>JANAVB010042618.1:21900791-21958239 GCA_029216955.1 Iris pallida | reverse complement strand
TATCTTTACCTCACCAGTCTCCATATGAAAATTTAACCTTTACTTAAACCCTTACCATGACTACCGTAGGCAATTTCCAAACATCACTCTTGAAGCACAACCCTCACATTTAGGAATCAACATTAACCATTTATTTAAATTTCCAAGTTCTTTCACCTTGTCTTAAATTTGACCCAAAACCTCTAAATCCCGTTTACGAATTCCTTGAACTTGTTCAAATTTTTCTTCTCGTATTATTTAATTTAAATCTCTAGGCCTTACAAAACTTATCTTTTATCATAAAATCAACTTCCGTATTTCTTCGACATACACCCTTGAATATTATTCTCCTAAAAATATTTCACAACAATCTCTAAACTTCCATAACTTTGTGCTCTCTCTATCCCTAGTCATTTCCTCGCAACATCTTATTTAATATCCTTATTAAACACAATTAACTTCTCTTTTCCATTACTAACCTTCTACATAGCCTCAGAGTAAAAGTTTTTCCCAGAATCAATAACCAAGATTTTCTAAGTTCTCAAAACTAGGTTGACCACTGATATCCTCATTAGTTTTGAATACACCTATAAACTATCTCATAACCCCAAAATTTCTCTAAATGTAATTGTTTCCAGATTGGCAGTATACATCTTCTTATTCTATTCGAGACCTTTACCAAATTTCTATCTCAAGTTTTCATATGGAACACTCCACATTTGATTTCCTTTAGATCATCATAAAATAACCAGTTACGTCTTCTCTGAGCTACATAATTTACGTCACTTTCTTAGCCTTCCCCATGCAAAAGATACGAAGATTCAAGGATTTTGAAGTACATCTGATAGGGATGACAAGATATGGGTAATTAATGTAATGAGATAGAGTTTAAGATAAGAGGTAAATAAGAATGCAAGAGAATAATGGCAAGAAAGAATAATGAAGATATGTTCCTTCTCATCGGTTCAAACGAGAGGAACCCATCAAGCTTAAATTCAAGAGCAATGAATGAGGGTGAATCCAAACAAGAGGAAAAGGAATTCCAATTGAAGTTCAAAATGAGTTTCTCAGGGGTCGTCCCAGAAATCTCTCAAAGAATCCTAAGTGTGATTGAGTACCTTGGATTTAAAAATATTAATCTAAATACAAAATTAAATCAACAACTACAAAATTTTATCAAAATCATCAACTAATACCAGGATTCAAAGTTCTACAATGAATCCACAAAATCAAATTCAAATCAAAGAAAAAAAGTGAATCAAAACAAGGAAAAGGTGTTTAAATCGGAATTCAAAATGAGATTCTCAAGGGTCATCCCAGGAATCTTTCAAGGAATCCTAACAGTGATTGAGTATCCTCTCATCCTAACACCTTAATTTATATATCCTATAGCAGGTTCGTAGTAGTACAACTAAGTCGTTGTGCTACTACGAAATAGCACTAATGCGAATCTGGACCTGCATGGGCCACCACTAAAAACGTGTCACGATTTGCACCCTAGAGTTAGGGCACGAGAACGTAGCAACGCCCAGCCTATGCCGCAGTATCGGCGATAGAACGCTGTCCTAGGTCTCAATGCATCTAACAGTATAAGACTAAACAGTTTATACTTCCCGAATGGGGGTGACATAGTAGAATGTAAACTCAATCACATCTAAGGTAGAGCATTAAGAAAGATAGATAAAACATGAAATTGAAAAGAGATACAACAGATAGAAGTCTAAGTGTCTAAGATACAAACTCAGAATACATCTCAAAACTTAAATACAGTAATCCATAAATACAACTCAAGATGACTGAAAATAAACTATAAGCAAAAACCCTAGCTATCTATGCAACCTCTAATGTGTCTCCTCTAGGCTAGCAGACAATCCAAGGCCATCTATAAAATTTATCAACAGGTTCAGTCAGGACAGGAGCGAGCACATTACATCTCAACAGTTCATAGCAGGTTAGAAAATATAATCATGCAGTAAAGTAAGATACAGGTACTGAAAGAAATGTAGTATGTAAACAGAGAGAGCTGTAATAGAAATATCTACTAATAATAAAGACTAACAGTGTGTCACCCTCATTTCCCGTATTTCATGTATTTTTTCGTATTTCGTATTTTACTCGTATCTGGATTTTTGGCATGTATTTTTATTTTTTTCTCAGCTTGTGGAATTTTGGTATTTCTCGTATTTTGGATTTTGTCATGGTTCGGTTTTAATTGGTTTGGATTGGTTTGGTTTGGTTTATTTGGTATTGGAACACCTTAACCTACACTACCCCCTCAACCCACCACAACTCCCCCTCTTTATAACCCCCACCTACCACTCTCTCTCTTCATTACCACCACCATTAATTTCCTTCTTCTTCTTCTCCTTCCTCCACAACTCTCCTAACCCTAGGCAAGTATATCTTACCACTACATGAGGACACTCTTTTCTTTGTCCATTTGCTAGTTTAGGACATGGAGATCAACATTAGTTCTTAGGTTTTTATGATTTGGAGTCTCTGTTGATGTAGATCTAAGTTATTACTATTTTCGGATTTTACATATTTTGATCCTTTTTGGTTGGTTTTCCTTGAGTTCTGATGTTTCTATGTGGAAGAGCTTTCAGTTTCACTCCAGTTGGAACCTTGGAAATCCGGATTTGGAGTTCAGATGGCCAAGTTATGAACTTTTGAAGTTTTGGTTTCAGCCATGTGTTCTTGCTGTTTGGAGAAGACAGTGAGCAGTGTGCAGAGCTGTTTAGCTACGCGCGCTCTTTAGCGCTGCGTACGCAGACTTGAGTACGCTTCCTGTTGGAAGCGTGTCTCCTTGAGCATGCGTGACTTTCACGTATGCTGCTTCCTTGAGCGTGCGTGACTTTCACGTATGCTGCTTCCTTGAGCGTGCGTAACTTTCATGTATGCTGCTTCCCTGAGCGTGCGTGACTTTCACGTATGCTGCTTCCCTCAGCGTGCGTGACTTTTCATACAGCGCTCCCTGTAGCGTGCGTGACTTTCACGTATGCTGCTTCCCTGAGCGTGTGTGACTTTCACGTATGCTGCTTCCTTGAGCGTGCGTGACTTTCACGCAGCTGCTCCCTTCAGCATGCGTGACTTTTCACGCAGCTGCTCCTCTTGAGCGTGCGTGACTTTTCACGCAGCTGCTCCCTGTAGCGTGCGTGACTTTCACGTACACTGCTCTCTCAGCGCGCGTGACTTTCACGAACGCGGCTCTTTCAGCGTGCGTAACTTTTGTACGCTGCTGCCCTGACCCCTTGTTTAACCCTTGACCCTTGCAGTTTTGGTTTTATTTCCTTAAGCTTGGCTTTTCTATGACCTTGTATATTGATATTTTATTAGATATTTTACGCTCATTTTATATCCTTACGCCTTTTGTCATGAACCTGATTTTACTTAATATGTTGGAATGACTATTGTACATGGCTTGATATGACAAGAACTAGCATAACACGATAGTGACCCGTAGTGGTGCACTCCTGACATGACCAACATTACTTGATAGTGGCCCGTGGCGGCGCACTCCTGACTTGACATGACTTGATAACTTAACTTGACTTGCCTTGACACCGTGGGTGGTTCCTTCTTGCTTGCTTGTTAATCCACTTGTCCAGTCTTGCATCATGTCTAGGATAGGACTCCTGAGTACCACGGTCAGGAGTACCTACTAAAATGGATTAAGGTTAATAACTAGAATAACACAGTAGTCATGAAAAGATTGACACAGCTACAGGCAATCCCGTTACTTGGGCGCTCTTGGGATCTGTAGCCTGCCGTCGAGTAGGGCACATTTCCAGCGCACCGTCGAGTGTTGCACCCTTTAAGTCACCTAAGGGTACATTTGTCTCCCGGGCGATGTACCCACCTGAATTCAACCCTAATCTTTCGTCCTGGGTAGCCTGGATGGTCTGCAAGACTTGTGGCTTTGGAACAATCTCACTGCATCTTGTTAGTAATTAGGCCTGTGATAACCCTAGTTAGTTAAAGTAGTAAGCCGAAGGATCTGCTTGGCCGTGATTGATTGAATAAGGTATAACCAGTCTAGTCATGTCTTGATCCCATGCAAGATTGCTTCCTGTCTTGATTACTTACATTACTTATCTTGCCGATAAATAGTGGAAAACCAAGCTCTGTTCAGATGAAGGGTTACAACCCCGGTCCTTGTTTGGTTTACGGGTTGTAACCTGGCTATCGAAATAGTTTCATGGTTATCTCGTCGTATATCATCCTGACATGTTTTCGTAATTATAGTTTTAATATTACATTTTCTGTGCTGATTGCTGGCTTTTGTTCTTATTTCGTGGCCCCCTTGTGGCACTTGCTCTTTCTGGGGTTGACCCAGCTGGTTTTGTGTGGCCAGATTTCGGAGCAGCTCCCGAGGATCTACCAAGCTTCCAGCCCGATGGTGGCGACTAGAAGGAACCCGGGCTACGAGTGGGTTTTCTATTTTGTTTCGCTCACTCTATTGTAAATTTATTCTTTTGAGGCGTTTAGCCGACGAGCACCTGTTAGCTCGATGCACTTTTACTTACTGTCTGCCTATGGGATGTAAACATGATTAACAAATCCTAGGGTTGATCATGTATGACTTAAACTCTTGCTAGTCCTAACATTTTGTACGACTAGCTTCATGATCAGCTGATATATAATATTTGGGACGCCTTTTATTGTATATTTAATGATCATACATCTTGTAATTATATTACTTGCTTGAGATTGAGACAATAGGCTTGACCTTAAGAGACTGTTGGCTTGTAGTAAACCCTCATATCTAGACAGCCGTGACCGTATAGTTGAGATGTATTCTATTTCAATATACGTAGCTGGCTATGTCGGCCCCCGCTCTCCAGTATTCTGGTTCTGGGGAGTGACACAGTGGCTAGTGAGTCAGAGTACAATATAGACATGTAAATGGCATAGGAGATTCTGATGCTACACTATGGAAGAGATTCTAATGCTACACTACTTGGATAGTATTCATATGTCTATTTCTACTCCCCCGTACCCCCAATTAGTACACAAGGATCCAACCAAGTTATGTTATGATTCCACGCAAAGCCCCCGAAGGGTGATACATGGATGTCCCAAAAATAAGAATTCTAGGAGATTCTAGGATACCCAATAAATGGGATAGGAGATTCTAGGAGACTCTGTGATCATAAGAGTATATGTCACAAGTGATCAAAGAACCTGTGAAGCATAGTGATACGTCATGTAAGTAAAACGCACAGAACATGTAGTACCCGATTGCTCTCTAAGGATAACATCTCAAGAAGGGATCCGTATAGTACCAATCCGTGTGACCAATGTGACAGTACAAGTAAAGTAATTTAATGCAGGAAATAATTCTAAGCAGGATATGAAATGATCAGAGAATGTACTCGCCTGATATCTGAATGTCCAAGGTAAAGATACTGTCCGAGGAGAGGTATCTGGCTCCTAATTAGAACAGCACAAGTCACAACATGTCCAGAAGGGTAATATAAAGCACTACAATGCATTCTACATGAATCTAGGTCAAACTAGGCCAAAGTCAACCCTTGGTCAACTCTGGTCAACTGCACTAGTCAAACTAGGTCAAACTAGGTCATGTCCTAACCCAGCAAGTCTTACTAGGCCTAACCAAGACTATCCTAGCAAGCACACATCAATACAAAGCTATACAAGCCAACATACACCCAACTCTATATAGCATACAATTATTCAATACTCAAATAGGCAAGAATTCACATTGGATATACACTAGGTAATCTATTACTTTAAGCTATATATGTCTACACATATATACACATGCATATATTGGTATTCAATATTAGGTCTATAATCATGGCATTTCAAATGGTTATATAAACTTATATATTACAACACAATATGCTAACATATATATAATATACATACATAGCTAAGTTAACTATATTTATAAATACTTATTTAAGAGGCTATGTGTGTGTATGTGAACATGGCAAAGGGGCAAGTGAGGGTTAAATGGGCATACATAGTGTATACATATCAAAGAGTGTCAAAGTGTAAGTGAACAATGTGTCAAGTGTGATAGTGTCAACATAGTGTAAGGGGGTACATGAGGTAATATAGGATTTGTGTTAACATAGAACATTACATCTCATTAACTTGTATATTGCATATATTACATCTATTATTTCATTACATTCATGCTTGCATTCATTCATCATTCATTTATTCTCTTGCACCACTATATGCACCATACATTACATACTATGGAACCTACATATTCATTACAAGCCATACTTATACATGCTTATATTAGATAGGATACTTACACCTCATACATCATTTATTTAACCATTTACTCATGCTTGCATTCTCTATTTAATTACATAATGTATATACATTAACATGGGTTAAAATCAAATAGAACATTATATTACACACAAGGGTGCACAAAATACATATGCCGAATAGTAACTCCTACTAAAATCAGTACTATACCATCTTAGCAAGAATTAAAATCTAGAATTAAAGTATGTTATAGATCTATGTGTTAGCTTTCCGAAACTTCAAACTGATCGCGTTTTCGTTTCCAGAAACTCCCGGAATCGCAAAAACACCGAGAACGCGTTTGTCTTTCGTACAGCTGACACTCAAATATTTCTCCAGAAAGTTATAGAAAGAATTAGGCCTATTAATATATGTTTTTGGAAAGCTAACTTCAATACGCTTCTTTTAAAAAAAAACAGAAGATTAAACCGAGCTTTGAGCTAGAAGTTATGATATTTTTAAGTTATGGCTGAAATTAAAAACGTGGATAAAAATCATGACGGATTTGGGTAGTTTGAGACAAAAGAACACAAGTATATAACATAATATATCAAGAACTCACTCTCTACACTAATATATATATATGAGACACTATAGAACACATCTCCAATACAAAAATATGGGATTAAACATGTAATAATTCATTCATACATAACAACAACACATAGTGTGTCCAAATTTGGGATTTTCCCACATGGACACAACCACAACACAAAGGACACTCCTATGACCTCCAAATGGACACGAAATGGACACAAATGGAGATACAACCATGGGAGTCATTCCTATGGGTTCAAAATAGACCTATATGCATGAGGAAATGAAAAGAAGAAGGGATTTATACCTTCCGGTATATCGAATCGAAGAAAAGCCTTCCCGGAGCGACACCGACACGTAGAGATTCCAAAAGGACACGAACGAGCTCCGAATCCTCCCAAACTTGGGTAGCTTCCTCTTTGGCTAGAATGGAGAAGGAAAGAAGAAGATTTGGTGGTGAAATGGAAGGATTTGGTGGAGAAATTGCTAGGGATTGCTCTCTAGGAATTTGGGGAAGAACAAGAGAGAGAGTGTAGATGAGAATAATAAAATGAACTTGAGCCTATCCTCTCCCAAAGTGGCTGGCCATATGGGGCTATTTGTCCTATTATGGTAAGGTCTAAAATGCCCCCACTAACCTATTCTATGAGTATTAGAAAAGGGCTAATTGGTTGGGGATAAATTAGTCATTCTAAAGTCTCTAATCACACTAACCTTATCCATAATAATTAGTCTAACCTCTAACTAAAATATTTCTATCATGTGGACTAAAATTAATATCATGTGGGCCATGCCTAACTAGTGTGTGGGTCCCACTAGAGTCAAACTACCCCCGGGTCTCCGTTTCAAGTCGGATTGAGTTAAAATTCGAACCCGACTCAAATAACCCCAAAACAATATCATAAATAATAAAATAATATCAAAATAATTCAAAGAGGTCAAATGCAAAAAATATCCTTAGGCCAAAAATGACATTATAATATCATAATCACATGGTTAGGCTCTAGGTCAAACAGTCTCTAGGGTTTCACTAGCAAAACGTCAAAACCACAAGTCATTGATTTAAATAATTTTAAAATGATTTAAAATCACCAAAAATTATATCATTATTAAAATAATTATAAAAACGAAATTTCAAAATTACCCTCATTTGGGAAACTGGGTGCTACAGCAACCTAATCAATGGCGCAGCTTATTCTCTGGGCTTCATATTAGTGGCGCAACCTGATCTCTGGTGCGCAACCTGATCATTGATTAGTATATTCAGGGCGCAAGTTGATTTTTAGGCTCTACAGATGGTACTACAATGAGATATTAAAATCCTTTATCAGCTCAAGCCAGTGTCTCTGTCTCATGTACAATTCCTTCTGGGTGAATACGTACTTCAAGCTCTTGTAATCCGTGAAGATCTTAACTCGCTCTCCATACAGGTAGTACTTCTACAGCTTCAAAGCAAAGATAACAGCTGCCAACTCCAGATCATGGGTAGGGTAGTTCTTCTCATGAGGACGTAACTGCCTGGATGCATAGGCAATCACCTTTCCATGCTGCTGAAGAACGCAACCCAAGCCCTTCCCAGAAGCGTCACGGTAGATCGTGAAACCACCAGTCCCAGATGGCAATGTCAAGATAGGAGCTGTAGTCAACCTCTTCTTCAGCTTATCAAAAGCAGCCTGACACTCCTCGGTCCAGACGAACTCTATGTCTTTCCTGGTGAGTCTAGTCATCGACTCTGCAATCCTAGAGAAGTCCTGAACAAACTTCCAATAATAGCCTGCCAGACCCAAAAAGCTTCGAATCTCTGTAACTGATTTCGGCGTGGACCAAGACTTAACTGCTAAAATCTTTTTCGGGTCTACTGAGATCCCATGCTCGGTCACAACATGACCCAAGAACTCTATCTTCTCTAGGAAAAACTCGTACTTCGACAACTTTCCATACAGCTGCTCCTTCCTGAGAGTCTCTAGCACAATCTGCAGATGCTCTTCGTGCTCCTCCGGTGTCTTCGAGTAGATCAATATGTCATCTATGAAGACCACCACGAACTTGTCAAGGTACTGTTGGAATACCCTGTTCATCAAGTTTATGAATACCACTGGAGCATTGGTCAACCCAAATGGCATAACAGTGAACTCATACTAGCCATACCGAGTCTGAAATGACGTCTTCAAAATGTCCTCCTTCTTTACCTTCAGCTGATGGTAACCGGACCTCAAGTCTATCTTCGAGAATACCTTCGCACCGTTCAACTGATCGAACAAGTCGTCAATCCTCGGCAAAGGGTACTTATTCTTGATAGTGAGGTTGTTGAGCGCCCTGTAGTCGACACACATGCGTACTGTCCCATCCTTCTTCGATACAAACAGAACAGGTGTGCCCCAAGGTGAAGAACTGGATCGGATGAATCCCTTGTCCTGCAGCTCGTCGACTTGCTTCTTCAGCTCTGCCAACATGCTATTGTTGATCCTATAGACATGCTACGAGATAGGCTCAACGCTCGGCACCATGTCTATAGAGAACTCAATATCTCTGTCTGGAGGCATTCCCGGCAACTCATCTGGGAAAACATCCAAGAATCCTGCTATCAATGGATATGGCAATTCCTGTCCCGTCAACATAGCTCCATAGAAACAATCTTCTGGCTCAGCTGCTCCCTTGGTGAACTCAAACACTGGCTCTCCCGGTGGTCTAAAAAAAACTCTGCCTCCTCTACAGTCTATACTAGAATGGTGCCTGCTCAACCAATCCATACCGAGTACCATATCGTAGCTCGAAAGGGGCATTACGAGCAAGGATGCACTCAAATCCTGGCCTTCCTGTGTAACTCTCTTCCCCTTACAAATATTATTGACCAGGATAATGCCTCCTCTGGTCATAATCTTGCAAGTCCTACTCAGTGGCTCAGCAATAATATTGTGTCTAAGTGCAAAAGAGACAGTTACAAAACTATGCGTAGCACCAGAGTCAAACAAAGCTAATGCAGGAAATGAATCGAGTAGAACAAAACCTGCCACCACGTCTGCTATGGGCTCGGCCTCCTCGACCGTCAGTGCGAACGCCCTACCCTGAGTTGCTCCCCTCTGATGCTGGGCAAAACACTGCTGCTAGGTCGGAAGTGGCGGACCCCTATGCTGAACAGCTGGTCCTACTAGAGCTCTAGCAGGAGGTGCTCTATCCTAACTTTTTCGAGCTGGACGAGTAGGACAATCTCTTAACTGGTGGTCGGGTGCTCCACAGAATAGACAAACGCCCAATCTCTTCCTGCAAACGTCTCGGGTGTGCCCCGACTTCCCATAAAAAGCACACTGTAGAATCTGCTTCTGCCCCTGCTGATGTTGTGCACGTGTTGGTGCCTGGTGCTGCTGATGCTGCTGCTGGTTGAACGGCCTCTGCTGAGTCTGAGGTCGCTTGGCCGGTCCTGCACTAGAACCAGCACCCATAGCATCGCTACTCCTCTTGGGCCTGAGACCCAAGTCCTCATTTGCAATCTGAGCGTCCATCAGAATATCCTCAAAGGTCGCAGTACGACGCCCAGACATGCAAGATCTGACACCGTGGTTTAGGCCCCTCCTGAACTTACGGCCCTTCTCTCCAACATCCTGAACCATGCTCGGGGCAAACCGGCTCAGACGAAAGAACTCTGCCGCGTACTTGTCCACAGACATGTTCCCTTACACAAGTCCCAAAAACTGGTCGTCCAGTGCACTAAGAGCCACATCAGGAAGAATTTCTCCTTAAATAGCTTCTTGAAGTTCTCACATGTCAAGCATGTCACTATCACGTGAGGGTCTGTGCGGTACCAAGTCAGAGCGATATCAAAGAACTGACTCGCTGCTGCTGACACCCATAGTCCCTCCGGAAGCTATGCTAACCCCAGGCTTCGCTCAATATCCTCTAGCCAATCATCGGCATACAGGATCCCTTCTGTTCCCTTGAATTTCTGAGGAAACATCTTCTTCAAATCTATCACGGATCCAGGTTTCGCATGCTGCTACTGTGGCTACTGGGCTGGAGCACCCTGAGTCTGAACTGTCGTAACCTTCTCTATAGCGACGAGTGCTAACTTGTGCGCATTCTTCATGCTCTGCCTCAAAATCTTTGTCTGCCGCTGTGAAGCCTCAGCCTGCGCTCGCTATGCCTCTATCATCTGCTGGAGGAGCGCGAATATCTGAGTAGTGTCAATCGACAACGCAGGTGGAGGGAGAAGAGTCTCCGACAGAACGGGTACAGTCCTCGGGGCCGGTGGAGGGAGACCCCCCAGAACTGTTGTCGCTACCTCTGGAACGGTTGGAACAGTAGGGTCAATCTCCTGATCCGTATCTCTCTCAGTCAGAAAAATAGGTAGCGACGGATCGGAACTCTCAAGTACTGCACTAGATCCAGCTGCCTGAGCTCGAGTCACTGTCATCCTGGAGACAGATTCAAGCAAAGAAATCAATATGGCACATGATAGGATATTATCAAGGAAGGACAATTTATTTCGAAATGCAAGAAGAGATTGTCATGGAAATCAAAAGACTGGAGTTTTTCTAATATGTGATTGAGTAACTCCTATTATAACCTAAAACCTATATCCTAACAGCAGCCTCGTAATTAGCACTCTAAGTCGAACACCATTACAAAATCGTACTAGTTGCGACTCCGACCTGCATGGGCCACCATAAAAACGTGTCACGACCCGCACCCTGTTTAGGGGCACGAGCACGTGAGTATGTCTATCCTACGCCACAGTATCGGTGGTAGAATACTGTAAAGGTCATCTAGAATATATAGAATCTAAGACACAATAATATAACCTATCATCTCCGTACGAAGGAATATAATCACCACTCAATCACATAATCTAAGAAAGATAAGCACGATGATAAAGATAAAGATAAAGATGAAGTAAATAGTCTAAAATAGTGTCGAGCCACAATCACAAGTTCAAAATCCAAGACATAAAACAATATCCCAAATAAATACTACAAGTCTCAAAGTATCAAACTGGAATGTAATCCAGACAAAATCTAGGTAAACTAGGTCATTATTGGCGGTACGTCCTCTACAAGCACCGAGTCCAAAGGCAGATCCTGGTCGTAGGCTCCATCTATGCCAAACCGGTAGTAGGTCGGGCAATATGCATCTAAATCCTCTAAAAAACAATAGGGGTTATCTTGTCAGGATATGAGAAAGTACAAACACTAACAGTAGTTCCATGTGAATTGACAAATACTATAAGAGACAATTATAGTGAAATACAAGATGAAATATCAAAACTGAAAGTAAAACAGTACAAGAGAAGTGGATATCATGTCATGTGTGAGATATAAGATAAAACTGGAATATAAACAGTGGAAAGTAATTTGAGGTATGATGTAAACATAAAAAATAAGTACCATGAGATATTAGAGCGCTATGTAATCGACTTGGGTCAAGATCAGGCTGTTCCATTTGACCGGCTATGCACAGGTAGTATAATAGTGTAGGAATCAGGCCGACAAAAATGGAAAGCTATGCACAAGTAGTATAAGGTCAGGCTATACCCTACATGTGGTGAGGGTGGAGCTATGTACAAGTAATAAACAAGTAGGGGTATTGATCACATAACCTCTAATAACTTCCCATCCCCGAGTAGTATAATGAATCCAGACATGACAGGTCATGACACGGGATTCGAAGAGTAGGGGACCAGCCCACTCCCAAATCGGTGTCTATAAAAGTACAGAAAACAATATCGAACAATGTACTCATATACCAGGTAAACCAGGAATAACATCTCAAGACGAGATTCACGTATACTAGTCAGTGTATCCTCGTGTCAAGAATCAAGTATAACACTACAACTGAATCGGATATAGTAGATATCAAAGCAATAAAAATTATCAGAGAATGTACTTGCCTGAGGTCCTGAGCTGAGAAAATCAAACTACAAACCACTCAAAGAGCCACGAACGGTCAACTCGCACAACAGTCTCCTAATGCTAAAACCGACATTACCGACGTTCTCAGAATAGTCAAAATAACTAAAAATGCCCATCCACAAGTCCAATTCTGCACACAGGAGCAAAACGATAATTTTGGGTCAAAATGATGTCCGTCGTTGGACCCACTTTCTACCAAAAAAATGCCAGAATCTACAGTCTCTAATGTCACGACCCGCGCCCTAGAGTTAGGGCACGAGAACGTAACAATGTCCAGCCTACGCCGTAGTGTCGACGGTAGAACGCTGTCCTAGGTCTCAATGCATCTAACAGTATAAGACTAAACAGTTTATACTCCCCGAATGGGGGTGACATAGCAGATACAATCTCAATCACATCTAAGGTAGAGTATGATAAAGATAGATAAAACATGAAACCAAAATAAATACAGGAGATAGAAGTCTAAGTGTCTAAGATACATAAACCCAGAAATACATCTCAAAACTCAAATACAGTAATCCACAAAGTAAATACAGCTCCAGACAAAATGAAATAACTATCTAAATAACCTCTACTGTGTCTCCTCTAGGCTAGCAGGCAACCTCCAAGCTATCTATAAAATTTATCAACAGGTCCAGTCAGGACTGGAGCGAGTACAGTACATCTCAACAGTTCATAGCAGGTTAGAAGATATAATCATGCAGTAAAGTAAGATACAAGTACTGAAAGAAATGCAGTATGTAAATAGAGAGAGAAAGCTGTAATAGAAATATCTACTATAAATAAAGAACTAACATGTGGCTAGTGAGTCAGAGTACAATATAGACATGTAAATGGCATAGGAGATTCTGATAAGACACTATGGAAGAGATTCTGATAAGATACTACTTGGGTATTATTCATATGTCCATTTCTGTCACGCCCCGCTCCCGTAGGAGCGATCGTCCTCGCTAAGGCGTGATGCCGCACGAGCCTAGATTGCGCTCGTGCAAGGCGGGTTCCATAACGGCCGATTTCAGCGACTGCGACGGGGTCGTCGCACAGAAGTCCTAAGCAGAGACATTTAATTTTAGCAGTAGAATTTTAGAACAAAACACAAGTTACTCAAAAGAAGCTCTTTATTGATATTGAACAAAGGTAACATTGGGGGCACAAGGCCAATATTACAATCACTCAAGCTCACTCTTCTCACATTTACAAGTTCACTCAGCTCTCTCTCATCTCTCAATTACAAGTCTTGATCCAGCAGAAGCTTCGGGAGGCGATGTCCATATATTATGTCCCGTATAAGTCTTTTCTCTATGCGGCCACACGCTTCGAATCGCCAAGGAATTCCGTGCCTCGACGCATCCAAGCGAGCTCTGCGCCATAAGCTTCTACCTGTGCCTGCACATCTAAACTATGTGGGTGTCAGTACTCAACTGTACTGGTGGAATGAGCTTCTCGCCCACCCATACAAAACCAACATGTTTACTTTACTTTTGTGCAACATAGTCCCCTTTATGATTGTCCTTCTACTCTTGTCTTAGGATCAGTTTTAGGACCGGCGCCTTAGCGCAACTTGTGTATCGGAACCATCCCGTGCTTGCAATGTCAACGTTAACTCGTACTTTGTCCCTATACCACTTCTCGTGCCAACAACGTTAACCTATCGAGTCGTGTTTGCCTTACGGCCAAAATCAGAGACGCAGCTACACGATAGACTTCTTTTCTATGTGACCGTGCTACGAAATCCATATTGAGGCCATGCCTCACAATTCAATAAGACTTAACCATATCGCCGCCTCGCGCCCCTTGCTACTTTGACCACCAACTGACCCAATCAAGACTTGTGAAGGTTAGTGCCACTCAACCAACTTTGCCTTGCGGCGGTTTCCCGACTTAAACTCAAACGACTCAACCAACTTATGTAAACTTATACGTCGACAACTCAAGACTCGATGCCACATCTCGTGCCGAAGCACGTCGCCTATGTTGTATTCATTCTTAAGTCCAAACATTTGTATTCTAACTTGTACCCACATTCAACAACTCAACTCAATCCAAAGGCACCCACGCGGATTTCCGCCATGCCGACTCATCTATATGATTTGGTCACTGACTCCTAGAGCCATTGTGGACTTCTCTTAGCTTTTGTTAGACGGGCGCCCCTTTCAGCGCAAGGTAGCTAGCCCCGCTGCAAGTCCCCGCCTAACCCGTGCCAAAAGCACAGCTAAATTAATTGTTTCCCAATGCCCGCATCGGTCCCGTGGCCTCGGGTTGCCGTGCGGGGAAACTCTCACCTTGTCGACAAGTTGTTTGTTTTCCAATGCCCGCAGCGGTCCCGAGGCCTCAGGTTGCCGTGCGGGGAAACTCTCACTTCGTCGACGAGTTGTCCAATGACCATGCAAGACTCGACACAAACTGACGTCTCACACAATCATGCTACCTCTAGTGTTACTATCTCTTTCAGGGCCAAGATCAATATTTCTTTCTTATGCGACCGCCTCGTCGACATGTAGCCGCGAGCATACTTCTTTCTTATGAGACCGCCTCGCCGACATGTAGCCGCGAGCATACTTCTTTCTTATGAGACCGCCTCGCCGACATGTAGCCGCGAGGCTTCGTCGACATGTAGCCGCGAGCATACTTCTTTCTTGCCCTATCATTTTACTCAACTCAAAAACAACTATTCACAACACTTTCCAAACTCAATAAATCAACCGTGGCCCATGTATTAAAACTCTAGGACCGTGCCATCGTGTCTCAAACCGACTTCCGATATATGCGACGCTAGCGCCCAAGTCATACTTCATATGACGGGCCTTAGGATCGTGGGACTATTTAACTTGACAACCGCAGAAAGAGCGGGACAGCACTAGAAATGACTTCGGTTGATCGGCGTAACTTTGCCTAACTTAATCGAGCCTATAACTTGACTCAAGGGACGAGCAAAGGCTATGCCAAGCCTTGCATTATGGAAACGTGCATGCTTTAACAAGCATTCACGCAGGCGACGCCTATGACTTAGGCTATTTCATAACTTTGTGTCAAAGACCAACTTTCTTTCTCCCAAGCCACGGGACGAAGGATCGAGTGTCATTTTCAAAGCACGCCGTGCACCAACTCTAAGCCAACCATAGGACATTTTCCATGTTCTAACTCATTTCGATCCATCGGGATTATTCCCTTAGCTATGTGGATTCATCTCTTTTATTATTAAGCCTACTTGTGCAAGTTGAAAACATGCGTATTATTATGTGAAGGCAAAGATGAGGCAAGTTCACCGAAACTACCCCACCTGAGCGAGCGGTCGCCTTGACCGAGATGTCTTAGAGTCACCGTTGTAAGGCTAAGTCCGAACGCCGTCGGCGTTTCGATTCTTCCGATTGACTGAGCGGGACGGGGCACTACATCATACACCACTCAGAAAAAGTTTGATCCTCGAAACTAACTGAGTACACTTATTGACTTATCACTTTTACTCAATGTTCAAGAACTCTCGCACACACTACGCCTATGCGTTTCCTCAATCCGAGCCACGCTCGCACTATCCTCAATCTTTTCTTCAAAACTCACGATCTCAAAATCCTCGACACTTTCCCGTTCCTCAAGTCTCACTTGATTCAACATATCACTTGGTTGGATCGTGCACATATCTTAGGCGTCCCCAAAATACATGCATTTCAACCAAGTCTCGTGATAGAGAATCCACCATCACCACTCGAGTCGGATCGTGCACATATTCGGGCGCCCATGATATACATGCATGTCAATCGAGACTCACGAGTGGTGCCTCCATAACTCCTATCGCTTCACGCTCGGACGTCTGCCTAACCGTTAGACTATGTCTTTTTGGCTAAGGTTATTCGTCAGCATTGGAATCATAGTTTCCAAACAATAATATCAACACTGACCCCATCCTAAGGTCAAACCAAGTTGATAGTATAGGTTTTCTACCCAAGCTCGCATCACTCTGATTTCTAAACATCGAGCATCGATTCCCTACGCACATCCCAACATTCGTCGCACGGGATCTGAGTCATTCAGCAAAGCCATCCTGCTTCAACTTACGTTTAACCAAATTTCACGACGTATCAACATCGCTCGTTCAACAAACCATCTTGCATAGACTATCTTCTTCAAACACATTCGACATAATCCGCCTATCAATCCTTCCAAGTTAAGCACGCTAAGACACGATTCATCTCTAAACCATAATTCACATTTCATATTTTCTAAGTCATTCATTCTAATTCACGTATTCGATCACGAGGTCATCTGACTTAACAATACGTTGCGCCCCGATCTCACGTGAGTCAGATTATCCACGGTGGGCACGAATCACCATGCACGCTCCCGTGAGGTAATCATTCTCATCGGGACGTAACTCTTGTTTTGTGTCTAGACTAATTCATTCTCGATGCGCGGATTAGACTTACTCCATCCTCCAGTTTATTCAATCATCAATCGCAAGTCCTACAAATCCCCGAATTCACCTTTGCGTCAAGCCAACAAGTCGAGACAATCAATGTTGTCGCGTCCTGATTTTCCGAGTTCGATCATTCCCGCGACATGAATCACCATGTCAACGCTCACGCGGAACGACTGCCCCAAATCCGACGCAATGCATGTGTGAGGCTAGAGTTGCACTCGCGCAAGACAAGATTGTCGACGTTGTGGTTATCCGCGTAACCATCAAAATATAATTATTTTCATCCAATATTCATCTCGATCAAAATCCTAAGCATAGCATCCAACCGAACAATAACACTTGCACGATCGTCTTTTGCCGAGTCAGAGTACCCCCGAGTTATCGTATATCGATCTTTGATACGCCTCAATACCATCGACGATATGCGTAACCTAACGATCTTCCTTTTGCAACCAAATTTCGAGTCGTGCGAATGATGCTATTGTCCGACTGGATAATCTCCTCGACATTCAAATTTAAGTTCGATCATCATCCCTCGAATCATTCACAACATCGATTTTCCTCAAACCAATTTTACGTATCGTTCATCCGTTTATCTTAAGTCATCGACTAACGTATTTTCTCAATTCGCATCATTCATTTATTAATCAATCGACATTCCTGAGGCTATCGCATACACCACTCAGGGATGAAGTCATTCAACAAATCCTCAACTTATCATTCGAATCAAAATTGACTTCTTCGAATTTTTCGTTCGAACCATTCCTCAGATTCCAAGCACGCTCATCTATATCTCATCGACGTTATCGTCGCTCGATAGCACCCCTATTGATAGTCGACTCACTTTACTCAATCGAGTTCAACTCATTCTCGTCTGACGCTGTTCAATTCCCGTACTCGACTTTTCTAAGGTCGACACAACTTTGGTGTATATGCCCAGCCTGACTTAGCCAACCGTGCTTACGCAAACCATCTTTTGTTTCTTATCCAAAAACTGTTCTCCTATGTTTTGCAAAATAGTTAGACTTATTGTATGGACATCCCGTGGGACAATTAAGAGAGAGCGCACCAACGATATCAACTTTGCGAAAGCAACAGAGTTTGCGAAAACAACGAGTTAAAGAATTCAATCGGTTATCCGAGGACGTAAAGCCGAGCTCTGATACCATTATGTCACGCCCCGCTCCCGTAGGAGCATCGTCCTCGCTAAGGCGTGATGCCGCACGAGCCTAGATTGCGCTCGTGCAAGGCGGGTTCCATAACGGCCGATTTCAGCGGCTGCGACGGGGTCGTCGCACAGAAGCCCCAAGCAGAGACATTTAATTTTAGCAGTAGAATTTTAGAACAAAACACAAGTTACTCAAAAGAAGCTCTTTATTGATATTGAACAAAGGTTACATTGGGGGCACAAGGCCAATATTACAATCACTTAAGCTCACTCTTCTCACATTTTACAAGTTCACTCAGCTCTTTCTCATCTCTCAATTACAAGTCTTGATCCAGCGGAAGCTTCGGGAGGCGATGTCCATACATTATGTCCCGTATAAGTCTTTTCTTTATGCGGCCGCACGCTTCGAATCGCCAAAGAATTCTGTGCCTCGACGCATCCAAGCGAGCTCCGCACCACGAGCTTCTACCTGTGCCTGCACATGTAAACTATGTGGGTGTCAGTACTCAACTGTACTGGTGGAATGAGCTCCTCGCCCACCCATACAAAACCAACACGTTTACTTTACTTTTGTGCAATATAGTCCCCTTTATGATTGTCTTTCTACTCTTGCCTTAGGATCCGTTTTAGGACCGGCGCCTTAGCACAACTTGTGTATCGGAACCATCCCGTGCTTGCAATGTCAACGTTAACTCGTACTTTGTCCCTATACCACTTCTCGTGCCAACAACGTTAACCTATCGAGTCGTGTTTGTGTCACTCCCCGTTCTCGGAATGCGTATTTTTATATATGAACAACTCATGTGTATTTATTTAGTATTTATCATGTATTATTCTGTATTTAAATTCCTTTAGTTTCATGTTAATTAATTATCTGGTCTTTAAAATTTTCATGTTAATTAATTTTCTGCAATTTTATTTCTGCAATTATATTTCTGCAATTTTATTTCCTGTATTTTATTTGCTGCTTTTGTCTTATTGGGTTTCGGTTTGCTGAATCCCCTTAAACCCGGCCCAACACCCCACCTACCACCATCTTCCTATTTAAAGCTTCCATCTTTTTCTCTCTCCTCATTACTTTATTCTCACCATTACTTCTTCTTCCTCCTCTCATTACTCCCCACCACCTACCAGCAGCAGGAGAAGGCGAGTGCAAACTTGCTTCTCAATCACCCATTTTTATGGTTCATTTGCCTTCTTCTCGTGATTCCAAGAGAGATTAGTTCTTAGCATTTTTGATTTCTCCGGCTGGTTTTCTCTAGATCTAAGTTGTAGTATTTCGGCTGTTCATGGGTTCTTAGTCCATCAACTTTGGGTGTATTTCTCTGGCACTGGAGCGAAGGCTCCATAGTACTTGGAGTTCGGGAAATGTTGTACGCACACGTTCTTACGTGCTCGCGTAAAACATCAGCCCAGTCACGCACGCGTCTTTACGTGTTTGCGTGTATTTTCAGTCACGCACACGTCTTTACGTGTTTGCGTGTATTTTCAGTTACGCACACCTCTGTACGTGTCTGCGTGTATTTTTAGTCCCGTACACGTCTGTACGTGTCTGCGTGTATTTTTTTGTCACGCTAACGTTCTCATGAGCGTGCGTGTATTTTCAGTCACGCACACATCCATGAGCGTGCGTGTATTTTAGTCACGCACATCCTTGCGTGCGTAGATTTCTTGTCACCTTTTCACGCTCACTAGAGTCTGCGTGAATTTTCCTTCACGCTCACGCTGTGCTTGCTTGCGTGACTTTTCACGCTCACGCTTGCCAGCGTGTATCCCTTTTCACGCTCACTGTTCACACCCAATTTCCACGCTCACCCCAGCTAGACTTAGCGTGACTTGTTGGTCTTAAGCATAGACCTCTTGTGTGACTTTTGGACTTAGCGTAGACTTGATGGCGTGACTTCCTGGCTTGGGTGTTTTTATTATGTTCCATACTTTATTCATTTAATAGTAGCATGATAATTCCCTATTATATCCTTACGCCTTTTTGCATGAACCCGGAAATCTTAGCATGTTAATATTTTAATACCTATGGTTGTGTATTAGTGCCAAATGTCTGGATTGGTATATGGATATCCAGTGAGACTGGAACTTGACCCTTGAGAGTATAGACTCGACCCTATTTAATGCTAAATGACTTTCATGCCTTGTCACCATTGATAATGATTATGACATGGACTAAATAATTGATCATGCATTCCTAGTTGGAACTAAGAGACTGGCTAGTCGTCTTATTGAATAAAATGAATGAGACACGTTCATGTAATGAACTATTATACTCGATTAGTCGATCCCGAATATTGGCATACAGGCACATGCAGGCTTCAAAGTGATTATTTATTATTTAATTTTCTATTTATCTTACAAAGACAGCATGTGTACTTTATGGTCAAGGCATGATTATTCCGTGGTTAATTTGATTGTTGCATCACGCTATGTAAAACCTACAACCTAGCCGCACGGGTATCGTTGTAGAGTTGCGCATATCGTACCCCGTACGAAAGTACTCATTCGAATGACCATGATCCACGGTATAGAACTTCACTCAACGTAGAGACCATTAAGTCAAATAAAATAATGATGGCATGGAGAGAATGGATTCCCAAGTTCTTACATGGCAGCCCCCTTGGGACTATTAAGTGCCCGACGGGACGGCTGGTTCCTACAGATACTGTAAACCTGTCACACGGGCAGGGAACAGTATCTGCTATTATTATTGTACATGCTATAACGGCGGGCGTCCCGCTGGGACTCGTCTAACTACATGATTGGCACAATTGATTGATTGGATAGACTAGCCTTGCTTGCACATAGTAAGAACTGAGGAATCCCTAATTGCATAATTCCAGGATAACTTGGGACTCATAATAGCAAGCCGTAGAATTTGATTGGCCGTTCAAGATGATTTGTTTGTGTACTGTACTACTCTGTTACCTAACTGGGATGATCAGAATGTCAGGACATGACGGGCCAACTTTTGTCCTTGTTTGGTTGGAAGGTTGGTTCGAAGTATCGTGATGTGATGTGAATCCTAGTGGAAAGCAGAGATCTATTATCATTATATTCTTTTACTTACTGGTTTATGTCCTTCATATCGTCCTTCCTTGTGGTACTTGCTATTAGAGGTCTAACCTCTCTGGTTTTGCATGGCCAGATTTAGAGCCGGTTCCCGAGTATCCAGCGTACTTCTACCTCCAAGATGGTCAATACTAGAGGCATGATTGCAGGAGGACTCGAGTGGGTTCCTTACTTCACCGCTCGTTTTGTTATTTACCTTTATACTTAGACGTTTGGCACCGACATGTTAGTCGAATTGTCTTGTACTTACTTTTACATGATTGTAATTAAGTCAGACTGCAGCTGATAACAATTGTGTATACTTGTTATATCATCTGGCTATATTTTGTAAAGCCAGATCTCAAGAACATTTTGACTGAGCGTTTGGGACGCCTTACTGCTTTATTTTACATGTTCTCTATTTTTGTTTTCTTGTTCGAATGATTGAGACAATAGATGTGTAATGACCATAGTAAGACTTTTATGTAGTATGCACCCCCTCGTCTGGTTAGACAGCATTGATCGTATTATACGGTATTCATCTACCCGTAATACGTAGCTGGCTGAGTCACTCCCCCGCTCTCCAGTATTCTGGTTCTGGGGCGTGACAAGGTTTTAGTGGTGGCCCATGCAGGTCTGATTCAGACTTGTGGGGTATTTTAATTTATAGGATGTCTCAATCACACATGTTTCCCCTTGATCTCCTGATTTGTTATTCTCAACTCTTGCTTGACATTCTGATATCCTTTGACTTCATTGATCCTTCATGTCCGATCGTTTGATTGTTCTCTTATCCCTTTTCTTAGGGGCACTTCGTCCGCATCGGTCAGAGCTGGGCAGCAACAATAAAGGCAACAAGGACAACCTTACCAGGATGGTCAGCAACCAGGGCCAGTACTAACTCAAGAGGCTACCCAGGAAGAAGTGATAGTGGAACTAGCGGCTGGATCGCAGTATCCGGATGTTCCACCACCACCGACAGTTCCACCTACCCAAGTGGACACACCAGCCCTTCTGGAGATCATGAGAGGAATGATGGCTACTCAGCAACATCAGATGTTGGCCCAGCAGCGCATGCACACTCAGCTACAAGAGCAGAATGTGTTGCTCAACCAAGGATTGCAGACGGCTTTGGAAAGAGGAGTGAGGGATGATTCAGGAGCACAGCCAGGTTTTGCAAGTACAACTCCCGCCGTTTCGAGGGCACGGAGGATGCCATCTCAGCAGACGCATGGCTTAAGGACATCGAGGCTATTCTGATAGCTGCTAAGGTACCGGCAGAAGAACGTGTGGATCTAGTAAAGTTGTTACTTCAGGATCTCGCACGCGATTGGTGGGAATCAGAGGAAGTGGGCATCAGACGTCCTGTGGCTTGGGACAATTTCACTGCAAGATTCAAGACCAAGTACTATGGAGTTGTGGCACGGTTTGAGCTACAGCAGAAGTTTATCAGCCTCAGGCAGGCTGGCAAGACTGTAGATGCTTATGCAGCGGAGTTCTGCAGATTGAGTAGATTTGCCCCGGAGATGGTAGCAACAGAGAGCCAGAGGGCCATGAGGTTTCAGCAAGGGTTTTATCTTGAACTCTTGCAATTGATAGAGGGGCACAATTACCAAACTTTTGATGAGATATTGACGGTAACTCGAAGGCATGAGCTCACCATTCAGAGGCTTGCGACAAGGACTGGGGGTCAGAAGAGATCCCACAGTCAGCTTGAAGGAGGAGGGGGAGCAGCGCCCCGAACAACAGCACCATCCACTGGCGTTCGTATCCACGATGTGGCGATACAAGGACCAGCACCACCCAGGCAGCAGCAGCAACAGCATCAGAGGAAGAACCAACAACCCCCGGCGGGCTGTACTTATTGTGGAAAGATGGGACACACTAGAGATGTGTGTCGGACATTGAATGGACTATGTCTGATATGTGGAAATCCAGACCATCGGGTTACCACATGTCCCATGAATTCGAGGTCAGGAGGACCAGGACAGCAGTTTCCTGCTCTGCCAGCACCAGGGGCAGGCCAGTATCGAGGACCAGCAGTGGCAGTAAGGCCGTTGGCGTAGCGTCCGTTAGTACTGCAGGCTCAGATATTCCGGCAGTAAGGACCACCGATGCAGCAACACCAGCATAGACCACCCCAGCATCATCAAGGAAGGGGCCAGCAGCAGCATCAGGCTAGGCCGCAGCATGGGAATCAGCAAGGAGGTCGAGGGCAGGCATTCACTCTGTCCTTGGAGGAGGCATTGGCATCGGGAGATGTTGTGGCAGGTAACATTCTCGTCGCCTCATATCCTGTAGTAGCATTGTTTGATTCAGGAGCATCCCATTCATTTATATCTGCACGATTTGCAATACGACTAGGAATGGAGTTCGAGGCATTGCCAGGGAGGTTGAATATACTCACTGGTAATGGGCTCGTAGGAGTTAGTAGAGTTATTCTAGCGTGTAGCGTTGTAGTTTGCGGGCATTCCTTACCCGCCCGGTTGATAGAATTTTCTGTTAGAAATTTCGACGTTATCTTAGGCATGGACTGGCTGAAAGACAGTCATGTGACAATAGATTGTCGTAGAGGGAGTGTATCTTTTGATATTCCAGGCATGAAGAGATTCACCTTAGTCAGATCAGAGGCAACTCAACCAGAGCAGGGAATAGTAGCGGCAATGGAAGAAGTTCAGATCCCGAAGGTAGTTGAAGAATTCCTAGACGTATTTCCCGAAGAACTTCTAGGTCTACCACCAGTTAGGGATATTGAATTCAGTATAGAATTGGCACCAGGAACTAAACCAATATCAGATCGGGTTTACAGAATGGCGGATTCAGAGCAGGCCAAGGTTTATCAGCACATAGTGGAATTGAAGGGAAAGAAATTCATCCAAGCTAGCATGTCACCATGGGCAGCACCAGTGGTACTTGTGGGGAAGAAGGATGGGTCATCCAGATTGTGCATTGACTACAGGAAGCTTAACGCGGCAACAGTGAAGAACAAGTACCCATTATCCAGGATCGACGACTTATTTGATCAGTTGAGCAAAGCCAGAGTTTTCTCCAAGATAGATCTTCGTTCAGGGTACCATCAGGTGAGGGTTCGGAAGGAAGATATCCCTAAGACAGCTTTCAGGTCGAAGTATGGGCATTACGAATTTTTAGTAATGCCGTTTGGTTTGACCAATGCTCCAGCAATATTTATGGATTTGATGAATCGTATCTTTATGCCATATTTAGACCAGTTTGTCGTTGTGTTTCTTGACGACATTCTCGTATACTCTGCTAGTGAAGGGGAGCATGAAGACCGCCTCAGAAAAGTGTTGCAGGTTCTGAGAGAGAACCATTTGTATGCCAAGCTCAACAAGTATGAGTTTTGGTCGGATCATATTTCATTTTTGGGTCGCATCGTATCAGGAGCTGGAGTAGCAGTAGATCCCAAGAAGGTAGAAGCAGTAGAGAGTTGGCCAGTACCCAAGACCGTAGCAGATGTACGAAGTTTCTTGGGGTTGGTAGGGTATTACAGAAGGTTTGTGTCAGACTTTGCAAGGCTTTCAGCACCCATGACCCGCTTGACCCGGAAGGATGTACCATTCGATTGGTTGGCAGAATGTCAGGCATCATTCGAGACTTTGAAGCAGAAGTTGATATCAGCACCTATTCTTACGTTGCCAATTGGACCCGGAGGTTTTACAGTATATTGTGATGCGTCAGGTAAGGGACTTGGATGTGTCCTTATGCAACATGGGAAGGTGATAGCATATGCATCTAGGCAGCTTCGGGACCACGAGAAGAATTACCCAACTCATGATCTGGAATTGGCGGCAGTAGTGTTTGCTCTGAAGTTATGGAGGCATTACTTATATGGTGACCGGGTGGAGATATACACAGATCATAAAAGTCTGAAGTACATCTTTACTCAGAAGGAGCTGAATATGAGGCAGAGAAGATGGTTGGAGTTGATCAAGGATTATGACGTGGAGCTTCAGTATCATCCAGGCAAAGCTAATGTAGTAGCAGACGCTCTTAGCAGGAGAGGCGGCGCATTTATGTTGACAACAAAGAGGCATATCTTAGAAGACCTTCAGGAGATGGGCATCGAAGTTATATTTCCTAGTGATATAGGAGTTCTAACTAGTCTGCAAGTTCAATCTGACTTAGTAGACAGGATCAAGGCAGCTCAGGCACAGGACCTAAGGATTCAGAAGCTTAGGGCAGAATGTGAGTCAGGACTCAGGAAGGAGATGAGGATCCACGAAGATGGTACACTTAGGTACGGATCGCGTCTATGTGTACCTAGTGGAGATATCAGACAGGAGGTCATGGCAGAAGCTCACAGTTCTTAGTATTCTATTCACCCTGGAGGGACCAAGATGTACCAAGATATCAAGCAGCATTTCTGGTGGAACGGGATGAAGAGGAAGGTAGCTAGATTCGTTTCCCGTTGCTTGGTATGTCAGCAAGTGAAGGCAGAACAGCAGAGGCCAGCTGGATTATTGCAACCGCTTCCTATTCCGGAATGGAAGTGGGAACACATCACAATGGACTTTGTGACCGGTTTACCGAGATCACCAAGTAGTAAGGATGCTATTTGGGTGATAGTAGATCGACTTACAAAGGTAGCACACTTTCTTCCTTTCAGAGTAGGGCAATCTACAGAAAAGTTGGCGGAGTTATATATGCAACAGATAGTCAGGCAGCATGGAGTCCCTGTCAGTATTATGTCGGATCGAGATACCCGCTTTACATCACATTTCTGGAAGAGCTTACATCATAGTCTGGGTACCAAGTTAAGATTTAGCACGGCTTACCATCCGCAGACGGACGGGCAATCAGAAAGAACGATTCAGACTTTAGAAGACATGTTGCGAGCTTGCACTTTAGATTTTGGAGGATCTTGGGAGAGCCACCTGCACTTAGTTGAGTTTTCATACAACAATAGTTATCAAGACAGTATCCAGATGGCACCATTTGAAGCATTATATGGTAAGAAGTGCAGGTCATCGCTTGCATGGGATAATATCGGAGAGAGGAAAATGTTAGGCCCAGAAATGATTGTTCAGACGGTTGAAGTGGTTAAGGGAATTAGAGAGCGACTTCGAGTTACGCAGGACAGGCATCGTCATTGGGCGGACCAGCATCGTAGGCCGTTAGAATTCTCTGTTGGGGACCACGTATTCTTGCGGATCTCACCTACTCGTGGGGTCATTAGATTTGGCGTTCGCGGGAAATTGAGTCCGCGGTACGTGGGCCCATTCGTTATCCTTGATCGAATAGGCGATGTTGCTTATCGTTTATCCCTCCCACCTTCGTTACAAGAGGTGCATGACGTGTTTCATGTATCTCAATTACGTAGGTATGTATCGGACCCAAGTCATGTCCTCGATCATTCGGAGCTGGTTGTTGGTACCAACCTGTCTTACGAGGAACAGCCTGTGTCCATTTTAGACCGAAGAGAGAAGATACTCAAGAACCGAACAATTAGTCTTGTCCGTGTTGCTTGGGGTTATCACTCCTTGGGAGAGTCAACATGGGAACGTGAGGATGATATCCGATCACGGTATCCACACCTGTTTGACTCACAAGGTATATCTCTTTCTGTATACCTTGATTGTCTTGATTTCTCATGCTTATTGCCTTATGGATAGAACTACCTGATATCGTAGATTGATGGATTTACTTATATAGTACTTGCTTTTAATATGGTAAAATGATTGCTTGCTCACTAGAATTGCTTGTATTAGTATAGCTCTGATATTTCTATCCAGCTTGGATTTGAAATTCCGAGGACGGAATTTTTCTAAGGTGGGTAGAGATGTTACTCCCCGTTCCCGGAATGCATATTTTTATATATGAACAACTCATGTGTATTTATTTAGTATTTATCATGTATTATTCTGTATTTAAATTCCTTTAGTTTCATGTTAATTAATTATCTGCTCTTTAAAATTTTCATGTTAATTAATTTCCTGTAATTTTTTTCTGCAATTATATTTCTGCAATTTTATTTCCTGTATTTTATTTGCTGCTTTTGTCTTATTGGGTTTCGGTTTGCTGAATTCCCTTAAACCCGGCCCAACACCCCACCTACCACCATCTTCCTATTTAAAGCTTCCATCTCTTTCTCTCTCCTCATTACTTCATTCTCACCATTACTTCTTCTTCCTCCTCTCATTACTCTCCACCACCTACCAGTAGCAGGAGAAGGCAAGTGCAAACTTGCTTCTCAATCACCCATTTTTATGGTTTATTTGCCTTCTTCTCGTGATTCCAAGATAGATTAGTTCTTAGCATTTTTGATTTCTCCGGCTGGTTTTCTCTAGATCTAAGTTGTAGTATTTCGACTGTTCATGGGTTCTTAGTCCATCAACTTTGGGTGTATTTCTCTGGCACTGGAGCGAAGGCTCCATAGTACTTGGAGTTCGGGAAATGCGTTGTACGCACACGTTCTTACGTGCTCGCGTAAAACATCAGTCCAGTCACGCACGTGTCTTTACGTGTTTACGTGTATTTTCAGTCACGCACACGTCTTTACGTGTTTGCGTGTATTTTCAGTCACGCACACGTCTGTACGTGTCTGCGTGTATTTTCAGTCCCGCACACGTCTGTACTTGTCTGCGTGTATTTTTTTGTCACGCTAACGTTCTCATGAGCGTGCGTGTATTTTCAGTCACGCACACATCCATGAGCGTGCGTGTATTTTAGTCACGCACATCCTTGCGTGCGTAGATTTCTTGTCACCTTTTCACGCTCACTAGAGTCTGCGTGAATTTCCCTTCACGCTCACGTTGTGCTTGCTTGCGTGACTTTTCACGCTCACGCTTGCCGGCGTGTATCCCTTTTCACGCTCACTGTTCACACCCAATTTCCACGCTCACCCCAGCTAGACTTAGCGTGACTTGTTGGTCTTAAGCATAGACCTCTTGTGTGACTTTTGGACTTAGCGTAGACTTGTTGGCGTGACTTCCTGGCTTGGGTGTTTTTATTCTGTTCCATACTTTATTCATTTAATAGTAGCATGATAATTCCCTATTATATCCTTACGCCTTTTTGCATGAACCCGGAAATCTTAGCATGTTAATATTTTAATACCTATGGTTGTGTATTAGTGCCAAATGTCTGGATTGGTATATGGATATCCAGTGAGACTGGAACTTGACCCTTGAGAGTATAGACTCGACCCTATTTAATGCTAAATGACTTTCATGCCTTGTCACCATTGATAATGATTATGACATGGACTAAATAATTGATCATGCGTTCCTAGTTGGAACTAAGAGACTGGCTAGTCGTCTTATTGAATGAAATGAATGAGACACGTTCTTGTAATGAACTATTATACTCGATTAGCCGATCCCGAATATTGGCATACAGGCACATGCAGGCTTCAAAGTGATTATTTATTATTTAATTTTCTATTTATCTTACAAAGACAGCATGTGTACTTTATGGTCAAGGCATGATTATTCCGTGGTTAATTTGATTGTTGCATCATGCTATGTAAAACCTACAACCTAGCCGTACGGGTATCGTTGTAGAGTTGCGCATATCGTACCCCGTACGAAAGTACTCATTCGAATGACTATGATCCACGGCATGGAACTTCACTCAACGTAGAGACCATTAAGTCAAATAAAATAATGATGGCATGGAGAGAATGGATTCCCGAGTTCTTACATGGCAGCCCCCTTGGGACTATTAAGTGCCTGACGGGCCGGCTGGTTCCCACAGATACTGTAAACCTGTCACACGGGCAGGGAACAGTATCTGCTATTATTATTGTACATGCTATAACGGCGGGCGTCCCGCTGGGACTCGTCTAACTACATGATTGGCGCAATTGATTGATTGGATAGATTAGCCTTGCTTGCACATAGTAAGAACTGAGGAATCCCTAATTGCATAATTCCAGGATAACTTGGGACTCATAATAGCAAGCCGTAGAATTTGATTGGCCGTTCAAGATGATTTGTTTGTGTACTGTACTACTCTGTTACCTAACTGGGATGATCAGAATGTCAGGACATGACGGGCCAACTTCTATCCTTGTTTGATTGGGAGGTTGGTTCGAAGTGTCGTAATGTGATGTGAATCCTAGTGGAAAGCAGAGATCTATTATCATTATATTCTTTTACTTACTGGTTTATGTCCTTCATATCGTCCTTCCTTGTGGTACTTGCTATTAGAGGTCTAACCTCTCTGGTTTTGTATGGCCAGATTTAGAGCCGGTTCCCGAGGATCCAGCGTACTTCTACCTCCAAGATGGTCAATACTAGAGGCATGATTGCAGGAGGACTCGAGTGGGTTCCTTACTTCACCGCTCGTTTTGTTATTTACCTTTATACTTAGCCGTTTGGCACCGACATGTTAGTCGGATTGTCTTGTACTTACTTTTATATGATTGTAATTAAGTCAGACTGCAGCTGATAACAATTGTGTATACTTGTTATATCATCTGGCTATATTTTGTAAAGCCAGATCTCAAGAACATTTTGACTGAGCATTTGGGACGCCTTACTGCTTTATCTTACATGTTCTCTATTTCTGTTTCCTTGTTCGAATGATTGAGACAATAGATGTGTAATGACCATAGTAAGACTTTTATGTAGTATGCACCCCCTCGTCTGGTTAGACAGCATTGATCGTATTATACGGTATTCATCTACCCGTAATACGTAGCTGGCTGAGTCACTCCCCCGCTCTCCAGTATTCTGGTTCTGGGGCGTGACAGTTTGCCTTACGGCCAAAATCAGAGACGCAGCTACACGATAGACTTCTTTTCTATGTGACCGTGCTACGACATCCATATTGAGGCCATGCCTCACAATTCAATAAGACTTAACCATATCGCCGCCTCGCGCCCCTTGCTACTTTGACCACCAACTGACCCAATCAAGACTTGTGAAGGTTAGTGCCACTCAACCAACTTTGTCTTGCGGCGGTTTCCCGACTTAAACTCAAACGACTCAACCAACTTATGCAAACTTATACGTCGACAACTCAAGACTCGATGCCACATCTCGTGCCGAAGCACGTCGCCTATGTTGTATTCATTCTTAAGTCCAAACATTTGTATTCTAACTTGTACCCACATTCAACAACTCAACTCGATCCAAAGGCACCCACGCGAATTTCCGCCATGTCGACTCATCTATATGATTTGGTCACTGACTCCTAGAGCCATCATGGACTTCTCTTAGCTTTTGTTAGACGGGCGCCCCTTTCAGCGCAAGGTAGCTAGCCCCGCTGCAAGTCCCCGCCTAACCCGTGCCAAAAGCACAGCTAAATTAATTGTTTCACAATGCCCGCATCGGTCCCGTGGCCTCGGGTTGCCGTGCGGGGAAACTCTCACCTTGTCGACAAGTTGTTTGTTTCCTAATGCCCGCAGCGGTCCCGATGCCTCGGGTTGCCATGCGGGGAAACTCTCACTTCGTCGACGAGTTGTCCAATGACCATGCAAGACTCGACACAAACTGACGTCTCACACAATCATGCTACCTCTAGTGTTACTATCTCTTTCAGGGCCAAGATCAATATTTCTTTCTTATGCGACCGCCTCGCCGACATGTAGCCGCGAGCATACTTCTTTCTTATGAGACCGCCTCGCCGACATGTAGCCGCGAGCATACTTCTTTCTTATGAGACCGCCTCGCCGACATGTAGCCGCGAGGCCTCGCCGACATGTAGCCGCGAGCATACTTCTTTCTTGTCCTATCATTTTACTCAACTCAAAAACAACTATTCACAACACTTTCCAAACTCAATAAATCAACCGTGGCCCGTGCCTTAAAACTCTAGGACCGTGCCATCGTGTCTCAAACCGACTTCCGATATATGCGACGCTATCGCCCAAGTCATACTTCATATGATGGGCCTTGGGATCGTGGGACTATTTAACTTGACAACCGCAGAAAGAGCGGGACAGCACTAGAAATGACTTCGGTTGATCGGCGTAACTTTGCCTAACTTAATCGAGCCTATAACTTGACTCAAGGGACGAGCAAAGGCTATGCCAAGCCTTGCATTATGGAAACGTGCATGCTTTAACAAGCATTCACGCAGGCGACGCCTATGACTTAGGCTATTTCATAACTTTGTGTCAAAGACCAACTTTCCTTCTCCCAAGCCACGGGACGAAGGATCGAGTGACATTTTCAAAGCACGCCGTGCACCAACTCTAAGCCGACCGTGGGACGTTTTCCATGTTCTAACTCATTTCGATCCATCGAGATTATTTTCTTAGCTATGTGGATTCATCTCTTTTATTATTAAGCCTACTTGTGCAAGTTGAAAACATGCGTATTATTATGTGAAGGCAAAGATGAGGCAAGTTCACCGAAACTACCCCACCTGAGCGAGCAGTCGCCTTGACCGAGATGTCTTAGAGTCGCCGTTGTAAGGCTAAGTCCGAACGCCGTCGGCATTTCGATTCCTCCGATTGACTGAGCGGGACGGGGCACTACAATTTCTACTCCCCCGTACCCCCAATCAATACATAAGGATCCAGCCAGGTTATGTTATATGATGCTATGTAACAGCCCCCGAAGGGTGGTAGACCCCGAAGGTGATACATAGTAGTCCCATAAATGGGATAAGGATTCTAGGAAGACTCTACGATCATAAGAGTATATGTCGTAAGTGATCAAAGAACCAATAAAGCATATGATACGCCATGTAAGTGAAACGCACAGATCATGTAGTACCCGATGCTCCCTAAGGATAATATCTCAAGAAGGGATCCATATTGTACCAATCCGTGTGACCAACGTGACAGTACAAGTAAAGTAATCTACTGCAGGAAATAATTCTAAGCAGTATATGAAATGATCAGAGAATGTACTCACCTCGATAACCTGAACAGCTGATAAGTATAGAGGGGTCCCACTGAAGCCACAGAGTTATATTTAAAGCAACACAGGTTACAAGGTGTTCAAGTTGTAATAAAAGAATCTCTACAATCAATCTACATTATTCTAGGTTCTTCTAAGTCAAAACAACTCTAGGTCGACTCCGGTCAATAATCTAGTCAAACTAGGTCAAGTGTTGACTTATAGTTGACTTTGGGTCAACTGGTCAACTCTGGTCAAACAGGGTCAATTCTAGTCTAATATAAAGTGTACTTCGTTATTTGTACGACGAAACTTTCGACACGCAAATCGAGATAAGAAGATTATCGGTAAGGTTGATAATCTTATTATAGTGATCCACGTGTCCAACTTGTCAATTTCAGCGATGTGAGATCACTGGAATTGGCCGATCTCAGTTTCGTTGTACTAATCCCGAAATACGAACATTATATGAATTAATTATTAATTAATTATAAAAAGGTTAAACTCAGAAAAATTATCAACAAAAATTGTCGGACGATGAAATGAACATCGCCAACGTGTCCAGAATGGTCAAATTAGCTTGGATAGCCTACCCAACGGTCCAATTTAGACACAAGGGCAAAAAGATAATTTCGGGTCAAAACGGTGTCCGTGTCGGAGCCGTTTTGCACCGAAAAACGTGCAAAAAAATAAGTCTATAAAATATAACAAATTATATGTCCACGAAACCAGAATGTCGATACGAACCCAACGGTATCTCCAGAATTGGATTCCGTTGACCCGATCTCAATTTGGTCCGTTGACCAGAACTTGGAATTCCGATTTGCACGAAAATACGTGCCGGAGCCAAAGTTCTCAAAACTCAGCAAACTACTTGTCAACGATTCCAGAATGGCGATACGAACTCAACGGTATATCCGGAATTGGATTCCGATGAGCCAGCATCAAAAAGTCCCGTTGACCCAGAAAGTGGGACCCGCTTTGCACCAAAATGCGTGCCCGGGCCCACGTTCTCCAAATCTAACAAATTTTATATGAAAACATGCCAGAACGATGCCACAAGTCTAATGGTGGTGTCAGAAATGAAATCTGGAGTCCCGTGTTCAACAATGGAATTTTACAAGTTGGAAATTACGAATTCGGACGGCCAAATTTGGCGTCGAATTCAACCAAACAAACAAGCTCACAATGAAGCGAAACTGGAGGGGTAGCAAGAGGGTTATACCAGCTTCGCACCGGAACTGGTAGCACGCCAAACAGAGCTGCGGTGGAGGAGATACAAGCTGACGAAGTTGGCCCCGCGAAACTGTCCAAATTTAATACAATTTAAACGGTCAACTTGGTGGCCGGTTTTGATGTATCAAACGATAAAATCAACGGACGAAAATTGACAGGGATGAAGGTGGATATACCGAGATTGCGACGGAGCAAAGAAATTACCGATCCAACGGTCGGATCTCCGGAAAAATGCGTACGAAGTCGCTACGACGAAGCGTCAAAACGAACTCGATCCCGCGCGCGTCACGACGGGATTTCGTGCGAAATGCACGAATCGCCTATACGTCGCACCGGAGAGCAAGGTGGCGGTCCCAGGAAGGTCACCGGTGATCGCCCACCGCGGGGGAGGGCACCCATGGCGGTGCATTGGCCGACGACGGTGACGGAACGCCGCACGTGCGCGCACGCCATGCACGCTGCTGTGCGCTGTCGGGCTCGCGCGGCCTGGCCGGTGACAAGGCACGGCGGCACGCTTGCCTGGCCTGGCCCGGCGAGGCCAGGGTGGCACGGCCAAGGGCTGGTGGCAGCCATGGTGGTCGGGTGGCTGGTGGTTGAATGGAGGAGATGATGAAAGAGATGGTGTGGGAGGAGGAGAGAAGTAGGAAGAGGAGGAGAGGTCGACGTCGGCCATGGCCGACGTGAGGTGGTCGGGTCGGGCTATGGTGCTCAGGCCATGGGAGTCGGGTGGAGGAGAGGTGTTGAGCTGCTGTTGAGGTATTTGTTGTGGGTGAGTTGTTGTGTAGTAAGAAATAATTGAAAGGAAGAGAGAGGAGAACAATTAATGAGAGAGAAATGCTTTTTGGGAGTTAGGGCCAGCCACTCTATTGGGGAGGAGGCTGTGAGTGAAGGTTTGGGAATAGAGGGTTAGGATTTAAAGAGGGAAATCAAAGGCTAGGATTAAATAAGGGGAAAATGGCCAATTCTATGGGAATTAAATAATTAGAAATTCCCAATAAATATAGAAAAATATGTAGGAGAGTACCTGATATTTTTTTAAGGGAAAAGAGGCTGAGGGTGGTGATGGAGGATAATATGGGCTTGGACTGGGTTCGGTCAAACCGGGTTGGATGAAAATCGGACATGGCGAAATATTCGAATTAAGATAGGAGTTGATAATCATGGGCAAATAAGTAGCACATGGGGATTCCAATAAATGGGACACAAGTGGCAGACGGGTAGTAGGCTCAATGTGGGCCATGTCCATAATTGGGGCTGACAGGTTTTGGTCGACAGGGGACCCACAAATCAAGTTGAAAGATGAATGTGACGCCGTGGAGTAAAATAAAATTGGGTCACGTGTCGGAAAAGTTGTGCGAATCAAATGGAGCACAAAATAACGTGTCTGAGTGGGACACGAAGGTCATGGGTGACGAGCGTCTCGAGTAGATCATCAATGAGGAGTTGGTTTCAAGAAAATGACTGGTCTTGCGCTCCCAATTTAAAAGTCATGGTAACGCGCTGAAAATGATCAAGGAAAAGAGTGGGAAAATAAATAACAATCAAATGGTCTAAACCGACCCGAAGTTCAGCGAAGCAGAAAGAGTACAAGGGAACAAGTTTGGATGGAACACTATATACCATCATGAAGGTAATCATGTCCACTCCAAAACTCGTGAAGAAGATTTCTAGAGTTGAACATCCCTGACACTCCAAATATCAAAGGCATGGGAAAGTACACTTAAGGAAAAATACAGAATAAATTATTTATCAAACCAATCAATCAAAAAATAAAATAAAATAAAAAAAAAAAATCAGCCCAAAATTCAGGGTGCTCACATCTAAAGTCATCAAAATATATGTCTACAGGTTTGATTTGATCCGGTTGGCCGTGCACAAATTTGTCCGTTGGATCGGGTCACTGGCCCGCCAAAATAGCGTTCCGGTCGACCTTCTCAGATTCGGACCAAACATGACATACAGGACCAAAAAAATGATATGGTCCTGTTGGCACAAGTTTTGTCTCGATATGATGAGCGTGCATAAAGTAATTGACAAATTTGCAAAAAGGCCGATACGGTAAATTTTGACGGATACGTATCAAATTCGTCGCGCACACGCGACCAATTTGAATTTCATCAAAGCCCATACGTCTATGAAGTCGATATGCACCTTTCGATACTTTTGGTTCGCGATCACGTCGCACGGATTGACGGCGGGACATTTTTATAAAATTTTAGTTTTTTAAAAACAATTTTTTCCCCAACTTCACAAACCAATAACATTCTGTATAATACATAAAAATTAAATCTATAAGAAGGGTTTTGATCTCCTATATGTTGTCTACAAGTTTCTTCAGACTGATTTTGAAAACTAGCAACATGCTGGTCGCAAATCGGCCACAAAGTTGGGATTTCGGGACAGTTTCTAACGTCCAATAAATTAAGTTTTTCTCAATTATGGAACTCGTTTTTCATCGTACATGATGCGAATCGGCACAAACTATTTGAAGAGGATTAAAGATGTATGGGTTGTCTACACGTAAAAATTTACTGATCTCGATTTGATCGAGTGTGCGCGTAGAAACGATACGAGGAAGATAGGTACCTTGTTGCTAGTGCGCTGTCGATACTACGCGCGCATTTAGCGATTTTCGGCGGCCTCCGGTAGTCGTGGTGGTCGCCCAGGTGGTCTGGAAGGCAACGGGGGTGTCGGCGCTGGGTTTGGGTTAGGGTTTCAATAAAAATCTCTCCCTCTCTCTCCCACGAATTATATATAAAGGGGGCCTCGCGCGTTCGGTTTAATAAGGAAAGGAGGGGCTCAGTTTTGATAGTAATGCTGCTGCTGTTGGTGGGGTGGGGCTTTGGTGTTAGTTTTTTTTTTTCTATTTTAATTTTTTTCTTTCTTTATATACTTTATATATATATATATATATATATATATATATATATATATATATATATATATATATATATATATATATATATATATATATAAATAGTATTTGCCAACCCTTTTTTATACATTTTATTTAAAACTATTTTATTCCCTTTATATATATAAATTATATATATATATATATATATATATATATATATATATATATATATATATATATATATATATATATATATATTAAAAATATATATATATATTTATTTTTTAAAAAATATATATATATATTTTTTTTAAAAAAAAAAAAAATATATATATATATATATATATATATATATATATATATATATATATATATATATATATATATATAAATATATATATATATATATATATATAAATATATATATATATATATATATATATATATATTTTTAAAAAAAAAAAAAATATATATATATATATATATATATATATATATATATATATATATATATATATATATATATATATATATATATATATATATATATATATAAAAAAATATATATATATATATATATATATATATATATATATATATATATATATACTTATAGAAACTCCGTAAATGGAATAATACCAAATAAATATATATATACAAAAATCTTAATTTATTTATAAATAAAACAAATATTTTATATTCTATATTTATTTAATATATTAAAGATTTTTATAAATATAAATTCTATTGAACATGTATATATCTATATCAACAAAATACCTATTTAACTAATAATATAAAAACACTAACACTAGTAATTTAAATAATATTAAAGTAATAAAATAATATAAATGACTATATTAGCCATATTCATGAAAGTGGCGGTGACAACAACGACAAGGGAGCCAATTCAACAAAGGCTTTGTCTTGTAGCTAGGAAGGGAGAGGAGTTGAGATACTATTGTGGTGTTAGCATTTAGAGCGTTACAAGATGGTGGTATTGTGTTAGGATTTCGAGAAAAAAGAGAATGTGGCAGTAGTGTGTTTGAGGGCTAGGGAGGATGAAGTAGAAGAAAGTTACTGTTGGTGGGTTATGATTTATAGACGAGGAAGGAGAGAACGATATAACATTGGTGTTAAGGCTTGTAATATAATTTTGACTTTTTTTAGTAACTGAATTATTTAAAAATATTCAAGGTAAGGTAGTTAATCGTCTTGGTGTTCAAGTGACAAGCACCATAACTCAAAATAAAAAATAATCTTTATGGACATTACACTACTAATATATCTTCCCAAGCACCATAACTCAAAATAAATAAAAAATAATGAAGCAAAGAAAAACAAGAATATACAAGTGGCTTTATTCAGGGCGTCTCAAACCATTTGGAGGTCCTAGACAAAAGTTCAAAGATGGAAGCTTTTCTTGAAAATTTAAACATGATTAAATTATATAATTTTATGATATTGATTTATATGCAAACCCTCTTCCTTGATCCGGACATGGGACCGACGATGTAACGTTTACATAGGCAGATTTAAAAACTTTTTTCATTAATAATTTTTAAAATTTGAATAAGAAACAGTTGCACATATATATTTGCTTTTATTATATAGTAGATGAAGATCAGTTGGTTGTTGGTGGATTTAAAAACAGTTGCACACACACACACACACACACACACACACACACACACACACATATATATATATATATATATATATATATATATATATATATATGCAAACCCTCATCCACCGACACCGTTGTTTGTTGGTTGACGACCAGATCTGATGGTGGACTACTTTTAGGATTTTCTAACCCTAAAATTAGGTATCTCATCTTATTTATATGAGGTGAGGGTAGAGGCACAAAAGGAAGGCAAAAAGTGGAGATTCGGGGTGCTCGTCCATAAGAAAATCTAAGAGAAAGTCCATACTTTGCTCTTAGGAGTTCGCCATCCAAGACAGAAGGAAGAAGAAGAAGATCTAATCGAGGAGTCAACTTCGGTTAGGGAGATTTCTACGGAATTGGTGAGTGATCTCAATTGTAATATTCTTTTTTTTTCTTGAGAGTGGTAGAGGGGGTTGAACCTATTAGGGCAAAGGGTTCAACGTGAGTTCTGTCAATCTTATAATTACATCTGAGTTATTAAAGGTTGTGATTTGTCCAGGTGACATACGTCACAACCATGTACTTTTTGTCTTATGCTTTGTGTCCATTAGACGGTGGTTGGTTTTGATCCAGTGGGTTGGCAAACGCTTCTGTGCGCCCAACACTTGGTATCAGAGCCTTGGAGATTCTGGCAACCATGTCTACAAAGTAGATAAACACTCGTATGATCACCTTTACAAGGGAAACTGGACAATTAAGAAGCCAAGAATGGAGGATCTACTCTGATGCAAGGACTTACATGGTCCATTGGAGGGGACAGCATAAAGCCAACAGACAAAGCTGCTAAAGACTGGAAACGACTGGATCGAAAGGCCATTGGATTAATCCGCCAATGGTTGGATGATTTCGGCAAAAGCATTATGGGGGAAGCTGCATTCACTGTACGAAAGGAAGATGGCTGGCAACAAGACATTTCTTATTTGCCAACTCGAAGTACATAGAGGGTGCTCCAGTGGCACAACATTTGAACAAGGTAAAGGGTATCATCAATCAGCTGTCTGTAATGAATATGGTGATTGATGATGAGCTTCAGGCCCTAATGCTCTTGAGTTATCTTTCAGAAAGCTGGAAGACATTGTAGTGTTGATGAGCAACTCCGCACCTGATGGAGTTGCCATGATGGAGGTAGTCAAAAGTAGCTGGTTTAATGAGAAGGTCCGGCACAAGTAAATTGAATCATCGCAGGAGTCCACTCTGGTGGCTTCCTTCAGGAAGGGAAGACCCAAGTCACAGGCGATGACAGGGAAGAGTTCTCGGGATCTGCAATTGTGGACCGCAAGGAGGGCTATAATATTATGGTAAAAGGGGTCATATCAAGAGGAACTACACAAAGCTCAAAGCTGCGAAGGCCAAAGGCAACGACAATTATGAGGATCTTACAGCATTTGGAGATATCATCATCGTAGCGTCCAACACAAAAGAACCTTGTAGCATGTGTCATGATGGCGACTAGGTCATAGACACGGGGGCATCGTATCATGCCACTCCATATAAGAGGATCTTCATGTCATACAGCGACGGCAGGTTTGGACATGTGAAGATGGACGATAAGGGGACGGCTGCAGTTGTAGGCATCGGTAATGTGCACTTGACAATGGAGCTCGGTAAGAAACTCGTTCTCAAGGGTGTGCAACATGTACCAAGTTTACGCTACAACTTGGTTTCGGAAGAGAGGCTGGTAGATGATGGTTGTCATAGTTTGTTTGGGAATATAGATTGGATGCTTGCGAAGGGTTCCCAACAGCTGGCTTTGGGAGATTTGTGTTGTGGCATGTAAGGCTCAAGCCACTGAGCTATACAGGCAGACCACAGACACCGGATAGAGGCTCGAGGGGTGTTCGACAGGAGATGAATCGTTGAGAACTTGCTTAGGATCTAGAGGCTTCTAGATGCTTTGAGGGATACGGAAGATTCGGTTCATCGAGACAAAGCGAAGGATGGTGTTCAGTCAAAGATTGAGGGTCGGCCTGTCGGTCTCATGACAGCTAGTCGGTCTCTAGGTGGAGGTTACTCTACGGATCCAATTTTGGCGACAGATGGTTTGCCAAAGCTTCACGGAGGGACATCGGTTTCAGCAGTTCGAAGCCAGGAAGGAGATCAAGGTTTACAGCAAACTCAATCTAAGACGGGAGCATCATCATTCACACAGTTCAAGAGAAGTTATGGGTCATCGAGGCATGCATAGTACGTGATATTCTGCTCGAGGACGCATGTGTATGGGGGAGATTCAAGTTCGGACACAAAGGTGGGCAGGTTCAGTAGTTCGAATCTCGTGAGAACCGCACCGTCAGCTTGGTTGGCCAGCCAAAGGTGAAGAAGCTCGTCGAAACGTTAACACTTTCCAATGGAAGACGGAAGTCGGGGACAGGCAGCCGAGACTTACGGTGAGGCTGATCATCAGGGACTTCGGTCTTGGTTGTGTCATTGATATCGGTAGGATCCCGGTAGTATAGGAGGTGCTACGCATGGAAGATAGCGTCGACGTGACGGTCGAGGAGCAGGAGACAAAGGAAGATGTAAAACAGCTCTGGGGATCGAAGATCAGTGGCATGGGTGAAAAGGAACTTTGTCGTGGGACGACATTCTTGGAGTCCAATTGAGGAGCCATGGGGTCAACACCCTATCATCATACTAGAGGAAGAGATTGTTGGAGGACTCCAGTTTGGATTTGGTAAGAGCAAATTTTGGAGCCCAAATATGATAAAAGAATTAATTTGATATAATTTGAAATTCTACATTAAATTTATAATTTAATTAGGTTTACAAATTTGTATCAAATATTTAATTTGACCAAATTTGGACGTCCATAATTGGTGATAGAATATAATCTACACCGTTGGTTGTTGGTGGACGGCCTGTAGTGCCCCATCCTGCTCAGTCAATCGGAGGAATCGAAACGCCAACGGCGTTCGGACTTAGCCATGCAACGGCGACTTGAAGGCCCGCTTGGTCGAGGCGACTCCTCGTTCAGGTGGAGTAGTTTTGGTGAACTTACCTCATCTTAGCCTTCACATAATAAATTGCATGTTTTCAACTTGCACAAGTAGGCTTGATAATAAAAGAGATGAATCCACATAGCTAAGAGAATAATCCCGACGGGTCGAATTGAGTTAGAATATGGAAAGGTCCAACGGTCGACTTAGAGTTGGTGCACGACGTGCTTTGAAAATGACACTCGATCCTTCGTCCCGTGGCTTGGGAGAAGGAATGTTGGTCTTCGACACAAAACTATGAACTTGCGTAAGTCATAGGCGTCGCTCGCGAAAATGCTCGATAAAGCATACACGCTTCCACTGCGCAAGGCTTGCATAGCCGTTGCTCGTCCCTCGGGTTAAGTCGTAGGCTTGACTAAGTTAGGCAAAGTTATGCCAGTCGACCTAAGTCATTCCAAGTGTTGTCCTGCTCATTCTGCGGTTGTCAAGTTAAATAGTCCCACGATCCCAAGGTCCGTCATATGAGGTATGACTTGGACGATAGCGTTGCATAGAATACGAGTTAGTTTAAGGCACGAGCCACAATTGGTTCAGTGGAAAGTTAGCCATGGTCTGTCGATACTTAAGAAACACATTATGTTCAAGTTAAGTGGAAAGGCTATGCCGCAGCCATTTTCGGAGTTCAAAGAATGTTAAGTCTAAGCGATGGTTGTCACCGAGAGAAAATATGTCGGGACTGTAGTTTAGTCGCTGAGGCAACCCTGGTTTGGACTCTGCAAAAGAAGTATGAAAAGTGGAAAAAGTAAAGCAAAGGAACTAAGTGATGATGATGAGACCATGCAATTACGTTAAGTCTAGAAGTTAGCGTAGGCGCGTGGTCATGGACAACTTGTCGACAAGGGCGATGGTTCTTCAAGCGGCAACCCGGGGCCACGGGACCGACTCGGCCTAGGAAGAACAAATTATAACCGAGCTGGGTAATAGGCAATTGGTAGTACGAAAACTTGCATCGGAGATCGCTACTTGCAGTACAAGGATCCCGTTTGCCAGGCTATGTCCACGATGGCTAGTTAATGCCAGTGACCATTCATATAGATGGGTTGGCACGGGCGGTAATCCGTGTGTGTGCCTTTGGACTGAGTTGAGTTGAATGTGTATACCATTAGAAGACACAATGTCTGGGCCTAAGATTTGGCTGCAACGAAGGCGGCGTGCTTCGGCACGAGATGTGGCGTCGAGTGTTAAGTCGTTGGCATAGAGTTGCATGAGTTAGACTTGAGCTATTGCGAGTTAAGTCGAGAAGGGTCGTAGGGCAAGTTGGGTGAAGTTACGTTGAGTTGCTGGCCACGACCTCGAAATGTGAGGCACGGCCGCTGTCACAACCAAAGTCTAAGTCAAGACTAAGCGAGGAGGCACTGCCTCAGAGATATTGAAGCACGAAGCGAGTTTATGGAACGACCGAGTCGTTACGTCACAGAGTATGGCACGAAAGACAAGTATGAGTCGGTACGTCGACAATGTAAGCACGAGAAAGGTCTAGAGGCAAAGAAATGGAGTCTATCATGTAGTTGTGTCTCTGATTATGGCCGTAAGGCAAGCACGACTTGATAGGTTAACGTTGTTGAGTAGACGTTATTGTTGCAAGCACGGGATGGTCCTCAGACACAAATATGCCAAGGCATTTGTCATAAAACTGATCCTAAGACAATACTAGAAAGACAATTGATAAGAATGGACTACGTTGCACAAAGTAAATCAAACGTATTGGTTTTGTATGGGTGGGCGAGGATCCACCAGTACAGTTGAGTACTGACACCTACATAGTTTACATGTGCAGGCACAAATAGAATCTAGTGGCACGGAGCTCGCTTGGATGCGTCGAGCCACGGAGTCCCTTGGCGATTCGAAGCGTGCGACCGCATGGAGTCAAGACTTATACGAGACATAATGTATGGACATCGCCTTCCGAAGCATCCGCTGACTCGAGACTTGTATTGAGAGATGAGAGAGAGCTGAGTGACTTGTAATGTGAGCTTGAATGAGCTTGAGAGACTTGTAATCTTGGCCTTGCGTCCCTTTGTAACCTTTGTTTCAATATCAATAAAAGAGTGTTTTGCAAAGACTTGTATTTTGCTTCAAATTCTGCTACTATTATTCAATGTCTCTGCTTGGGACTTCTATGCGACGACCCCTTCGCAGCCGTTGAAATCGGCCGTTATGGAACCCGTCTTGCACGAGCGCAAGCTAGGCTCGTGCAGCATCACACCTTAGCGAGGACGATCGCTCATACGGGAGCGGGACGTGACACGGCCAGATCTGATGGTGGACTACTTTTAGGATTTTCTTACCCTCAAATTAGGTTTCTCATATTATTTGTATGAGGTGGGGGTGGAGGCACAAAAGGAAAGTACAAAGTGGAGATTCGGGATGCTCGTCCATAAGAAAATCTAAGAGAAAGTCCATACTTTGCTCTTAAGACTTCGACATCCAAGACGGAAGGAAGAAGAAGATCTAATCGAGGAGTCGTCAACTTCGGTTAGGAAGATTGCTACGGGTTGGTGAGCGATCTCAATTGTAATCTTCTGCTTTTCTTCTTGAGAGTGATGCGGGGGCTGTCTATTAGGGCAAAGGGTTCAATGTGAGTTCTGTCAATCTTGTAATTTCATCTGAGTTATTAAAGGTTGGAATTTGTCCAGGTGACGTACGTCACCGCCATATACTTGTCTTCATCTTGTGTTTGGTATCCGTTACACGGAAGTTGATTTAGATCAGGTGGGTTGGCAAACGCTTTCGTGCGCCCAACACAAGTATCAATTGTTATGTATTGAATATTATTCTTGGATCTAATGTTTCTGATTGCATCTTGCTAGATCTGATTTTAGAAGGTTGTGTTGTGTCACATGGGAGTAGGTAGTACGTGTACGTATTAGCTACATAGACAGCTTGAAGCTGAATGCCCGATTGATTGGTTCGAAGGCTCCACCATTTGACCTTTAGCAAAAAGTTCAAGGAATCCGAAATGTAAAAATTGCATTATAAATTCAATACATGGTCCCAAATGTACTTCAAAAGAATCAAAGCTATGTTAATTAGTTTGGAAATTGTCCTAGTAGTGGTCTTATGTAATTAATTATCTTAGTTATCAATTTAACACATGAATTTTAATGCTAAGTCAGATCTATCGACTTTCTACATATGAATCATTGGGTTGTTCACGAAGACCACATCAAGACCCAAATCGTACCAAGAGAGTGAAAACATCGACCTTCTTTTTTCTTGGATATTTATGGCGATGAACCTATATCAAACTAATAGAAACTGCAGACTTCTTCACATAAATTCAAGCTTTAGGACAGATCCTCACAAGTAGTCCCATTTTTCTTGCTTATTCTTAAATTTTTAACAAATATAACTTGTAATTATCAATAGATTGAGATATTGGGGGCAATAATAGTTTGATGGGAAGAACTCTTTCATGTAACCTCTATCAATAGTTTGCAGCGAAACAATATAACTTGTAATTTTAATTAATTGATCTTGAATGCGTGGACTATTTGTATACGACACTTAACCAAATTTGTCAAAATAAAAAATGTGAGTACAAATGAGATCCAAATATTCGAATATAAACTAATTAAACTATGATCTTATAATAAGAGATGTGGGACTAAATATTGAAAATTCACAATTATATTTGTAGAACAAAAAGGTGTTATAATAAATATATAATTTTTGACCCTAACTATAGCTCTAGAGTTATGGGACAAATGGCATAAACTTTTACATGGTATAAGAACATACAACCAGAATCAAATTCACTGACACCATTATAAACGGATTAAAAAAAAGGTTATATCGTTACGTGAGTCCAACTCTCGATTCAAAATGGACCTTCGACCTACAGAGACATTATTATAAATATATAATTTTCAATCATCACTACAATTTATAGGATCATCACTACAATTCTAGAGTTAAGATACACTTGACAATAGAGTTAAGTGGCAGAGTGACGGAAACTTTAACACACTGCAAGTTAATAGTTATCATAACATGAAAACAATATACTTGATCCTCAAATTTTACCATAAAAAAGAAAATAAATGACATGCAAGGACAAAAGATCAAGCACTAGTGTCCTAAAGACCCAGTTGGGATTGGGACAAGAAGTTTGGGTCCAATCTTTTCATGAGGATCAAGTACTGTTTTGCTAGCAAAGGGGACACAGTTGCAGCTGAGCCCCCATCCCTACCGAATGCCCAATTTAAGAGAAACATGATGAGTGCGTTCTCATTGGTAGTTTGGCCCCATAATAAATAGGAGGAAATTCCACCATCTACTTGTTTCAACCTCCTCTACTTAATTAGTAAACTTTGTAATACCTTATACCACAAAGTGTTTGAATATAAATCTATAAACCTCGTTTCGAAGTGGAAGGACAAGAGTTTTAACCTCGTATCAAAGCAATCCGTTAATTTTATAAAAGAATTAGACCACCCATATAAGATAGGTCTTCAACAATCGAAATGTGGAGACGTATTGAGTAATATAATTATAAAAAGGTTCTAAAGGCATTTTATTTTTTAGTTAGGCTAGTTTATTTTTTTTTTATACTTATTTATAAGTTTGTCACCGGAAAAATTGCTTCAGGTTTGTCAAAAAATTTTCAGGACAATCAAAAAACTTGACTGTCTTATTATTGGAAGGATTGTCAAAAATTGGAAAGTCCTTTCTATTAGAAGGACTGTCAAATATTTCGACAATTCTAATGTTTGGAACAGTCAAAAAATTTGACAGTCCTACCTATTGGAAGGACTGTCAAATATTTCGACATTCCAATTTTTTTAGGACTGTCGAAATAGTTGACAGTCCTTCCAATAGAAAGGACTGTCAAATATTTCGACATTACTGATGATGGTGATGCCACCGCCAGTACCCCCATCATCCCTCTGTCGAGCCCCGACTCCACTACCTGCCGCCCGCAGCCGAAGACGAAGATAAGGAGGGGGTCGGTGCCGAGGAGCTCGCCGCAATAGCCACTCGCGGAGGAGCGGGGAACCGACGGAGGCGAGGTGGGGTCCGACGAAGACGAATACGAAGAGGGGGTCATGCGGAGGCGGTTGTAGGGAGTTGAGGCGGCAGAGGAGCGAGGAGGGGGTCCGGTGGAGACGAAGACGAGGAGGGGGTCCGGTCAGAGGGTCTCGAGGCGGCGGAGGAGCTTGCGGACGAGATTATAGTGGCCGTTGGCAACAACGAGGTCGACAGGGGAGGCGTACCCAGCCTCGATTAGCACCAAATAATTTGGATGTGGATAGCACCAAAGAAAATTTTGGACTATTATAAATAAAAATTGGATCGGCCTGGAATATCACCAAGTAATAGGCTAGTCTAAGTAAAAAAATCAAGTACTTTTAGAATTTCTCTAATTTTATCGCTCAGCAACATTCTAGAACTTTGGTACGTACACTATAGGATGTGTCACAAATGTACAACAAAGTAGCTTAGGACGAAGACCAAAAATGATGTCGAAGTTGACCAAATTGAGTTTGTGATGCCATATTAGGAGAAGCCATTAGTGTTATTCTGACATTTTCCATGATATATAGAGCTATAGGGGCTTAGGATGACATGTTAAAAGAACGATTGTTGTGGTCTGGAATGTAAGATGGCATTTTCTATGAGAGTGCTAAATGAGCTTAGGAGGGTATATATTAGGAATGTGCACCAGATCTATTCCAAATATATATGCAGGAATGTGAGTGAAAATGCATTGATATGTTGCCTCCTCCTCCTCCTCCTCCTCCTCCTCCTCCAGCCCACCCCAAAAAAAAATATTTATATTTTTTTTCCATATAAATTTTTTTTTTGCTTTTCTTTATATAGATTTATCTACTTCTAGTCCACCCAAATTTTTGTTAGTCCATCCTAGATATAATTTCTGGATCCGCCCCTGCTCCTCCTCCTGAAGATACAAGAGGGGGTGAATGATATGGTTATTTCTTCTCATCCGGAAACTCATTTGGTGCCCAATACAATTGGGACATCAAACTACTTGCATATTCATATGGACTTTCATATGGACGTCTGGTCAAATTCATTAGGAAGTCAAATGAACGTATCCGAAATGCACGTCCAAATTTACTCTTTTTTTTTGAAAATCACACACACACACACAATTGGGGGCTCGAACCTTGCCAGCCCCTCCAGATGTCCGCTCTAATACCACTAGGCTAGAGAGCTCGGACAGAAAAGTAGCATAAGAGCTACACTTGTTGGAAACTGATTGGCAACGCATTATATATATACCAAACATTCATAACCTATTTGGAAACTTTAACTCATCATATTTCATAACGTGCAAAAAAAATGACCATCAATCAGACTTTTCGGAACTTAGCTACAAAGTTGCGTTTAGTTGAAAGCATGTTTCAGAAACGGACGTTTGGTAAAGAAACACCTAGCTACGACTACATTCTCATGACCTAAAAGTAGATCACTGTCTGTGTAGAATAGAATATGTAATGGTGCCTGATAAAGAGTGGATCAGTCGGCTCCACCACCTTCCTTCCTTCCTCTAGAGCTCATCACCAAATCACAGTCCAGTCCAAATAGAGGCATACATACGCACGCAACATAGATAGATAACCATCCCATAGATACATACACAAATAAGCATGTTCATGTCCATGTTCATGAAGGACAACGACAAAAGTAGAATTAAGAAAGCACTAACGCGTCAATCAATCAAGAAGAGCTGCCGGCGTTGCCAGCAGCTCTCGGGGACGTCAACGGGAACAGCGTCAGCAGCCTCGGCGGCGGCTCGGGTGCGGCGCCCCCGCCCCTCGGCGAGGGGATGAGGTAGAATCCCTTCTCCGCAATTGCTTTCTCCTCGGGATCGAAGACGAGAGGCGTGACCGGGCTGAGCGCGAGCGAGGGGAAGTCGAGGGCGCTCGGCGACAGAATCTCGCTCCTCTGCTGCTGCTGCTGCAGCTGGTGTTTGGCCGGGCTGACGATGTTGAGGTGGTGGGCGATGTTCTTGAGCCCGCTGTTGCGGCGCTCGTAGAGCTTGAACGCCGGCCTCTTCGGCCCGGTCGGCTTCGGGGGGATCGGGTGGGCCTTCGCTGCTGCGGAGGCCGCCGTCTCGGCCGTGCCGGTCAGCATCTGGACGACCTGCTTGAAGGAGGTGGTGTCGGCTTGGACGAAGGTGGTGGGGAACTGGTTGGGGTCCGGTCGCGGCGAGGGGAGGGGAGTGCTGGTGGTGGGAGTTGGGGGCTGATCTTCCATTGGGATGTAAAGAAAGAAAGAAGAAGTGGAGAATGAAGGAGGAGGAAGATGGGGAATGGAATGGGAGTGGGAGAATAATATGCTTTGTGACTTTGTGAGTGGCAAAGATAAAGAAAGAAGGTTTTTGAGGAGTGAGCAAGTGAGAGAAGAGGATGCAAAGGAGTGAGTGTAGAGTATCTTTGTTACTTTGTATAAGCACTTACTAACTTTTGCTATTCTTGCATTGGTCCTCAGTAAAAAAAAAAAAAAAAGAATCATTTGGTTTCACCCACTACTTTATATATAAAATTTGTATGACACTTTTAAAAATAGAAATATGTAGTCATGTTAACATATCTAAGTGAAAATTCAAATACTTAAACAAAAGATAGGGTAAGTTAAAGGTAGTAGTTCCTAAGTGAATGCGACACATTTCGTTAAGTGTAGCATACCGTATAAAACAATCCAAAACAGATAGTCAAGGGTGATGCAATTTAGATTTAATATTATTTTTAATTATTTTTTGTTACTTTATATAGAAATTAATTTTCTCTCTTTTATCAGTAATAATTTTAAATAATCTTAGATATTAATATTTAGAGATTTATTTTATTTTATTTTTATTTTTGAAGTCTATAGCTAGTTTTTAAGTTTCAATAATTGAAGAATAGAAAATCTATTTTTCAGTCTGTATAGCAAGACATGAAAATCCTAAAGTTATTCTTTAATGAGGCCTGTAAACAATTGTAATAGTTTGCATGAAATAATAATTGATGGTAAGGTCGATTAATTATTCACCTTCTTTGGACATACTGAGAGAACAATCATTTGTAGGGATATTTGGTGCTACGTCCATAGAGAATATTATGCTTCTTTAACCTCCGCGTACAACCGTCAGCACTTTCGTGAGAGTTCGTGGTCTTTAGAGGGCCTCAATGTTGACTAGCCTGTCGAATCAGAAATCTCTACCATGATCGATTTGAAAAATATCATCATGAGCAAAATTAAAATTCTCGGGTTTCATGCTTAAATGATTCACCAAAAGTGAATTTTTCGGAAAGAATGATAAAGAACCAATTTGGAATTAATGTTATCTTTTTGTTATTTTAGATAAAGATTATTTTTATCTCTTTTGTCAGTTATAATTTTAAGTTATCTTATATATTATGAATAAGCTATTAGAGATTGTCTTCATCTTTTCTTTTTCTTTTTTAAATTTCTTGAGAGTCTAATGTGATGCCAAAATCCTCATTGTTCATATGTCATTTAATGTTTCTAGGTTAAATATATCATACAAATTTAATTTCATACAAATTATATTGGAAAAATTTATGAAATGCTCATAAATTGTAAAAGTTTTATGTAAAACCCACCGCATAATAACATTTCATCGTGTGCCCAGAATTAGCGAAAAATATATAAAGGGAGTTCTGAATGACCTTTTTGTCCTTCTAATTTATTGAAAACACCCCCGAACTCTACTTTTCAAAAAAAATATTTCGATACTTCTACTTCTTCCATACGCCGCTCAGTTTCGAATCTAGGTTTTTTCCTCCAAAATCTTCAAACCTTCCTTTAAACACTCGTCGAAAAATTTCAGAAAGGCCGACAAACGGTAAAACTGTTACAATGGAGGTCCAAACATCATTTTTTGCGATTCTAAAATTTCAGAAGGCCGATAAACGGGATGGCTGTTTATCTCAGGCTCCTCGAAAATACGCTCATTTTGCGACAAATCAGGTCTTGTTTCGACCTCCCAGGCAAAAGTTATAGCCTCCAAAGTTTCAGCTGGCCATAAAATGCAGGAGAATGGCAATTCTTCGTATTAATATCACAGAGAATGTCAATTTCCCGTGTTAATATCATGGAAAATGGCCATTCTCCTTGTTAAAATGCAGGTGAATGACCATTCTCCGTGTTAAAATAACAGAGAATGACCATTCGTCGTGCTAAAATGATAGAGAATGTCCATTCTCCGTCATTTTAACACGGAGAATGGCCATTCTTCGTGGTTTTAATATGGTCATTCTCCGTATTAGAAATCACAGAAAATGACCATTCTCCGTTCTTAAAATCACGGAGAATGACCATTTTCCGTATTAAAATCACGGAGAATGGTCATTCTTCGTGTTAAAATGACGGATAATGGCCATTCTCCATGGTAATATCACGGAGAATGATAATTCTATGTGTTAATATCACGGAGAAAGACCATTTTCCTTGTTAAAATGCAGGAGAATTACTATTCTTCGTGTTAAAATGACGGAGAATGACCATTCTCCGTGCTAAAATGACGGAGAAAGTTCATTCTCCGTCATTTTAACCCGGAGAATGGCCATTCTCCGTGGTTTTAACACGGAGAATGGTCATTCTCCGTATTAGAAATCACGGAGAATGACCATGCATTCTTCATTCTTAAAATCACGAAGAATAATCATTCTCCGTGTTAAAATCACGAAGAATGGTCATTCTCCATTAAAATCACGGAGAATAACCATTCTCCGTGTTAAAATAACGGAGAATGGTCATTCTCCGTGTTAAAATCACGAGAATGACGGAGAACAGTTGACAGAAACATTTTTTTTTTGTAGAAAAATTTTTGTCAGGAATAAAGAGTTTCGTTCTTCTTTCAAAACGATCCTAACTATTATGAAAAAGTAGAATAAGATATTTGTTGGGAAAGAAAAGCGGAAACCTTTCCCCAAACCGGAGAGTACCTGCGAGAGGACCGAGCAATACAACGCACGAACCCAAAAACAAACACACAAAATAATCCACGCAGACACAGAGAATTTTTGACGTGGAAAACTCTTGCGGGAAAAACCACGGGACGATCGGAGTCCAACCCTGAGAAGCCTCCACTAATGGAATAGAAAAATTATACCCTCTACAAACTCCTCCCGATCCAAATCGGATTCCCACAACACTCAGAGATAAGAACAATGATTACAAGGCTACGAAGAGCGAGAACAACGAGTAGAGATTACCCGAACACGATCTCCTTCGAATAGCGACCTTCAATCCTCCGTCTTCTTCTCCGAAGTTGTAATGGCACTCTTGCCTCCTTCCTCTCTCAAAGTTGTGTTTACTTGCGATATGTTGCACTAATGAATTAGGGTTGAGAAATCTCAATATAACTCCCTAATCCCGCAACCAACCTGGACCTTTGGATTAGATCCAATGATGGAAACTCATCCTAAAATCCGCTTCAGCCCCCGACGACACAGAGTTCGGCCAGAACTCTGTGTCGTGCATCCAGAACCTCACGCCACAATGCTGGAGTGGCCAGACCGAGTTCGGCCCGAACTCGCCATGGGATCGAGTTCGGCCCGAACTCGGATCCCCTGTTCCAGAACCTCCCTCTGGGCAGTAACAGCAGCAGCGACTCCGCGTCGCCTACTTCCCGAGCTTCTTCGACACACGAACGGCGCTCGTCGTACTCCGGGGCCTTCTCCACATAGGTTGGGAACCCCACCCACTCCAACAAATCTCCCCCTTCACAACTATGGGGAGGATGTCGTCATCCCGACGACCTGCCTGTAGTACTTAAACTTCCCCCTTGGTAGAATCTTCGTGAACATATCAGCTCCGTTGTCATCTGTATGCACCTTCTCAAGCTCCGCGTCCTTCTTCTCAACCACATCCCGTATCCAATAATACCGGGTCTCGATGTGCTTGGACCGGCTATGAAACGTCTGATTCTTCACAAGGTGGATAGCACTCTGACTGTCGCAAAGCAAAGTATACTGCTTCTGCTTCAGTCCCATTTCCTGCAACAGCTTCTTCATCCACAACAGCTCCTTGCAAGCCTCCGTCGCCGCAATGTACTCTGCCTCTGTCGCCGACAAGGCAACACACTTCTGCAACCGCGACTGCCACGATACTGCTCCTCCCGCAAACATCATCACGTAGCCCGAAGTCGATCATCTCGTGTCTACATCTCCAGCCATATCAGCGTCGGTATACCCAACCAGCTTCGGCTCGTCACCACCAAAGGAAAGTCTCCAACCAGCAGTGCCCTGAAGATATCATAGAATCCACTTGACCGCACTCCAATGTACCCTTCCAGGATTTGAAAGATACCTGCTAACCGTACCAACTGTATGAGCAATATCTGGCCTCGTACACACCATAGCATACATCAGGCTTCCCACAGCTGAGGCATATGGAACCCGCTCCATATCTTCCTTTTCGTCCTCGGTAGATGGACAATGTTCCTCAGTGAGCTTAAAGTGAGCCGCGAGGGGGGAACTCACTTTCTTCGACCTGTCCATCCCAAAACGCTGAAGTACCCGATGAATGTACTTCTTTTGGGACAAGTGTAGCAGCTTGGAATCTCTCTCTCGGCTGATCTTCATCCCAAGAATAGTCTTCACTGCGCCCAAATCCTTCATAGAGAAGGCCGTGCCCAGTTGGCGCTTCAACTCCGCTATCCTAGTGGCATTCCGACCCACTAATAGCATATCATCAACATAGAGCAACAAAATGATGAAATCATCATCGGCAAAATACCTCACAAATGCACAATGATCCAACGTCGTCCGTGCATAACCATGCTCCCCCATAAACGACTCGAACTTCCTGTACTACTGCCTCGGAGCCTGCTTCAGACCATACAAGCTCTTCCTCAACCGGCAGACCAAATGTGACTTGCCCTTCTCGCAGAATCCCTCTGGCTGCTCCATGTACAACTCCTCCTCAAGATCACCGTGGAGGAATGCCGTCTTCACGTCCATCTGCTCGACCTCCAAGTCGAAACTGGCTGCTAATGCTAGCACCACCCGAATAGACGAATGCTTGACGACAGGCGAAAAGATCTCATCATAATCCACGCCTTTCCGCTGACCGTAGCCTTTGACTACCAGCCTCGCTTTGTATCGAGGGCGAGTTGCATCTTCCGTCTGTTTCACTCTGAACACCCATCGATTCTTCAAAGCCTTCTTGCCCTTTGGCAACCGCACCAGATCATAAGTAGAATTTGTGTGCAAGGAACTCATCTCCTCCTGCATAGCCACCATCCACTCCTGCCTGTGTTCGTCTTCCATAGCCTCTGCGAAACTTTCGGGCTCTCCTCCGTCAGTCAATAGCACATACTCATCCGGCGAGTATCTCGTAGATGGTCGACGATCCCTGTCACTCCTTCTCAGTGGAGCCACTGGTGCTGGCTGTATACCGACAGCCTCCGCCCCTTCAGGAACTACCTCTCCGGCATGCTCATCCTCCTGAGGGACACCCTGACCACCATCAGCAGGCTGATGATCAAGGTTGGGAGCAACTCCATGTGCCGGCTCCCCCATAACTGGATCCTCTGCGATGTCCTCTGGAAACTGCTCAAAGCGAAATGACTCTAACTCAGGCAATTCCTCAGCCTCAGAAGGCGTCTCGGAATCCTGAGTGTTGGTCATGGTCTGATCCTCGACGAACACCACGTCCCTGCTTCTGTAGAGCTTTTCTTCCACTGGGTCGTAGAGTCTATAGCCAAACTCATCCCGACCATAGCCGACAAAGACGCATCGCCTCGTCTTCGGCTCAAGTTTGGTCCTCTCGTCCTTCGGTACATGCACGAAGGCTTTACAACCAAACGCCCGCAGGTGACTGTATGACGGCTCTTTGTCGTACCATACTTTGTCAGGCACATCACCCTGCAAAGGAGCACTAGGAGACAAATTAATAATATAAGCAGCTGTGAGAAGAGCCTCACCCCAATAACTGCCCGACAAGTTTGCTTCTGACAGCAAACACCGCACCCTCTCCATCAGTGTCCTGTTCATGCGCTCCGCTACACCATTGAGCTGAGGTGTCTTTGACGGAGTCTTCTGGTGTCGTATCCCTTGCTCTCTGTAATACGTATCAAAAGGACCGATGTATTCGCCGCCATTGTCGGACCGAACAAACAACAACTTCTTGCCCGTCTCCCTTTCAACAGAGGCCTGAAACTCTTTGAAAGTAGGCAGCACCTGATCCTTGGTCTTTAAGGCATAGACCCAAACCTTCCTGGAACAATCATCAATAAAGGTTACAAAGTAAGAAGCACCACCAAGAGATTTTACCTTCATAGGACCGCAGACATCCGAGTGAATCAACTCGAGCAACGTCGGCTTTCTCGAACTTGGGTGACTTTGGAAAGACACCCTATTTTGCTTTCCAGCTAAACAGTGCGTGCACTTCTCCAACTTTGTAGACCTGAGCCCCGAAATCACTTTCCTGTGCACCAAGTAGCTCATCCCCTTCTCGCTGATATGGCCGAGCCGCCTGTGCCACAACTCGGTAGACGCATCACTGACTGCGTTCACCTCCTGTGCCCCCTCTGCGCTCCCCTCCATATAGTAGAGACCGGACTTCTTGCTTCCTCTGGCAATCACCATCGAACCTCTGGAAAGCTTCCACTGACTGTTTCCGAAGAGACTGAAGAATCCTTCGTCATCCAACCTTCCAACCGACACCAGGTTGAAACGGATATCAGGGACATGACGAACATCCTTGAGAACAAGAACTGCACCCGTCTTCGTTCTCAAATGCACATCTCCAACTGCAACCGCCTTCGACACATCTCCGTTGCCCATCTTCAACACGCCGCAGTCGCCTGTTGTGTAAGTGGCAAACAGTGCCCTATTGTGAGATACATGTGCTGAAGCCCCTGAGTCCACCAGCCAAGAATTGTCATCGCATGCGAGATTAGTAATGACCTTATCACCTACGACGATCACATCGCCTCCATGCACCGAGGCCGCCGTTGTAGTGTTCTCTTCTTGCTTCCTCTTGTCGCCCTTCTTCTCTCTCTTCCAAGCGAAACAATTCCACTTGATATGGCCCTTCTTACCGCAATGGTAACACTCCGAGTCCTCGTAACGACCCTTGGACTTCTCCCTGCTCTTGTCTCTACCACCACCTGGACCCCTGCTTTTGCCCCTTTCGTGGCTCTCTGAAACAAGTGCCTCTGAGTGATGGGATGTAGATGAAGTGCCCTGAGAACGTCTCCGCATCTCTTCATTCAGCACCCCGCTTTGGCAAACTCCAGACTGACCACGCCCTCTGGAGCAGAAGCGATCATAGATACTCGTACGGTCTCCCACGAGTCTGGCAAAGTACACAGCAGCCATAGTCCCTGAACTTCGTCGTCGAACTTGACTCCCATAGAAGATAGCTGGTCAACCACGCCCTGGAACTCACTCAAGTGATCCGAAATAGACGCCCCATCCTTGTACCGCAGACCCATCATCGTTCGGATCAGGAACAACTTGTTTACCCCGGTCTTCTTCGCATACAAGGATTCCAGCTTATCCCACAACGTCTTTGCGTGCTCAATATTGGCAACGTGAATGTACACGTTCTCATCAACAAACTGCCTTATGTACCCACACACCTGTATGTGCTCGAATGTCCAGTCCTCCTCGGATTTATCACTGGGCCTCTCGGATGCAAATACGGGTAGATGCAGCTTCTTAACAAATAGTAAATCTTTCATCTTGCTCCGCCAATAATGATAGTTTATGCCATTAAGGTTCACCATGCGCACCGGCTTCGCGTTCATCTCTCCTCTCTGGTTCCTCTGTCAACTCCTGACACCCTTTGAACCCAAAGCTCTGATACCACTCTGTTGGGAAAGAAATGCGGAAACCTTTCCCCAAACCGGAGAGTACCTGCGAGAGGACCGAGCAATACAACGCACGAACCCAAAAACAAACACACAAAACAATTCACGCAGACACAGAGAATTTTGACGTGGAAAACCCTTGCGGGAAAAACCACGGGACGATCGGAGTCCAACCCTGAGAAGCCTCCACTAATGGAATAGAAGAATTACACCCTCTACAAACTCCTTCCGATCCAAATCGGATCCCCACAACACTCAGAGATAAGAACAATGATTACAAGGCTACTAAGAGCGAGAACGACGAGTAGAGATTACCCGAACACGATCTCCTTCGAATAGCGACCTTCAATCCTCCGTCTTCTTCTCCGAAGTTGTAATGGCACTCTTGTCTCCTTTCTCTCTCAAAGTTGTGTTTACTTGCGATATGTTGCACTAATGAATTAGGGTTGAGAAATCTCAATATAACTCCCTAATCCCGCAACCAACCTGGACCGTTGGATTAGATCCAATGATGAAAACTCATCCTAAAATCCGCTTCAGCCCCCGACGACACAGAATTCGGCCAGAACTCTGTGTCGAGCATCCAGAACCTCACGCCACAATGCTGGAGTGGCCAGACCGAGTTCGGCCCGAACTCGCCATGGGACCGAGTTCGGCCCGAACTCGGATCCCCTGTTCCAGAACCTCCCTCTGGACAGTAACAGCAACAGCGACTCCGCGTCGCCTACTTTCCGAGCTTCTTCGACACACGAACGGCGCTCGTCGCACTCTGGGGCCTTCTCCACATAGGTTGGGAACCCCACCCACTCCAACAATATTCTCTCCACAATTGAACTAATCGCCGAAAAACTTCAAATCTCTTCAGGAAGATGATGATGAGCGATGATCGAAGTTCGATTGAAGAAAAACATAGTGAACTACGAACGATCTTTGTGATCTATGCTGAAGATGAGAGCAATAGAATTCAGATCTCTCGTGATGAAGAAGAAGAAGAAGAAGACGAGAATCGTAATCCAAATCCGAGTTTGTGCGAATAAGGTAGTTATACCATCTCCAATGGTGATTTCTAAAATTGAGTTCTTATCCTACTTGACATTGTACTTTAAGGAGATTTCTATCCTAGTTGGAAGAGTTTCTACATAGAAATTGTAAACATGCAAATATGCTCTCCAATGGTTCTTCATTTCTATCTTATGTGTCACATAGTAAAAGGACCAATTTAATGGTGTGGGACCCAATAATAAATGTCATGAGAGATAGGAGAATTTCTATGAGAGTTTCTATATGTAGAAACCCTCCTAGAAAGTTTTCATCCTATATCATTGCCACCTAGGATAGAAATGGTGATAGAAATCACCATTAGGAGAAGTTTTTTTTCTAAAATGGATTTCTTCCATAGAAATAGGGAAGATAGAAACCCCCATTGGAGATGGTCTTATGATATTATCAAAATGGTAATTTTGTAAAAACAAAGCATCTAAAGAAAATCTTGGAATATTTAACGTGAAAATATATAATTCTGGGTATTTCATAAAACCCATCCCGCGGGTTGGTTTTTCATAAAAACTAATCCCGAAATTGGATTTCTCAGCAATTTCCAGAATTATATTTACCTTAGGTGTTTGTCCCATCAAAAGGATTTGTACAAGACAACATCTCCTACTCGTTAGTCCTATTCTCCATCAGGAGGAAGAATAACCGTATTAGAATATTTGTTAATTATGAATAGA
>JANAVB010042618.1:21598268-21900778 GCA_029216955.1 Iris pallida | reverse complement strand
AGTTCTACGAAATTGTCCATTCAAAAGGCTTAAGCGACAAATCCGTGTGATTCGTGTGGTCAACAGAAAGAGACATAAAATTTTTGGATAAATTACTGAAAAACAATGAATCGAGCCACGAGAACGTATTATTTTTTCTATTTATGGTAAAAATTGGGATCAGTGGATCCAAAAAACATATAATACATTGTGCACAAAAAATTTTGAGCTTTATGTCAGGCATACAAAAAAAGAAATTCAAAACACTTCAGCATTAATTTGTAGATAAAAGAATACGAGTTAATCATACATTCTATATTTGTGAAAACAAAACTAAGGAACTGAAAATATTGTCATATTTTGAAAATATTGTCATATTTTGAACGAAATTAAATCTATTGAATATTTGCTTACCTCCAAACTAGGAGACAATCCAAGGACAGGTGTCAAAATAGATCAAGGATTTTGTTAATATGTTTTATAAAGACTGATGTTATGGATAATTAGTATATAACTTTTTACTTTAAAATTATAATCAATATCCAATAAATATTAAAAAAAAAATTGCATTGAAAGTGTTATCAAGACTTGTTGCCAAAAATTTTGCAAAAAAAGAAGAAAGGATTTTAATTATATATTTCAATTAAAAAATATTATTTTAATATTTATTAGATGTTAATTATAATTTTTAAATAAAAAAATATGTATTAATTATTTTTAATATGTGTTCTTACAACATATGTTAACAAACCCATAGATAAAATATTAACGATACTTTTACAAAGTTTTCCACACATTATAATACAGAAACAGTGGTAGTTTGTGGCAGTGTTCAATGTTGTTGGGATCTGTAAGTTTGGTTTTGGTGATTGGGTGAGTGTATTTTACATTGAGAGAGAAGAAAAAAAAAATGAAAGAAAGGCTAATTTGGGACCCCTAAGGTTCTGACACTGAGCATTTGATCCCAAATTTCAAAAATAAAATGAACGGGATGATGGGTAATTTTGACTCCTGGGTCCCTATACACTGACCTCACATGAGCGAACTCCTATCTTCATCAAAATAATCCAAACTGATCAATGGCAATGCTAGCTGACTGGACTTGCTCAGGACAGTACATCCAGACATAATTTACTACTGTATGATTTGACTTGGGGCTCGATTGAGACCATTAGCATTGTATTTGTTATCGAAAATCTTCTTTTGTTACTTTTTTTAAATTCTAGAAACAAAAAGAAAATAGTAAGTTTATCGGCTTCTAGGAAAGTCATATAAAATATATTTTTCTAAGAGTTTATCCGAGATCTCTGTAAAATTTTTCTCGAATTCTCCTAATACTAAAACTTTCGTACTACCGACTTATCGTCATTGCATACCGTTTCAAGAGAGTAATCCGAACTTAGCTATTGTCGAGAAGAAGATTGAAATGAAGAATTTGGAAAGATTGAAATAGAATAAGTTTTGGTAGAAGGAAGAGAAAATTTTTTTTTAGAGAGGGTGAGAACTTCTTTTCCTATACGTTTCCCACAACACAAGGAAGGCATGTATATACAGTAGCCATGTCACAAACAAATATCTCATTGGTCCTTTAATATGATTTAATAGGAATAAAAGTGTGATAAAGGATAATAATGTGACCATTTTGGGAGTTAAAGAAATGACCCTCAATAGAATTTTAATGTGAATCAAAGGGGGTAATAATATGAAGACAGCAACTAACTATGGCTCTTGTCATAGACAACGTCCTAGGCATAGGGGAGATCGGAGCAACAGGGAACGCCTAGATGAAAGAAGCTTGACTTTACGGGAGCAAACCATACGAGACATGTTCAACTAGGCATGCTAGCCTAGGATTTTGATTAGTGCCATTCCTTCTGTGTAAAGTATTGGAAAATGAAGACAAGTTGGTTTTTTTTCAAGTTTATACAACATTATTGGCATGTTGAATTAATAAACATAAATTTTCATTCAGACATTACAAGAAAATTAGGTTTATCTGACATGTAAAGATGCCACAAAAGTTGTGACGAGTATAAATTTTCGTTCAGACATTGTAAGAAAATTAGGTTTCTGTGACATGTAAAGTTGTCACAAAAGTTGTGAAACTCCTCACAGAACATCTTATGTGACGACTACAGTGACGACGTACTTTCATTGCATATACCTCTGTAGCTAAAGGATAAAGTGACGACTAAATATGACGTCACAAAATATTTTTAACTGTGACAAGCAAACCTTATCACTTATAGTATTTTTTTTGTGACAACATACATTGTTACATCTTAAGTGACAAATATTTTCACTTGTGACATAGAAGTTGTTGTTACAATTCTTTTATGAAGTCACATAATACACCTTTAGTGACAATAATTTTACTTGTCATATAACACACCTTTAATGACAAGTATTTTCACTTGTCACATACAACTTGTTGTTACAATTCTTTAAAGATGTCACAGAAAACACCTTAAGTGACATGTACTTCACTTGTCACATTGAACTTGCCTTCGATTCTCATCAAAAATTAATATTTTATATCAATGACAACATTGAGTGACGACAAAAAAAATATAGTCATTGAAGTATTTAAATGTGTGACGATATACAACTATTGTCACAAAATCAAATTTTAAGTGACAACAAAAATTACTTGTCGCGAAAATATCCCTTTCAAGTACAAGTTTTATATTTGTCACAAACCACTTGTTACGAAAATCCAAATTTCTTGTAGTGATATAAGTGGACCCATCCTCAAACTTTACAGGAGAATATTAGAAAAAAAAAATAGGAGCCAACTTCTGCAATATTCGGGAGCGGGTTTATGGGACGCCCGAGTTAGGCGCTAACTGAGTTGGCACCTCCTAGGAGGTACGGAGCGCCAACTTCGGTGACACTTCAAATTACTTTTTTTTTAAAATAAAAATTTACGATTGGCCGATGGTTGGAGTTTTGGATTGTGGACGGAAGGAAAGGGAATTTGCTATATATATTAGGGGGTTAGGGTATGAATGAGCTTTCGGTTTATTCGATTTCAATCGAACCGAAATAGTCAAAACCAAATAACCAAAATTCTAAAAAACCAAAACCAAAATCGAACCAAAAGCAGCTAAAACCGAAACCGTAACGAATATTCCATTCGGTTTATTCGGTTGGAAAATTTAAATGTAATGGGTCAGGCCCAAACTTGAAATCGTACTTAAATTATATTAAAAATGATAATTTTATACACACATTTATTATATTTTAAAGTTGTGCTCAAAGTTAGACAAGTTGTTAAATTATCAAATTTGGTTTTCAAAATATATACATAGAATTGTTGTTTTTAAAATATACACGTTTTTAATCACAAAATATGTATAAAATTGAGAATATTTATATAATTGCATACACTACCAAAATACAGTAAATTAGCGACGGATATTTAGCGACGAAAATTTTCAGTCGGCGTTCGCGACGGCTTCGTGGCCGCTCGCCGACTGATTACCGACCACACGCCTTTACATTTTTTTATTTTAATTTTAGGAGGAGGAAAGGTCGCATATCCGTCGCTAGGTAGTCGGCAATATAGCGACAGATCTCCAAGCGTCGCTATGTGGTCGATTATTTGGCGGGAATTGAGCAGAGAATTGGCGGAACATTTCTTCGACTACGTAGCGACGGATTTTCAGTAGGATAGTCAATAATAGCGACCAATTGGCGACGGATAATTGGCAGTCGCTAGTCCGTCGTTAAATTTACGTTCCAGACTTGAAATGAAACAGCGGGGGAAACTTTTCGCATTCTCCCCAAAATTCACTCTCTCTCCTCTATCTCTCTCTCTCTCCCGCGGCTTCGGTAAACGGCGTCGGCGTCCTCTCCTCTCTCTCTCCCGAAGGTAATCCCCTCTCTCTCTCTCTCTCGATCTCTCTTTCTCTCTCTCTCTGTCGCGGTGTCGACGTAGGGGCAACGAGGGCGGCAGGCTTGGGGACATTCGGGGGCTGGGCGGCTGGCTTGGGGCGGGGGCGTCGGGGGCTGGGCGACGGGCTTGGGGCGGGGGCGTCGGGGGCTGGGCGGCGGGCTTAGGGCGGCGGGCTTTGGTCGGGGACGACGGAGGGCTTTGCTTATCAAATTCATCTGAGTTTATATATTGGCTAAATAATGTGTTATCCATATTGGGTGTTATCCATTAGTTTGGTGGTGTTTGGATTAGTAAATATGAATATGGAGTTTGGGTTCATGGTGTATATGTTCACTGTGTCAAGGACAGTGCGAGTTCTTCATCTGCATAAGTCAGTTGTGTGCTTCTATATAGATGTATATATCTATACATCTAACTGTGATATACATATATATGTGTGATTGTAGACATGGTAGGAATTATAGGTAATTAATGCTAGTGTGACTAGACTAAGGTAGTGCTTGCTAGATAGTAAGGACACTCTAGTATCCTAACCAAGTTAATTTTAGACTAGATATTTAGGATATAGCTCCCATATCCTAGAAGTGGACTCTTGCAATTTAGAAATAGATAGATTGACTCAGTTTGATTAATTGACCTATAATCGGTATCGGACTATTGGTATCGGTATCGAACTATCGGACTATCGGTATCGAACTATCGGTATCGAACTATCGGACTATCGGTATCGGACTATCGGACTATCGGTATCGAACTGTCGGACTATCGGTATCGAACTATCGGACTATCGGACTATCGGACTATCGGTATCGAACTATCGGACTATCGGTATCGAACTATCGGTATCGGACTATCGGACTATCGGTATCGAACTATCGGACTATCGGTATCGAACTATCGGTATCGGTATCGAACTATTAGTAACAACTGTACTTAGGTTTTTCTCTTCTCGAGCTAGAATACTAGCGGATCCACCAGTTACATGATTATATACTAATTCTGTTTAGTTTATCTTACTATACAGATTTTTACATCCAATCTGTGATGGATCGTTATTTCGTTGATCGTACATGGATGTACAAACGATAACATGAGAGCAGAATAGGTGTGAGTGACGATTTTCAGGCAGGCGTGGAAGTGTTTCTTAAGTATGCCATGAGCAAAGCTCAGTTTATGGACGGTAACAAAATCAAGTGTCCATGTCGTAATTGTCGTAATAGATGTTACGAAGAAGTGGTGAGTGTAAGAGATCATTTGACCCGTAAGGGTTTCTTACGTGATTACGGCCTGTGGTCATCGCAAGGTGAACTATATGCCGAAAGACAGGTTGCGAATGCTGCTACTTATGCTTTTGATGATAATGCTGCAGCAGATTTTGTCGTCGATGACGACGAATGCTCCGTTGATTATGGAGACGTGCAGAACCTTGTACGAGACATGGTTTACGACGCGACAGGGCCTAATTTTGATCCGGAGGATCCTAATCCCGAGGCGAAGGAGTTCTATAATATGTTTCAGGATGCTGAAACTTCTTTATATCCTGGTTGTGATCCACATTCCGTACTGTCAGTGACGATGCGGTTGTTGAACATAAAGTCCGATTTTAACTTACCACAAACTTGCTATGATCGGATTACACAACTAATAAAGGAGGTGTTACCGAAGGAATCAAAAGAGCTTCCAAAAAACTTCTACAAGTCTAAGATGATGGTCCGACAATTGGGACTGGGGTACGACAAGATAGATTATTGTCACAACGGATACATGTTGTACTACAAGGAGAACGACGATGTAGAAAGTTGCCTCTTCTGTAATGCGGATCGTTACAAGGAAGTCAGGGGAAAAGAAAAGTCAACTAGAAAACGACGTCCTTACAAGTATATGCATTACTTGTCGATCATGAAGCGCTTGCAGAGGATGTATATGTCTTAGAATACAGCATAACACATGACGTGGCACAACGAAGAACGCACAAAGGACGATGGAGAATTGTCACATCCTTCGGATGGAAAGGCATGGAAATATTTCGATTTTCGCCATCCAGATTTTGCTGCAGAGCCCAGAAATATACGTATGGGGCTATGTTCTGATGGATTCGCCCCTTTCGGGCAGTCGGGATCCCAATACTCCTGCTGGCCGGTCATTCTGACCCCTTACAATCTGCCACCATGGATGTGTATGAAGACTCCTTATATGTTCTTGACAGCTATCATACCGGGTCCCAAAAATCTGACGAAGAATATCGATATATATTTACAGCCGTTGGTGGATGAGCTGAAACAGCTGTGGGAGATCGGCGTCACGACCTATGATATTTCCAGGAAACAGAACTTTCAGATGAGAGCTTCACTGATGTGGACAATCAATGCTTTTCCCGCATACGGTATGCTGTCGGGATGGAGTACTCACGGCACCCTGTCTTGTCCGATATGTATGCAAAATAGTAAGGCGTTCTGCCTTAAGCATGGAGAAAAAACTTCTTTCTTTGATTGTCATCGTCAATTTCTGCCAACGAGTCATCCTTGGAGAAAGAACAAGGACGCATTCAGAGCTGGAAAATAAGAATTTTCTCATCCGCCTGCCAGATTATCGGGATATGATATTTGGGAAGATGTAAAGGATTTGCCCACTGTAATGGAAGATCCATCGAACAATCGTGTCGATGGGTTCGGACAAACCCATAACTGGACCAAACGGATTATCTTCTGGGACTTGCCTTATTGGAAAGATAATCTTATAAGGCATAATCTTGATGTCATGCATATCGAAAAGAATGTGTTCGATAATGTCTTCAATACCGTCATGAACATTAAAGAAAAGACGAAGGACAATCCAAAATCAAGACAAGACATTGCCGAGATATGCAAGCGTCCTTATCTGAACTTGATACAAAGGGGAGCTGCTGGACAATTAAGTAAGCCGATAGCACAATACACATTGAGCAAGGAAGATAGATTAATAATCTGCAAGTGGGTATCTACTTTAAGATTTCCCGACGGCTATGTGTCGAATTTGTCTAGATGCGTTGACCTCAATGAACGCAAGCTAACGGGAATGAAGAGTCATGACTGCCACGTGTTTATGGAAAGATTACTGCCCATTGCTTTGAAAGAGTTGTTGCCTTCTGCTGTATGGGTTCCGTTGGCCGAACTATCAATATTTTTTAGGGATATTTGTTCAACTAAGTTGACTGTGCAACACATGGTTGAACTTGAGGAGAAGATTATCTTAACAATTTGCAAGTTGGATAAAATATTTCCTCCTGACTTCTTCGACAGCATGGAGCATCTACCGATTCATCTAGCATACGAAGCCCGTATCGGTGCATCTGTTCATTATCGATGGATGTACCCATTTGAAAGGTACATAAAAATCGATATAATTTAAGTTGAATTTCAGTGGGTTTTAAAATTCTTTCTTAATTCTTAAGATAATTTGTCTCTCTAGATACCTACACCATCTAAAGAAGAAAGTTGGCAACAAAGCTCATATAGAGGCTTCGATATACGAAGCATATCTTATTGAAGAGGTATCAAACTTTTGCTCCATTTATTTCGATACTCATGTTAAAACAAATCGAAATAGACCTCAAAGGAATGACGAGGACGTTGAGGATGGAGGAATATTCAATGTAAGGGGCAAGCCTGTTGGGGCTAGTAAAAGACGATGGTTGACAGACGACGAGTATGATGCCGCTCACCGATATGTCTTGTTAAACTATGACATACAAGAAGTGAAAGATTTGGAGAAGTAAGTCAGTACACTTGCACGCGTTATAATCTCGAATTTGATGAAGTAAGTGACTACACTTATATATTCTTATTTTCTCTAATAGTGTATTTAGAGATGAAGTCAAAATGAGGAGACTCGATATTACCGATGAGGGACTTCAAAGAGAGGTTGATTGTACAATTCCATCATGGTTTTGCAAATACGTAAGTAACTGTGATTATAATTGAGATTATTAATATATAATTTGAAACATTTAAATTATAAATATTTGTTTACATGTTTTATTGCCTGAAACAATACTCACTCATGAGAGTGTTCGTTATCTGGCACTGGGACCAAAGAAGCAAATAAAGACTTGGCCATGCTATGTCGTTAATGGCTTTAGGTTTAAGTCAACTCAGAATGCTATAAATGTCGAATTTATCAATGACGACATCAGTACTAAGGATTCCAGTGTTTGCCTAAGAGGCACCATCTATGACGACGAGCCGGACTTTGACTATTATGGAGTGCTTCGAGATATTGTAGATTTACAATATACTGGCCCATATGATATGCATCTTGTGATGTTCAAATGTGAGTGGTTCGATACGACACCAAATATCGGTTGGAGAATCGATAAATAATTTGGATTCGTCGATATAAATCATCGCATGAGGTATAGAGGGTCCGATACATTTGCGATAGCAAATCAGGCTGTTCAAGTCTACTATACAAGCTACCCAAGGCGTCGTAGAGATCGATTTAACTGGTGGGCAGTATGCAAGATTAAATCTAGAAATACATTCAACGTTGGAGACCCAGTATACCAATAGGACCAGATCGAAAAGTCCTAATACTTGGGACAACACTCAGATACAATGGATGTTAAAGATATTGTTAAGGAAAATAGAAGGGAGGAAGAGATTGATACACAAGACTTAGCTGCCAACCATGGGAGAAAGAGGCATCTTGTTCCAAATATTGAGGCAAAAGAAGAAGAAGAAGAAGAAGAAGAAGAAGAAGAAGAAGAAGAAGAAGAAGAAAAATTTGATGGGGATGAGGATACAGATGAAATCGACGATGAAGATAAGGATGAGGATGAGGATGAGGAGGATGATGATGAAGTCGAGGCCGAGGATGAGAACGAAGACGATGATTGTTAGCCCAATGATTATATCATATTTTTGAATATGGCTAATCAATTAAGTTTAACATAATGACATCACTAATATTCATATAATTACTATCATGTTGCTACTTAAACTTAGCATTGTCCTAAATGTTCTATAAGATATTGCTATGCTTGTATCATATTGGTTTTGTTTGTCTAACATGTATTTTGTAGACATGCAGTAAGCATGATCAAGCTTTGTCAAACCAGGACATATGTAATGAAGAATTATTGACGGACCAAAGACAGCGTTATACAAGAAGATTTCTCTGAACCGCCTAACGACCTATCCGGGGCCTCGCATCGGGGGTTCCGCTGCCCGGTCAGCGGACAGAGGTCAAGGGGGCAGCGCCCCCCGTCAGGGGTTCGGGGGCGAAGCCCCCGAAAGGTATTCAGATTTCCAGATCTGTTTATCTTTGGACGACCACCGTCAAATGAAAAAGGCGTCTTCAAGTCTTCTCAAATATTTGAAGAAAGGCGTCATCAAACGGCTCTTGGTTTTCCTATTTCTTCAATATATTTTTCATATTTATTGAGTCTAGGAATACGATGTAAACTGCATCGTACTGGCAAATAGGCTACCCAAGAAACGTTTTCAAAATATTCTTTCATTTTGAAAACAAGTCCACTTACAAAAGCCCAAACTACTTCCTAACTGTTTGACTTTTTCAAAAAGCCCAAAACCAATTTGCAAAAACCCTGACAGAACTCCAACAGAACTCGGACAGAATTCGGCCAGAGTTCGGCCCGAATTCGGCCAGAGTTCGGTTAGTGAACGTTGCTTTTTGAACTTGGTCTCCCTGCAGTTACGGATCCCACCGAGATTTTCTCATAGAGTTCTGCCCGAATTCTGTCCGAATTTTGTCAGAATTCTGCCTTTGGAAAAACTATAAATAGAGAAAGATTTTGATCATTTCAACACACTCATTCACTTTCATATCTCTTCTCTATAAGCCTACTACTTCTTTCAAAGTATTCTGAGCTATTCATTTTCAAATCCTAAGCCAGTTACAATCCTCTAGTCGATTTGCCAGTGCGGTACGGTCTAGAAGTTTCAGAGTGGTTGTAATTAGAGGCTTGATTGAAGTTACACACTTCACAATTGAAGTTGGTCGAGTACTTCAGATCAAAGCTCGCGTTGTAGAAGTTGCAAGATCTTCGGATGAAAACTTGTGGTAATTTTCCATAGTGGATTCAACTGGAAGCTAGAGTTCTTCCGACTGGACTAGTCCTCAACAGAGGGAAACCAGTATACATCCTTGTGTTTGCGTTTGCTCTCTACTCTCTACTTTTTATTTACATATCTGTGATATATTATCTGTGATCTTGTTACTAACATTTTTTAATTAGTTAATTTCTGCTGCCTACTCTATTCATCCCCCTCTAGAGTATTGCGCTTTATAACTCGTTCCTACAATCTGTCCTACAATGGTTAGGTTAAATATTGTTGTATATTAAAAACACTTCCAATTACGTGAATTATGTTTGACCTCATAAAAGCAATTACGTGAATTCATTTTTTTTTCATTCGATTATTTACTTATTGCAGATGGCACTCCTAGTCTTTTTCGTCACGGCGGCACTCGTCTCCCTACTGGTGGTATGTATATTTTAGTTTAGTTTTTTATATCTATTTACACTTTTATATTGTTAATTATGTTTATATGTTCTATTTACAGGTCATGATGGCTGGCCGTGGTCGTGGTGGTGGTGGTGGTGGTGGTGCGGGTCGTGGTCGTGGTCGAAGTGGTGCTGGTGATCGTGGTCGCATTCAAAGTTCCCGGGATGTGACCCCATCGAGCGATCCCGACCCGGAGAGTACCCCGGGCACAGACGCATCCCGCCCTCGATCGACCACTTCATCGAGGCATGAGTCCGGATCTGCTAGCGGATCCGTTCCGCTATCGGAACCACCAGCAACGGATCCACCAGGGGATGCCCCAGTTACTGCACAGTGGGCCCCGGAGTACCCCCATACTCGGTTCCATCCGGTTACTGGGGAGTACATACATGGACCCGCGGATCCTCCGACGGCACCAGAGAGGCCGAGAGGCGAGTTCCGACGAGAGCTATGGCCCGCGGGGACCTCGTAAGTAAATTTAAGATAATTTATTAAATTTCTTTCATTTATTCAAGTTAATAATCCAGTCGTTTCTTCTTTGTAGGTTTTTTTCGTTTAATGTTGGCAGGGCTCTTGGAGAAATTATCAGGGCTAACTTCTACGGTCCCTACCTCAACTTTTCGTCGGTGCCCCCAAACGTGCAGTATGTCTAGCTCGACGAGTTGAGGGTATATATCTATATCTTCTGGTTAATTATTAGTTACTCTTTAATCAACCATTTTTTAAATTACCTGATAATTGATTTTTTGTGTTAGACAACGTACTGGTGGTCCCCCCATCGCGAGGAGGAGATCCGCAGGACCTACAGAAGCGCTGCCTCGAAGAAGATACGAGATATGATTCATGACATAAAAATAGGGCATACGAGGTCGAATTGGATCCGACAGAAGTATTATGAGGACCTCTTAGGTATGATGGATACCCCTGCGTACAAGAAGAAATCGGAGAAGGCGAAGGTGAACCGACAGGCCGCAGGCCTTCATACGGGGGGATCAAGGTCCCACGCAGCGACACTTACAGATCTGGTGAGCAACCGTAAATTTATTTCACTATCGAATTAGGTATTATCAATTAAAGGAGTTAATTAGTTTCTACGAAAATTTCGTATGCAGGCCCAACGGGCGATGAAGGAGGGAAGGGCGCCAGAATCGGTCACCATGCACGACGTGTTCCAGTATACGCACAAAAGACGGAAGGACGGAAGCTTCGTCGACGAGAGGGCCAAGGAGACTGATGTAAGTACTTATGTTTATGAGATTAACGTTAGAATTAAAAGTATTCGGACTATAACTTAGGTAAACTTACGATTCACACTTAACTTAGTGAAACATAGGATTTAGATTACAACTTAGGTAAATCTTATAATATAAACACATTCATTTGATAGGCTGCGTATCGTGAGGCCCTTAGTCGGGCTCAGTTAACTGACACCGAGGATGTCGGTGAAACGACGCCCTTCCGGACGCCCTCTTCTTTGGCCGCTCGGAATGACTTGTTCGTAGATACCGTCGGCGGCTTTAAGAAAGGGTTCCTGTACGGAGTCGGCTCCCTAGGGCCGTTGCATATGGCGACGCAGAGATTTTCGCCGACACCGCCTCCTCCCGTGGCCCCGACAGACGATGATGTTAGGTCGCAGCTTACGCAGCTGCACGAGGCGGTGTCGTCCTTGCGGGAGCAATTTGCCACGTACTTTCCGCCTCCGTCTGCTGCTGTCGGTCCGTCTGCTGCTGTCGGTACGTCTGCTGATGGTGTTCGTCCGTCTTCTACTAGTCCGTCGACTGCAGGTGTCGGTCCATCTTCTGTGAGTCATCTTTCTTTTAATCCTGATGCCCCTATGGTACCGCCTACGACTGTGACGTCACTCCTGGATCTCATGTCCGCAGAGTAGCTACGCCGACTTCCGAGCAGTGTCTACGACGACTTGTCTTCGTACCTTGTGGAGGAGTATATTCGTCGGTCACATATGGGATTACCACCACCGGACAATCGACCTCCTCCTTCTTCTTAAAATATTGTATTAAGAAAATTTAGATTATTTGTGAGAGCTTTGGATTAATTGTGCTATAATCGGATTATAGCACCGGATATTATGTTACACTTCAGGATAATTGATGTTTACTTTCTATTAATTTGGTTTGGTCTGTGATTCTTGGATAATTGGTGTACATTAAATTCATATGTGCATATTCGGTCTATGTGATTCTTGGATAATTGGTGTGCATTATATATTTGGTCTGTGTGATTGTTGGAAAATTGGTGTGCATTATATATTGGTTTGGTTTATGCATATATTTGTGAACAGGGAAAGTGCTGCAATTTTTTTCCCAAAAAACTCAGTTAGCAACGGACTAGTGACCATTTAGCGACGGATATTCCCAGTTGCCGACGGTTTTTCGAGGGAAATGCCGTCGCTATCTGGAGATTTTAAACTGTTTTCAGGTAGCGACGGATGATCGACAGAATATCCATCGGCAAGGTTCTGGTGGTATATACTTCGACGGAATAGCGACGGCCTATCCGTCGCCACGGCGACTGATAATCAGCCACTACTCAGTCGCTCGATCTAGCGACTGCTTAGCGACGGACAATCCGTCGACAAGGTTCTGGAAATGCTTGACATTTCTAGAATCATGGCGACGGATAATCAGACACTAATCAGTCGCTGTTTCAACGGTGTAGCGACGGATTAGTGACTACTCTTCCGTCGCCATGGAGCTGGAAATACCAAGCATTTCTAGAACCTGATCGACGGATATTCCGTCAGCATACCGTCGCTCATCCGTCGTCTGTTACCAACGACTACCGACGAATTAGCGACGGAAGGATACGCTCTGATACGCTATTACGACGGGTTACCGACGGCATTTTACGTCGCTAATGTCTGCACAGTTCAGTACTTAATACTTGAAATGGATGACAGTCCGTCGGAAATGCGTCGCTAATGCTTCATATTGTGACGTCGAATAGTCGTCGCTATTCCATCGACTAACGACTACATAGCGACGGACCCTTATTAGCGACGAGCTGATTGCCGACGGATTGTTTTGGCCAAAATCCGTCAGTTATCGGTCGCTAATAGGAATTCCCGTCGGACTGGCGACGGATCCGGCCGTCGCTAAATCGATAGATTTTGGTAGTGATAAGTCTTGTTTGATTTTGGACCGAAACCCAAAATCGAAACCTATGTATTTTCAAAACCGAAATTGAATAAGTAATTTTAGTATTTTCAAAATCGAATCGTATTCTTTTCAAATATGTTACGCCCAGAACCAAAATACTCGCAAGTAGGGACGGACATGTCCAGCTATGTAACTCCAAAGTACTCTATTACTCCGAAATAGCATATAAGCTATAAGATGGGGGTTACTACGACAATCAAACAGGCAATCCTAGGCCATGAGTCCCCGATATCTCAATTACAGACAGTAATCAAAGTACAAGAAGTATGATCATCATGAGTATAAAATAGTAAAGTATCCCAATGTCACTACCATAATTCTAGTTTGAGGGTAAATTTATCATTTTTGGGGTAATTTAAAATTATTAGTATTAATTATAATTTATGGGAATTTTTAGGAATTATTTGAGATTGTTTGAACTAGGTTGACTTTTGACTAGTGTTGACTTTGTAGACCAACCTAGAAGCTAACCCTAGTTAGTGGGTCATGGTTAGGTCAAGTGACTCTAGTCTAACCTAGCCTAGGACTTGGTTTAGTCATTTTAGCAAAAGGATTAGGAAGTCATAAGTCATGGCTTATGGTTTTAGAACTTTAATTAATTTAATCCATCTTAGCCTTCTAACTTGGCCCAAGGCCCAATGATTTGGCAAAGCCCTAACCCTAAGAGTGTATGGCCGGCCACCCCTATAGCCTAGGGATTCCCACCATATAAAACCCCTCCCAAATCTAGGGTTGCCTCTTTCTTAGGAAGAGCCCTAATTTCAAGGAGGTAAGTTCTATTGTCATTTAATTTCTAGAGCTCCTTTCCTATTCTTTTTTCTTTCTAAATTGTTCCAATAGGTTCTAATAGGACTGTTATTGCTGTTGTTGAGCTCTCTTTTCAGTGTGATGTTGTTTTGGATTGATTGGGTCTTCAAGTGGAGAGCATTGAATAGGGGGTTTCTATTGAAAGTTCAATAAGAGGTAACTTCTTCAAATCTCTATGAAATTTCAATTAGTCTTCATGAATAGGAAGCCCTAAGGGTCCCCCTAGGGTCTGGATAGGATTCGTGCTTGGTGTCGGGGGTTTCGTGTCCGTTCTGGACACGTATCAGTAGTTAGGACTAGGTGTTCGACGAAATGCCTCAAAGGGCATTTCGATCGTATTTATTCAATATTTTTGAATAGGAATGTTAGTTTAGATCTTGTCTATGGATTTCTGTTCTTGTATGGTTAGTGTCGTGTCGTTTGTGTCAGATTCGGTATGGTGGACACGCGCCGCACACGACCGCGCGCACCGCTACAGTGCTCCTCTGCCTATCGGGGTCTGTAGCGGACACGACACGCATTGTTTGGACACGAGACTTGACACATGGCATGGGGCCATGACTGACACCCCGTGTGTCAAGCCCCATGTGTCCCCGTGTCGTGTCTAGGTAGGAATCGTGTGTGCACGGGGACACACTGTGTAGTCGAGTGTTCTGGAGTTGTATTCTGATATTTAATCATTTTTTAAATGTTCTTAAATTATGTTTTAATAATGGTTTGGATCCTAAATATCATGTTTAATCCCTGTTATTATAGGGTTACATATTTGTTTGGGTTAAGGTGGTGTTTTGGCTCGAAAATAGGTTCAAATGACTGTTCACTGATACATGGCTCTGATACTGCATTCCAGTTAATTTCCAACCTATTTAATCCACTGTTCTGCTATGTTTTTTCAACTAAATTTGATCCCCACATGTTACCTATCATGTTAGCTAAGTATGTTCATTCGAGATTTGAAATGGTATGGTGTGTTATGAGAATTGGCATGTGGGTTGGTTGACTTCAATAACTGATACATATGTTCTATGCATTGACTGAACTTGAGTTTAGTTCCTGTTTAGATTTTAAATAAAGGTTGGTTTGAATGTTAAATATGTTGGACTGAATGTGTTCTTAACTGTGTTACATTCCAGTTTTTCCTTTTCCTGAGAATTGATGGACTGTTTGGGTTTCCATGTTGAACCTGAGATTTAAGTTGGTTTAACCCAGTTATGTACTATTTTGGGGTTCAATAGAAACCTATGAGTTTGGTTTTGATATGTTGAAACACTGTTTCATTGTAAAACTGAGTTTTGGTTTTGGTTTTGGGTTAAATTTGCAAAACCTGAGATTAGGATTTTATGTTCAGTTTGTGTGAACCTGAGAATACATGAGGGTGTAAAAAACTGAGATTTAAGTTCCAGTTTATAAAAACTTGAGTTTAAGTGTGTGCAATTCCAGTTTTGACTGGATGTTGAATTGCCCTTTATCCTTCTATTTTATTTACTGTTTTCTTTCATTAATATGTATACACTGTTGAACTGTTTGAGTTCAAATCTGAAACCTGAAGATTAGGAGGGGGGGCAATGAATTGACTTCCTTTCCCTTTTCTAATTAATCTGGGAATAGGCCATGTCTTCCTGACTTCATGATACTTTGACTGTTTTTAAAATATTTTACTGATTTCCTTTTTCTCTTCACTGTTCTGTGCTCTTTCCTTGCTATGCACTGGTTTTAATTCCTGCACACACAAGTATACACACACACACACTGTTTTTGGTTCTTCTTCACTGTTTGGGTATTTTCTGCACATTAGTTACCTGTACATATTGAATGTTGCACTGTTTTATGTGCCATACACACACACACCCATAGCAGTTGCACACAGTCACTTCACTGTTTTTCTTCCCTGCATATATGGTAAATCCCTGCATTGTATACACACACACCACATCACCCTGTACACACACTGCTCTCCTCATTCACTGTTATTTCCTGTACACTGTTTACATAACACACACATGATATATATTACCTTCCTATACACCCACACATTCACTTAACACATATCCTATTACACTACCCTACTTTCCTGTCACTTTGACACACCACATCATATAGCACACACACACAGCTGCACATACACACATTTACTGATGTCCCTATATGCCTACCTTATGCACAGCCCCTATATGTGACTATATGCATATGTAAATAAATGTATTATATATATGTAAGCTAATATATGCTTTGAGACATATGTGTTCCTATATGTATGAGTGTATATATATATATATATATATATATATATATATATATATATATATATATATATATATATATATATATATATATATATATATATATTCTATGCTAGTTTAATACTTAGCCTAGGGTCATTTAGGATGTGTATAATGTGTAGAGTAGTGAATGTGCATATTTTGTGTAGTGTGATGAATATATTGTGGTATGCTTAGACTTCAATATATATATATATATATATATATATATATATATATATATATATATATATATATTTATATATATATATATTTTATTATATATATATATATATATAATAAAATATATATATATATATATATATATATATATATATATATATATATATAGAGTGAAAAAAAAAAAATATATATATATAGAGTGATAGGTTTAAATACAGGAATTTACTTGTTTAGACTAATATAGACTAGTGTAGTCTAGGGTAGACTAGTTTAGACTTAATTAGACTTGGTTGACCTAGTTTGACTTCTAGGGTTGACCAGAGTTGACCAAGAGTTGACTTTGGTCTAGATTGACTTAGAATCTTGTAGAATGCATAGTAGGACTCCATTTTACTATTCTGGACTTGTTGTGACTTGTGCTGTTCTGATTAGGAGCCAGACACCACTCCTTGGACAGTACGTTTCATTTGGGACACTCAGATACAGGCGAGTACATGCTCTGATCATTTCATATCTTGCTTAGAATTATTTCCTGCAGTAGACTACTTTACTTGTACTGTCACGACGGTCACACGGATTGGTACTATATGGATCCTTTCTTGAGATGTTATCCTTAGGGAGCATCGGGTACTACGTGTTCTGTGCATTTCACTTATATGGTGTATCACTATGCTTCTTGGTTCACTTGATTACTTGTGACATGTACCCTCATGATCGCAGAGTCTCTTGAATCTTACACAGTTGGGTAACCCCCAGACTCCCCATTTATGGGACATCCATTTATCACCTTTCGGGGGCCGTACATGGAATCATATAACATAACCTGGCTGGATCCTTGTGTATTGATTGGGGGTACGGGGGAGTAGAAGTGGACATGTGAATAATACACCAGTAGTATCTTCATTGAATCATTCAGTAGTGTCTTCATTGAATCATCCCAGGCCATTTACATGTTCATATTATACTCTGACTCACTAGTCACTGCTAGTTCCCTATGTATAGTAGATATTTCTATTACAGTTCTCTCTCTGTTTTTATACTGCACTTCTTTCAGTACTTGTATCTTACTTTACTGCATGTTTATATTTTCTAACGTGCTATGATCTGTTGAGATGTACTGTACTCGCTCCTGTCCTGACTGGACCTGTTGAAAATATTACAGAGGACGAGGAGGAGGCCTGCCTGGATACCTACTACGGGGCAGCCTTAGATGACACCTTTGAGCTGGACTCCCAGGAGGACCCAGCTGTAGCTGAGGATATTCCCCCGACTGCCTAGTCTAGACTAGTTAGGCTTATCTTACTTTTGCAGTCTTGAGACATGTCTTAGTTAGACTTTATTTGGAGTTGTGAGTTGTATATATTCCTTCATCTGAGACCTTGTACTGTTGGATATTGTTGGGATTATCTTAGACTGCTATTTTATCTATTTTATTTCTTGAGTTCTATTTCATATTGTGCCATCTCTTCCTTAGTTGTGATTTGGTTTACTATTGCTATGTCACCCCCATTCCGGGAGTATAAACTGTTTAGAGATATATTGTTAGATGTTGTGACCTAGGCCAGCGTTCTACCGCCGACACTGCGACGTAGGCTGGACGTACCCATATCTCGTGCCCTTACTCTAGGGTGCGGGTCGTGACACGTTTTTAGTGGTAGCCCATACAGTTCTAGACTAGAAGTGTGGTGGTACTCGAACTAGAGTATCACTACAGCCTGCTATAGGATATAGGATATAAATTTTTTTTAAGGTACTCAATCACATTAGGAAAATTTCTTTATTGCCATCTAAATTCTTATTGTCAGCTGATCCTTTGAATTATAATTGCCCGCCTTTGTTATATCGCTTCTTTCTCAGAAATTGATACTCTTGTTTGTCTATCTTCAGGATGGTAGAGACTAGATCGCAGCGTACCATCCATGGGGATGCTATGGAGGGGACTGCTATCTTCCAGCCAGCACGGCGAGGCTAGGGGACTGCAGCTCCTGCCACCTCAGCTCATGTTGAGACCTCGGCAGCCGCAGCAGGGGACATGCATCCACCGGCTCGGAGGCAGGACCCGGTTTTCCCAGAGGATTCTTACCAACAGCCACCTGCAGGGATAGTTGACGCCGTTCAGCTATTGGCCTTCTTCAGGCAGTACATCGAGGGTCAGCAGACTCAGCAGTAGAGGCAGACGGCAGAGCTCACTCGAGGTATTGAGCTGGCAGTGACAGCAGTAGAGAGAGTCGTGGCTCAGCCAGCAGTAGTCTAGCAGCCATACCAGCCACGGGAGAAAGGCATCCAGGACTTCCAGAAGATGCACCCGAGAGACTTCCGAGGGACAGAGGGGATCATGTACGCCGATGAGTGGATCGAGCATATGGAGGAGATCTTCAGGCTGGCAGAGATTTCGACGAGGCTCCAGATAGAGACAGCGGCCAGTATGATGCAGGATCTGGCCCGTACATAGTACCAGACCGACCCGAGGGTTGGCACAGCAGGACAGACTTGGGCAGCATTCAAGAAGCTGTTCAAGGAGAAGTTTTTCTCGGAAGCAGCGCTGGGAGCCCTCGAGACTCAGTTCGAGGCCCTAGTCCAGGGGAGTCAGTCTGTGGAGGAGTATGCAGGAGAGTTCTGCCGCCTGGGCAGATTTGTAGAGGACTTGTCAGAGACGACGAAGGCCCGGAGGTTCCGGAAGGGCTTGGTAAAGGAGGTCAAGTCCTACACCAAGAACGCCCGCAGTACTACATTTGAGGAGATACTGGTGGACGTACTAGCTGCAGAGGATGATCTTGAGCTTAGGCTCAAGAGGGGGCGAGACTTCCAGGAAGGCAGCAGCAGCGGAGGACCGGCCAAGATGCCGCACTTTCAGCATCAGCAGCTGAGGCAGTTTCAGCCGCATCCGATTCAGCAGAGGCTAGCCCCTCAGCAGCAGCAGCCGAGGCAGCACCAGCAGGGACAGAGGCAGAGTGTTACTTGTGCCTATTGCAAGAAGCCCGGGCATGTCGCCAATGAGTGTCGGAGGAGGCTGGGCCAGTACCTAAAGTGTGGTTCAGCAGACCACCAGATGAGGGAGTGCCGCGTAGTACGAGCAGGCCCAGAAGGAGGAACCAGGGCTCCAGCAGGTCAGCAGCGGGGACCAGCCCTGCCGACGCAGCAGTAGAGATTTGTTCAGCACCAGCAGCAGGCCAGGGGAGGCCAACAGGGGCGAAGATTCGCCATGGCAGCAGAGGATGCAGAGGTCATCGGGGAGCTGATTGCAGGTTCGATTCTTCTTGACTCCAGTCCAACATTTGCCTTATTCGATTCCGGTGCTTCGCATAGCTTCATATCAGTATCTTTTGCGATTAGACACGGTATCATAGCTGAATCATTGCCTAGGGCTTACAAGATCACGACCGGGGGTGGTATTATCCTCGTGAGTGATATTTGTAAGGGTCGAAGAGTAGTTTTGGGAGGTTGTGAGTTGGAGGTAAGCCTGCTCGTAATGCCATTGTCGAACTACGATATAGTACTAGGCATGGATTGGTTGAGCAGACACCACACCAGTATTGATTGCAGAGGGGGTAGAGTTCTCTTCAGAGCGCCAGGGGAGCCAGAGTTCGAGTACTCCGGACGTCAGGCAGAGCAGAGCAGCGGAGTCTTCTGTGGAGTCTCAGTAGAGGAGCAGACGATTCCACACCCCTTGATAGCAAATTTTATGGATGTTTTCCCAGAGGAGTTGCCGGAACTTCCACCCGACAGAGACATAGAGTTCTCGATAGACTTGGTTCCAGGAGCGGAGCCCATCTCTCAGCATGTCTATCGGGTGAACAACAGCGAGCTGGTGGAGCTGAAGAAGCAGATGGATGAGCTACAGGACAAGGGCTTCATCCGCTCGAGTTCGTCGCCATGGGGTGCACCAGTGTTGTTTGTGCCGAAGAAGGATGGGTCAGTACGCATGTGTATTGACTATAGGGCACTCAACAATCTCACGATCAAGAACAAATATCCACTATCGCGGATCGACGATCTATTTGACCAGTTGAGCGGAGCTCGGGTATTTTCCAAGATTGATCTGAGGTCGGGATATCAGTAGGTGAAGGTGAAGGGGGAGGATATTCCCAAGACCGCTTTCAGGATACGGTACGGGCAGTTCGAGTTATTGGTTATGCCGTTTGGGCTAACCAATGCACCAGCTGTGTTTATGAACCTTATGAACAAGGTGTTCTATCAGTATCTGGATCAGTTTGTGGTGGTATTCATAGACGATATCTTGATATATTCCAAGACTGAGGAGGAGCACGAGGAGCATCTTAGAATCGTGCTAGAGACTCTCAGGAAGGAGCAGCTTTATGGAAAACTCTCCAAGTGTGAGTTTTTCCTGGATCGGGTGGACTTCTTGGGGCATGTGGTGACAGGAGATGGTATCTCAGTTGACCCCAAGAAGATCGTAGCAGGATATTACCGGAGATTTGTACAGGATTTCTCCCGGGTTACAGAGCCGTTGACACGGTTGACCCGGAAGGATGCTGAGTATGTTTGGTCAGAGGAGTGTCAGGCAGCTTTTGATGAGTTGAAGAAGCGGCTGACAACAACTCCGATTCTGACGTTGCCTTCAGGATCAGGTGGATTCACTATTTATAGTGATGCTTCAGGGAAGGGGCTGGGTTGTGTGTTACAGCAGCACGGGAAGGTGATTGCCTGTGCTTCCAGGCAGTTACATCCCCATGAGAAGAACTACCCTACCCACGACCTGGAGCTGGCAGCAGTGATTTTTGCTTTGAAGCTGTGGAAGCATTATCTGTATGGTGAGAGGGTGGAGATCTTCACAGATCACAAGAGCTTAAAGTATGTGTTCACTCAGAAGGAGTTGAACATGAGACAGCGCAGATGGTTGGAGTTGATGAAGGACTTCGACATTGCACTGTAGTATCATCAAGGGAAGGCCAACGTGGTTGCCGATGCCTTGAGTAGGTATCCGACAGCCATGTGTTTGACCATGGATCGGTATTTGCTTGCCGACTTGGAGAGCCTTGGGATTGAAGTGATCGTACCGGGAGTGCAGATACAGCTATGGAGGATGCAGATTCAGTCAGACTTGGTGGACAGGATCAAGATGGCCCAGTTCGAGGATGTGGCTTTGCAGAGTATCAGAGAGCAGATCAGTATAGGAGTGGGGGATCCTGAGTTTTCACTTGCAGAAGATGGTGTCCTGAGGCACGGTGCCAGGTTATGTGTGCCTAGCGGGGAGGTCAGAGAGCAGGTTATGCAGGAGGCCCACAGATCTCAGTACTCTATACACCCGGGTGCCAACAAGATGTACCGAGATCTGTGAAAGCATGTTTGGTGGTCAGGAATGAAGCGGGAGGTATCCCACTTCGTAGCTAGGTGCTTGGTCTGTCAGCAGGTCAAGGCAGAGAGACAGAGGCCCGGTGGATTGTTGCAGCTGCTGCCCATTCCCGAGTGAAATGGGAGCATATCACGATGGACTTCGTTTCAGGATTGCCGCGTACTCCAGGAGGGAAAGACGCAATTTGGGTCATCGTTGACATGTTGACCAAATCAACCCACTTCTTGCCATTCAAGGTGGATACGTCTACAGAGAGGCTGGCGGAGATGTATATGCGGCAGATAGTCAGGATCCACGGGGTTCTGGTCAGCATCGTCTCAGATCGAGATAGCCGTTTTACTTCCCATTTCTGGAGGAGTCTGCAGACCAGCTTGGGCACTCAGCTCAAGTTTAGTACTGTATACCACCCCCAGACGGACGGACAGTCAGAGCGGACTATTCAGACCCTTGAAGATATGCTACTGACGTGCGTCTAGGACTTTGGAGGTTCCTGGGAGGATCATCTTCATTTGGTGGAGTTTGCCTACAACAATAGTTTCCAGGCCAGCATCGAGATGTCACCTTTCGAGGCTCTGTACGAGCGTAGGTGCCGTACACCCTTATCCTGGGATGATGTTGGTGAACGAGCTTTGCTGGGGCCAGAGATGATTGTGGATGCGGCCGAGAAGGTGAAGCTCATCAGGGACAGACTTCGCGTGGCGCATGACAGACATCGGCACTAGGCCGATAGCTACCGGAGGCCCTTGGAGTTTGAGGTACAGATTAGAGTAGGATTAGATTTAGGTTGTTTGTTTGTGATTTTTGATCATGTTTGTTATTTATATTAATTGAGACCTTGCTTGTGTTTAGGTCGGAGACCAGGTTTTCTTGAGGATATCTTCGACTCGTGGTACGATACGTTTTGGTGGAGGCGGGAAGCTTAGCCCGCGCTTCATCGGCCCTTTCGTTATCAGCGGAAGAGTCGGTGACGTGGCTTACAGGCTAGACTTGTCGCCTGTACTTGTGGGGGTCCACAACGTATTCCATGTATCACAGTTGAGATGGTACATGGCTGACCCTAGCCATGTGCTCGATCATTCAGAGATAGAGGTTGGGCTTTCTCTCAGCTATCCAGAGCAGCCCGTGGAGATTCTGGATCGACGGAAAAAGGTTCTGAGGAACCAGGTGATACCCTTGGTGCGTGTCGCATGGAGGCATCATTCTCCAGGAGAGTCTACCTGGGAGCGGGAGGATGAGATGCGCGAGCGGTACCCCTATCTTTTTGGACCTTGAGGTATACTTTCTATCCTTCTCATCAGTTGCATTTCGCCTTTCAATTTTGAGGACGAAATTCTTTTAAGGAGGGTAGATTTGTCACTACCACAATTCTAGTTTGAGGATAAATTTGTCATTTTTGGGGTAATTTAAAATTATTAGTATTAATTAGAATTTATGGGAATTTTTAGGAATTATTTGAGATTGTTTGAACTAGGTTAACTTTTGACTAGTGTTGACTTTGTAGACCAACCTAGAAGCTAACCCTAGTTAGTGGGTCATGGTTAGGTCAAGTGACTTTAGTCTAACCTAGCCTAGGACTTGGTTTAGTCATTTTAGCAAAAGGATTAGGAAGTCATAAGTCATGGCTTATGGTTTTAGAACTTTAATTAATATAATCCATCTTAGCCTTGTAACTTGGCCCAAGGCCCAATGATTTGGCAAAGCCCTAACCCTAAGAGTGTATGGCCGGCCACCCCTATAGCCTAGGGATTTCCACCATATAAAACCCCTCCCAAAATCTAGGGTTGCCTCTTTCTTAGGAACAGCCCTAATTTCAAGGAGGTGAGTTCTATTGTCATTTAATTTCTAGAGCTCCTTTCCTATTCCTTTTTCTTTCTAAATTGTTCCAATAGGTTCTAATAGGATTGTTATTGCTGTTGTTGAGCTTTCTTTTCAGTGTGAAGTTGTTTTGGATTGATTGGGTCTTCAAGTGGAGAGCATTGAATAGGGGGTTTCTATTGAAAGTTCAACAAGAGGTAACTTCTTCAAATCTCTATGAAATTTCAATTAGTCTTCATGAATAGGAAGCCCTAAGGGTCCCCCTAGGGTCTGGATAGGATTCATGCTTGGTGTCGGGGGTTTCGTGTCCGTTCTGGACACGTATCACTAGTTAGGACTAGGTGTTCGACGAAATGCCTCAAAGAGCATTTCGATCGTATTTATTCAATATTTTTGAATAGAAATGTTAGTTTAGATCTTGTCTATGGATTTTTGTTCTTGTATGGTTAGTGTCGTGTCGTTTGTGTCAGATTCGGTGTGGTGGTCACGCGCCGTACACGACCGCGTGCACCGCTACAGTGCTCTCCTGCCTATCGGGGTCTGTAGCGGACACGACACGCATTATTTGGACACGAGACTTGACACGTGGCATGGGGCCATGACTGACACCCCGTGTGTCAAGCCCTATGTGTCCCCGTGTCGTGTCTAGGTAGGAATCGTGTGTGCACGGGGACACACTGTGTAGTCGAGTGTTCTGGAGTTGTATTCTGATGTTTAATCATTTTTTAAATGTTCTTAAATTATGTTTTAATGATGGTTTGGATCCTAAATATCATGTTTAATCCCTGTTATTATAGGGTTATATATTTGTTTGGGTTAAGGTGGTGTTTTGGCTCGAAAATAGGTTCAAATGACTATTCACTGATACATGGCTCTGATACTGCATTCCAGTTAATTTCTAACATATTTAATCTACTGTTCTGCTATGTTTTTTCAACTAAATTTGATCCCCACATGTTACCTATCATGTTAGCTAAGTATGTTCATTCGAGATTTGAAATGGTATGGTGTGTTATGAGAATTGGCATGTGGGTTGGTTGACTTCAATAACTGATACATATGTTCTATGCATTGACTGAACTTGAGTTTAGTTCCTGTTTAGATTTTAAATAAAGGTTGGTTTGAATGTTAAATATGTTGGACTGAATGTGTTCTTAACTGTGCTACTTTCCAGTTTTTTCTTTTCCTGAGAATTGATGGACTGTTTGGGTTTCCATGTTGAACCTGAGATTTAAGTTGGTTTAACCCAGTTATGTACTGTTTTGGGGTTCAATAGAAACCTATGAGTTTGGTTTTGATATGTTGAAACACTGTTTCATTGTAAAACTGAGTTTTGGTTTTGGGTTAAATTTGTAAAACCTGAGATTAGGATTTTATGTTCAGTTTGTGTGAACCTGAGAATACATGAGGGTGTAAAAAACTGAGTTTTAAGTTCCAGTTTATAAAAACCTGAGTTTAAGTGTGTGCAATTCCAGTTTTGACTGGATGTTGAATTGCCCTTTATCCTTCTATTTTATTCACTGTTTTCTTTCATTAATATGTATACACTGTTGAACTGTTTGAGTTCAAATCTGAAACCTGAAGATTAGGAGGAGGGGCAATGAATTGACTTCCTTTCCCTTTTCTAATTAATCTGGGAATAGGCCATGTCTTCCTGACTTCATGATACTTTGACTGTTTTTAAAATGTTTTACTGATTTCCTTTTTCTCTTCACTGTTCTGTGCTCTTCCCTTGCTATGCACTGGTTTTAATTCTTGCACACACAAGTATACACACACACACACACACACTGTTTTTGGTTCTTCTTCACTGTTTGGGGATTTTCTGTACATTAGTTACCTGTACATGTTGAATGTTGCACTGTTTTATGTGCCATACACACACACACACCCACAACAGTTGCACACTGTCACTTCACTGTTTTTCTTCCCTGCATATATGGTAAATCCCTGCATTGTATACACACACACAACATCACCCTGTACACATACTGCTCTCCTCATTCACTGTCATTTCCTGTACACTGTTTACATAACACACACACACATGATATATATTACCTTTCTATACACCCACACATTCACTTAACACATATCCTATTACACTACCCTACTTTCCTGTCACTTTGACACACCACATCATGTAGCACACACACACAGCTACACATACACACATTTACTCATGTCCCTATATGCCTACCTTATGCACAGCCCCTATATGTGACTATATGCATATGTAAATCAATGTATTATATATATGTAAGCTAATATATGCTTTGAGACATATGTGTTCCTATATGTATGAGTGTATATATATATATATATATATATATATATATATATATATATATATATATATATATATATATATATATATATATATATATATATTCTATGCTAGTTTAATACTTAGCCTAGGGTCATTTAGGATGTGTATAATGTGTAGAGTAGTGAATGTGCATATTTTGTGTAGTGTGATGAATATATTGTGGTATGCTTAGACTTCAATATATATATATATATATATATATATATATATATATATATATATATATATATATATATATATATATATATATAGAGGGAGAGAGAGAGAGAGAGAGAGAGAGGGATAGGTTTAAATACAAGAATTTACTTGTTTAGACTAATATAGACTAGTGTAGTCTAGGGTAGACTAGTTTAGGCTTAATTAGACTTGGTTGACCTAGTTTGACTTCTAGGGTTGACCAGAGTTGACCAAGAGTTGACTTTGGTCTAGATTGACCTAGAATCATGTATAATGCATAGTAGGACTCCATTTTACTATTCTGGACTTGTTGTGACTTGTGCTGTTCTGATTAGGAGCCAGACACCACTCCTTGGACAGTACATTTCAGTTGGGACACTCAGATACAGGCGAGTACATGCTCTGATCATTTCATATCTTGCTTAGAATTATTTTCTACAGTAGACTACTTTACTTGTACTGTCACGACGGTCACACGGATTGGTACTATATGGATCCTTTCTTGAGATGTTATCCTTAGGGAGCATCGGGTACTACGTGTTCTGTGCGTTTCACTTACATGGCGTATCACTATGCTTCTTGGTTTACTTGATTACTTGTGACATGTACCCTCATGATCACAAAGTCTCTTGAATCTTACACAGTTGGGTAACCCCCAGACTCCTCATTTATGGGACATCCATGTATCACCCTTCGGGGGCCGTGCATGGAATCATATAACATAACCTGGCTGGATCCTTGTGTATTGATTGGGGGTACGGGGGAGTAGAAGTGGACATATGAATAATACACCAGTAGTATCTTCATTGAATCATTTCGTAGTGTCTTCTTTGAATCATCCCAGGCCATTTACATGTTCATATTGTACTCTGACTCACTAGTCACTGCTAGTTCCCTATGTATAGTAGATATTTCTATTGCAGTTCTCTCTCTGTTTTTATACTGCACTTCTTTCAGTACTTGTATCTTACTTTACTGCATGTTTATATTTTCTAACCTGCTATGATCTGTTGAGATGTACTGTACTCGCTCCTGTCCTGACTGGACCTGTTGAAAATATTACAGAGGACGAGGAGGAGGCCTGCCTGGATACCTACTACGGGGCAGCCTTAGATGACACCTTTGAGCTGGACTCCCAGGAGGACCCAGCTGTATCTGAGGATATTCCTCCGACTGCCTAGTCTAGACTAGTTAGGCTTATCTTACTTTTGCAGTCTTGAGACATGTCTTAGTTAGACTTTATTTGGAGTTGTGAGTTGTATATATTCCTTCATCTGAGACCTTGTACTGTTGGATATTGTTGGGATTATCTTAGACTACTATTTTATCTATTTTATTCCTTGAGTTCTATTTCATATCGTGCTATCTCTTCCTTAGTTGTGATTTGGTTTACTATTGCTATGTCACCTCCATTCGGGGAGTATAAACTGTTTAGAGATATATTGTTAGATGTTGTGACCTAGGACAGCGTTCTACCGCCGACACTGCGGCGTAAGTTGGACGTACCCATGTCTCGTGCCCTTACTCTAGGGTGCGGGTCGTGACACGTTTTTAGTGGTGGCCCATACAGGTCTAGACTAGAAGTGTGGTGGTACTCGAACTAGAGTATCACTACAGCCTGCTATAGGATATAGGATATAAATTTTTTTTAAGGTACTCAATCACATTAGGAAAATTTCTTTATTGCCATCTAAATTCTTATTGTCAGCTGATCCTTTGAATTATAATTGTCCGCCTTTGTTATATCGCTTCTTTCTCAGAAATTGATACTCTTGTTTGTCTATCTTCAGGATGGTAGAGACTAGATCGCAGCGTACCATCTATGGGGATGCTATGGAGGGGATTTCTACCTTCCAGCCAGCACGACGAGGCCAGGGGACTGCAGCTCCTGCCACCTCAGCTCGTGTTGAGACCTCGGCAGCCGCAGCAGGGGACATACATCCACCGGCTCGGAGGCAGGACCCGGGTTTCCCAGAGGATCCTTACCAGTAGCCACCTGCAGGGACAGTTGACGCCGTTCAGCTGTTGGCCTTCTTCAGGCAGTACATGGAGGGTCAGCAGACTCAGCAGCAGAGGCAGACGGTAGAGCTCACTCGAGGCATTGAGCTGGCAGTGACAGCAGTGGAGAGAGTCGTGGCTCAGCCAGCAGCAGTCCAGCAGCCGCACCAGCCACGGGAGAAAGGCATCCAGGACTTCCAGAAGATGCACCCGAGAGACTTCCGAGGGACAGAGGGGATCCTGTATGCCGATGAGTGGATCGAGCATATGGAGGAGATTTTTAGGCTGGCGAAGATTCCGACGAGGCTGCAGATAGAGGCAGCGGCCAGTATGATACAGGATCTGGCCCGTACATGGTTCCAGACCGACCCGAGGGTCGGCACAGCAGGACAGACTTCGGCAGCATTCAAGAAGCTGTTCAAGGAGAAGTTTTCCCGAAAGTAGCGCTGGGAGCCCTCGAGACTCAGTTCGAGGCCCTAGTCCAAGGGAGTCAGTCTGTGGAGGAGTATGCAGGAGAGTTCTGCCACCTGGGCAGATTTGTTGAGGACTTGTCAGAGATGACGAAGGCCCGGAGGTTCCGGAAGGGCTTAGTAAAGGAGGTCAAGTTCTACACCAAGAACGCCCGCAGTACTACATTTGAGTAGATACTGGTGGACGCACTAGCTGCAGAGGATGATCTTGAGCTTAGGCTCAAGAGGGGCGAGACTCCCAGGGAGGCAGCAGCAGCGGAGGACCGGCCAAGAGGCTGCACTTTCAGCATCAGCAATTGAGGCAGTTTCAGCCGCAGCCGATTCAGCAGAGGCCAGCCCCTCAGCAGCAGCAGCCGAGGCAGCACCAGCAGGGACAGAGGCAGAGTGTTACTTATGCCTACTGCAAGAAGCCCGGGCATGTCGCCAATGAGTGTCGGAGGAGGCTGGGCCAGTGCCTGAAGTGTGGTTCAGCAGGCCACCAGATGAGGGAGTGCCGCGTAGTACGAGCAGGCCCGAAAGAAGGAGCCAGGGCTCCAGCATGTCAGCAGCGGGGACCAGCCCAACCGACGTAGCAGCAGAGATTTGTTCAGCACCAGCAGCAGGCCAGGGGAGGCCAACAGGTGCGAGGATTCGCCACGGCAGCAGAGGATGCAGAGGTCATCGGGGAGCTGATTGCAGGTTCGATTCTTCTTGACTCCAGTCCAGCATTTGCCTTATTCAATTTCGGTGCTTCGCATAGCTTCATATCAGTATCTTTTGCGATTAGACATGGTATCGTAGCTGAATCGTTGCCTAGGACTTACAAGATCACGACCGGGGGTGATATTATCCTCGTGAGTGATATTTATAAGGGTCAGAGAGTAGTTTTGGGAGGCCGTGAGTTGGAGGTGAGCCTGCTCGTAATACCATTGCCGAACTACGATATAGTACTAGGTATGGATTGGTTGAGCAGGCACCACGCCAGCATTGATTGCAGAGGGGGTAGAGTTCTCTTCAGAGCGCCAGGGGAGCCAGAGTTCGAGTACTCCAGACGTCAGGCAGAGCAGAGCAGCGGAGTCTTCTGTGGAGTCTCGGTAGAGGAGCAGACGATTCCACACCCCTTGATAGCAATTTTTATGGATGTTTTCCCAGAGGAGTTGCCGGGACTGCCACCAGACAGAGACATAGAGTTCTCGATAGACTTGGTTCCAGGAGCGGAGCCCATCTCTCAGCATGTCTATCGGGTGAACAACAGCGAGCTGGTGGAGCTGAAGAAGCAGGTGGATGAGCTACAGGACAAGGGCTTCATCCGCTCGAGTTCGTCGCCATGGGGTGCACCAGTGTTGTTTGTGCCGAAGAAGGATGGGTCAGTACGCATGTGTATTGACTATAGGGCACTCAACAACCTCACGATCAAGAACAAATTCCCACTGCCGCGGATCGACGATCTATTTGACCAGTTGAGCGGAGCTCGGGTATTTTCCAAGATTGATCTGAGGTCGGGATATCACCAGGTGAAGGTGAAGGGGGAGGATATTCCCAAGACCGCTTTCAGGATGCGGTATGGGCAGTTCAAGTTTTTGGTTATGCCGTTTGGGCTAACCAATGCACCAGCTGTGTTTATGAACCGTATGAACAAGGTGTTCCATCAGTATCTGGATCAGTTTGTGGTGGTATTCATAGACGATATCTTGATATATTCCAAGACTGAGGAGGAGCACGAGGAGCATCTTAGGATCGTGCTGGAGACTCTCAGGAAGGAGCAGCTTTATGAAAAACTCTCCAAGTGTGAGTTTTTCCTGGATCGGGTGGACTTCTTGGGGCATGTGGTGACTGGAGATAGTATCTCAGTTGACCCCAAGAAGATCGTAGCAGTTGAGGCATGGGCAGCGCCGACTTCAGTTGCAGAGATCAAGAGCTTCCTGGGGCTGGCAGGATATTACCGGAGATTTGTGCAGGATTTTTTCCGGGTTGCAGAGCCGTTGACACGGTTGACCCGGTAGGATGCTGAGTATGTTTGGTCAGAGGAGTGTCAGGCAGCTTTTGATGAGTTGAAGAAGCGGCTGACGACAGCTCCGATTCTGACGTTGCCTTCAGGATCAGGTGGATTCACTATTTATAGTGATGCTTCAGGAAAGGGGCTGGGTTGTGTGTTGTAGCAGCACGGGAAGGTGATTGTCTATGCTTCCAGGCAGTTACGTCCCCATGAGAAGAACTACCCTACCCACGACCTGGAGCTAGCAGCAGTAATTTTTGCTTTGAAGCTGTGGAAGCATTATCTGTATGGTGAGAGGGTGGAGATCTTCACAGATCACAAGAGCTTAAAGTATGTGTTCACTCAGAAGGAGTTGAATATGAGACAGCACAGATGGTTGGAGTTGATGAAGGACTTCGATATTGCACTGCAGTATCATCAAGGGAAGGCCAACGTGGTTGCCGATGCCTTGAGTAGGTATCCGACAGCCATGCGTTTGACCATGGATCGGCATTTGCTTGCTGACTTGGAGAGCCTTGGGATTGAGGTAATCGTACCGGGAGTGCAGATTCAGCTATGGGGGATGCAGATTCAGTCAGACTTGGTGGACAGGATCAAGGCGGCCCAGTTCGAGGATATGGCTTTGCAGAGTATCAGAGAGCAGATCAGTATAGGAGTGGGGGATCCTGAGTTTTCATTTGCAGAAGATGGTGTCCTGAGGCACGGTGCCAGGTTATGTGTGCCTAGTGGGGAGCTCAGAGAGCAGGTTATGCAGGAGGCCCACAGATCTCAGTACTCTATACACCCGGGTGCCAACAAGATGTACCAAGATCTGCGAGAGCATGTTTGGTGGTCAGGAATGAAGCGGGAGGTGTCCCACTTCGTAGCTAGGTGCTTGGTCTGTCAGCAGGTCAAGGCCGAGAGACAGAGGCCCGGTGGATTGTTGCAGCCGCTGTCCATTCCTGAGTGAAAATGGGAGCATATCACGATGGACTTCGTTTCAGGATTGCCGCGTACTCCAGAAGGGAAAGACGCGATTTGGGTCATCGTTGACAGGTTGACCAAATCAGCCTACTTCTTGCCATTCAAGGTGGGTACGTCTACAGAGAGGCTGGCGGAGATGTATATGCGGCAGATAGTCAGGATCCACGAGGTTCCGGTCAGCATTGTCTCAGATCGGGATAGCCATTTTACTTCCCATTTTTGGAGGAGTCTGCAGACCAGCTTGGGCACTCAGCTCAAGTTTAGTACTGCATACCACCCCCAGACGGACGGACAGTCAGAGCGAACTATTCAGACCCTTGAAGATATGCTGCGGACGTACGTCTTGGACTTTAAAGGTTTCTGGGAGGATCATCTTTATTTGGTGGAGTTTGCCTACAATAATAGTTTTCAGGCCAGCATCGAGATGTCACCTTTCGAGGCTCTGTACGGGCGTAGGTGCCATACACCCTTATCCTGGGATGATATTGGTGAGCGAGCTTTGCTGGGGCCAGAGATGATTGTGGATGCGACCGAGAAGGTGAAGCTCATCAGGGACAGACTTTGCGTGGCGCAGGACAGACATCGGCACTGGGCCGATAGCCACCGGAGGCCCTTGGAGTTTGAGGTACAGATTAGAGTAGGATTAGATTTAGGTTGTTTGTTTGTGATTTTTGATCATGTTTGTTATTTATATTTAATTGATACCTTGCTTGTGTTTGGGTCGAAGACCAGGTTTTCTTGAGGATATCTTCGACTCGTGGTACGATACGTTTTGGTGGAGGCGGAAAGCTTAGCCCGCGCTTTATCGGCCCTTTCGTTATCAGCGGGAGAGTCGGTAACGTGGCTTACAGGCTTGACTTGTCGCCTGCACTTGTAGGGGTCCACAACGTATTCCATGTATCACAGTTGAGACGGTACGTGGCTGACCTTAGCCATGTGCTCGATCATTCAGAGATAGAGGTTGGGCCTTCTCTCAGCTATCCAGAGCAGCCCGTGGAGATTCTGGATCGACAGGAGAAGGTTCTGAGGAACCAGGTGATACCCTTGGTACGTGTCGCATGGAGGCATTATTCTCCAGGAGAGTCTACCTGGGAGCGCAAGGATGAGATGCGCGAGCGGTACCCCTATCTTTTTGGACCTTGAGGTATACTTTCTATCCTTCTCATCAGTTGCATTTCGCCTTTCAATTTCGAGGACAAAATTCTTTTAAGGAGGGTAGATTTGTCACTACCACAATTCTAGTTTGAGGGTAAATTTATCATTTTTGGGGTAATTTAAAATTATTAGTATTAATTAGAATTTATGGGAATTTTTAGGAATTATTTGAGATTGTTTGAACTAGGTTGACTTTTGACTAGTGTTGACTTTATAGACCAACCTAGAAGCTAACCCTAATTAGTGGGTCATGGTTAGGTCAAGTGACTCTAGTCTAACCTAGCCTAGGACTTGGTTTAGTCATTTTAGCAAAAGGATTAGGAAGTCATAAGTCATGGCTTATGGTTTTAGAACTTTAATTAATTTAATCCATCTTAGCCTTCTAACTTGGCCCAAGGCCCAATGATTTGGCAAAGCCCTGACTCTAAGAGTGTATGGCCGGCCACCCCTATAGCCTAGGGATTCCCACCATATAAAACCCCTCCCAAATCTAGGGTTGCCTCTTTCTTAGGAAGAGCCCTAATTTCAAGGAGGTGAGTTCTATTGTCATTTAATTTCTAGAGCTCCTTTCCTATTCCTTTTTCTTTCTAAATTGTTCCAATAGGTTCTAATAGGACTGTTATTGCTGTTGTTGAGCTCTCTTTTCAGTGTGATGTTGTTTTGGATTGATTGGGTCTTCAAGTGGAGAGCATTGAATAGGGGGTTTCTATTGAAAGTTCAATAAGAGGTAACTTCTTCAAATCTCTATGAAATTTCAATTAGTCTTCATGAATAGAAAGCCCTAAGGGTCCCCCTAGGGTCTGGATAGGATTCGTGCTTGGTGTCGGGGGTTTCGTGTCCGTTCTGGACACGTATCAGTAGTTAGGACTAGGTGTTCGACGAAATGCCTCAAAGGGCATTTCGATCGTATTTATTCAATATTTTTGAATAGGAATGTTAGTTTAGATCTTGTCTATGGATTTCTGTTCTTGTATGGTTAGTGTCGTGTCATTTGTGTCGGATTCGGTGTGGTGGACACGCGCCGCACACGACCGCGCGCACCGCTACAGTGCTCTCCTGCCTATCGGGGTCTGTAGCGGACACGACACGCATTGTTTGGACACGAGACTTGACACGTGGCATGGGGCCATGACTGACACCCCGTGTGTCAAGCCCCATGTGTCCCCGTGTCGTGTCTAGGTAGGAATCGTGTGTGCACGGGGACACACTGTGTAGTCGAGTGTTCTGGAGTTGTATTCTGATGTTTAATCTTTTTTTAAATGTTCCTAAATTATGTTTTAATGATGGTTTGGATCCTAAATATCATGTTTAATCCCTGTTATTATAGGGTTACATATTTGTTTGGGTTAAGGTAGTGTTTTGGCTCAAAAATAGGTTTAAATGACTATTCACTGATACATGGCTCTGATACTGCATTCCAGTTAATTTCCAACCTATTTAATCCACTGTTCTGCTATGTTTTTTCAACTAAATTTGATCCCCACATGTTACCTATCATGTTAGCTAAGTATGTTCATTCGAGATTTGAAATGGTATGGTGTGTTATGAGAATTGGCATGTGGGTTGGTTGACTTCAATAACTGATACATATGTTCTATGCATTGACTGAACTTGAGTTTAGTTCCTGTTTAGATTTTAAATAAAGGTTGGTTTGAATGTTAGATATGTTGGACTGAATGTGTTCTTAACTGTGTTACTTTCCAGTTTTTCCTTTTCCTGAGAATTGATGGACTGTTTGGGTTCCCATGTTGAACCTGAGATTTAAGTTGGTTTAACCCAGTTATGTACTGTTTTGGGGTTCAATAGAAACCTATGAGTTTGGTTTTGATATGTTGAAACACTGTTTCATTGTAAAACTGAGTTTTGGTTTTGATTTTGGATTAAATTTGCAAAACCTGAGATTAGGATTTTATGTTCAGTTTGTGTGAACCTGAGAATACATGAGGGTGTGAAAAACTAAGATTTAAGTTCCAGTTTATAAAAACCTGAGTTTAAGTGTGTGCAATTCCAATTTTGACTGGATGTTGAATTGCCCTTTATCCTTCTATTTCATTCACTGTTTTCTTTTATTAATATGTATACACTGTTGAACTGTTTGAGTTCAAATCTGAAACCTGAAGATTAGGAGGGGGGGCAATGAATTGACTTCCTTTCCCTTTTCTAATTAATCTGGAAATAGGCCATATCTTCCTGACTTCATGATACTTTGACTGTTTTTAAAATGTTTTACTGATTTCCTTTTTCTCTTCAGTGTTCTGTGCTCTTCCCTTGCTATGCATTGGTTTTAATTCCTGCACACACAAGTATACACACACACACTTTTTTTGGTTCTTCTTCACTGTTTGGGTATTTTCTGTACATTAGTTACCTGTACATGTTGAATGTTGCACTGTTTTATGTGCCATACACACACACACCCACAGCAGTTGCACACTGTCACTTCACTGTTTTTCTTCCCTGCATATATGGTAAATCCCTGCATTGTATACACACACACACACACCATATCACCCTGTACACACACTGCTCTCCTCATTCACTGTCATTTCCTGCACACTGTTTACATAACACACACACACATGATATATATTACCCTCCTATACACCCACACATTCACTTAACATATATCCTATTACACTACCCTACTTTCCTGTCACTTTGACACACCACATCATGTAGCACACACACACAGCTACACATACACACATTTACTCATGTCCCTATATGCCTACCTTTTGCACAGCCCCTATATGTGACTATATGCATATGTAAATCAATGTATTATATATATGTAAGCTAATATATGCTTTGAGACATATGTGTTCCTATATGTATGAGTGTATATATATATATATATATTCTATGCTAGTTTAATACTTAGCCTAGGGTTATTTAGGATGTGTATAATGTGTAGAGTAGTGAATGTGCATATTTTGTGTAGTGTGATGAATATATTGTGGTATGCTTAGACTTCAATATATATATATATATAGAGTGATAGGTTTAAATACAGGAATTTACTTGTTTAGACTAATATAGACTAGTGTAGTCTAGGGTAGACTAGTTTAGACTTAATTAGACTTGGTTGACCTAGTTTGACTTCTAGGGTTGACCAGAGTTGACCAAGAGTTGACTTTGGTCTAGATTGACCTAGAATCATGTAGAATGCATAGTAGGACTCCATTTTACTATTCTAGACTTGTTGTGACTTGTGCTGTTCTGATTAGGAGCCAGACACCTCCTTGGACAGTACGTTTCATTTGGGACACACAGATACAGGCGAGTACATGCTCTGATCATTTCATATCTTGCTTAGAATTATTTCCTGTAGTGGACTACTTTACTTGTACTGTCACAACGGTCACACGGATTGGTACTCAATGGATCCTTTCTTGAGATGTTATCCTTAGGGAGCATCGGGTACTACGTGTTCTGTATGTTTTACTTACATGGCGTATCACTATGCTTCTTGGTTCACTTGATTACTTGTGACATGTACCCTCATGATCACAGAGTCTCTTGAATCTTACACAGTTGGGTAACCCCCAGACTCCCCATTTATGGGACATCCATGTATCACCCTTCGGGGGTCGTGCATGGAATCATATAACATAACCTGGCTGGATCCTTGTGTATTGATTGGGGGTACGGGGGAGTAGAAGTGGACATGTGAATAATACACCAGTAGTATCTTCATTGAATCATTCCTAGTGTCTTCATTGAATCATCCCAGGCCATTTACATGTTCATATTGTACTCTGACTCACTAGTCACTGCTAGTTCCCTATGTATTGTAGATATTTCTATTACAGTTCTCTTTCTGTTTTTATACTGCACTTTTTTCAGTACTTGTATCTTACTTTACTGTATGTTTATATTTTCTAACCTGCTATGATCTGTTGAGATGTACTGTACTCGCTCCTGTCCTGACTGGACCTGTTGAAAATATTACAGAGGACGAGGAGGAGGCCTGCCTGGATACCTACTATGGGGCAGCCTTAGATGACACCTTTGAGCTGGACTCCCAGGAGGACCCAGCTGTAGCTGAGGATATTCCTCCGACTGCCTAGTCTAGACTAGTTAGGCTTATCTTACTTTTGCAGTCTTGAGACATGTCTTAGTTAGACTTTATTTGGAGTTGTGAGTTGTATATATTCCTTCATCTGAGACCTTGTACTGTTGGATATTGTTGGGATTATCTTAGACTGCTATTTTATCTATTTTATTCCTTGAGTTCTATTTCACATCGTGCTATCTCTTTCTTAGTTGTGATTTGGTTTACTATTGCTATGTCACCCCCATTCGGGGAGTATAAACTGTTTAGAGATATATTGTTAGATGTTGTGACCTAGGACAGCATTCTACCGCCGACACTGCGGCGTAGGCTGGACGTACCCATGTCTCGTGCCCTTACTCTAGGGTGCGGGTCGTGACACGTAAACTATCATATATGATGATCATGAAGCTAGTAATACAAAATAAAGAACTAGCAATACTAAGTCATACATGATCAACTCTAGCTGTAGTCTAGAAATATAAAATCATGTCTATGCCCGTAGGCCAAACGTCAAGTCCAAAACTGAGCTAAACACGTGCTCGTTGGCCAAAAGCTTTAGAATAAATATAAATAAGAGTGGGTATGTCACAACCCGTACCCGGTGTAGGGGCACAAGTGCGTGACAACGCCCATCCTACACTGCAGTGTCAGCGGTAGAACACTGTCTAGGTCTATTATAATAACAGTGAATATAATAACCTGTCAATATATCTCATCTCTAATTGGAGGACAAATATGAAACATCATACTCAATCATAAATCTATGAGGAAGATATAAATGCACGATAAATGATATTAAAATAAAAAGAAATATCCAGAAGTGCAGAGTATCATAATACATATCCAGAGTTGAATATATAAATACAAGTTTAAATAATCACTACCAAAATATGTCAGATTAGCGACGCCAGGAGACGTTGCTAAACAAGAAAAAAATGTCGTTAATTACTTAGCGACGAAATTAGCGACATATTAACCATGTTGCGTAATACATGGTCCCTAACTAAGTTTACGTCGCTGTTCATCGCTATAGCGATGTAATTTTGTGACGCATCTCGTCGCTAGCAATTTATCCAACTAGCGACGTTCACCGACATTGCGTTGCTAATTAGCAACGTTACAATTCTTTGCTAATTGTCACTGGCAGTTCAACTTTTAGCGACACAACAGGCAAACGTTAGCGACGTTTAACGACTTCAGTTTTGGCAATTTGTGTTTGTCACGTCACCTTTTTAGCGATGTTTTGCGACAATCTACGACATTATGATACTTACATAGTGACGTTCGGATACGTGCATAGCGACGAAGTTAGTGATGTTGCCTGACTAAATTTGCTGACCTGTCCATTTTGCCACGTCAACGCTTAGGCGACGTTTTACGTCGTTTTGCGACATTTCGATTTTCAGGTTAGCGATGTTCTGATACCCCTTAGCGACGTATATTAGCGTCACTAAGCATTGCTAAACGTCGCTAAATCCTAATTTTTTTAAAATATAGAATTCAGTATGCTTTTTATATCAACGACAATTATATTATATAGCATTGTACCTACATTTAGAATGACAGTTTATAAATAATAGACCCGGAGCAACCCTCCGTAGAATTTTCTGGGTTCGCCGATCCCTTATGTGGAACACTCAACATCGGTAAACCAATATAGAGACAAATGATAAAAATGCACTATAAATAATCAAATAAATAGAATCTAATAAAAAAAAGACAAGAAATAGTCGGGTGGATACAAATCCACTACCAAACGGCTATAAAAAGAGTTCATCCGATAATGTTCAATATAACACAAACTGTCACTAAATGTATAAAATAAATACATAAAGACCCAACAATTGGTCAGCAACACGATAAATAAAAATAAGTCCAATACTGGACTATGTATGGTCGGAAGGAGGAGGAGGCAGTCCCCGCATCTGGGACACCATGAACCTATACTGTTCCGGGGTTAACATCACCGGTGACAACTCATCAGTAGAATGAAGATGAGGTAGTGTAACCGATACAGTCGGTGTGGATGACGACGTACGACCAGAAAGCGTCCGCTCCATGGCTAGCAGTTTAGAGTTGGTGGAATCCATAATAGCCACCAGCCTTGAAACCTGATCGCCCATGGCCACCTGCGACCCATGAAACACCTGAATGGCAAGATCTTCCCTCTCCTGCTCCGCCTAAATGTTACGATCCGTCCTCTTACCCGTCTCCCTAATGGTGTACTCGAGCATATCAAATCGTATGGTGAGTGCCGTATTGTCCGTTTGCGGCTGAGACTGAGGCTGCTCCGCAATCCTCCACAACAGCTCATCACGCAGCTCAGTAAGCTAGCAACGGAGTTCCTCCACTCGGATCGACTCCTGTGAGGGCTGTGGGGAATGCACACTGGTAGAGAGGGCCTTGGACGACAGCGTCGCCACAAAGGTGTCGTAGGATCCCGTACCATAGTACGTATCCCTATGAAGACCACCAACTACAATCATCCAGAGCTCGTGCAACGTCCGAGCCGGTGGGGGCTGCGAGGAAGTACTAGCCCCTCCCTTCGCAGATGTACTAGTAATCTCACGCTTTAGCCTAAGATACTCATCCTAGAAAAGTACACATCTAGATAAACATAATATTTACTACCAACCTAGTTGTTCCACGTCTATGGATATATATTACATATTTCTTAAGTTATACTAAATTTAGTGACATGTAAAGTAATACTTATGTAGCTCCGCGTGACCCGATCATCGATGAGCTTTTCGTCCTTCCTATGGGTGGCCAGGAAGACGGTCACCATGTTGGCGTCCTTACCCCTCTTTATTTGTTATAAAAAATTGTTTGTCATTAAAATTAAACATTTTATTCCTACTTTCATTAAAATAATATATTACAGTAAAATACATACCAGGCGACGGAAATGTTCCGTCATGGGAATTGAGCCACCGCACCACTGCCCTGTCCTCGTCCTAGTGGCCTTCACCTTCTCCGACCGTTCCTTGTATCTAGGAGCGTCGAATCTAGCCTTCATCATAGTCCACGGCTCGGACGTGATCCAACCTTGGATTAGTTTTTCGGAGCGGTCTCGAGCCTTCTGGTCGTCGATCGCATCCCAAATTAACTTGGCGACAACGGCAGAAAATTGTTTCTCGATTATCTCATCCCGGTGTGGTGGATAAAAATATATTTTCTACAAGAATTAAATTAGTTAGTTATATAATATGCATAAAAGATGATTTATACTAAAAGCAATATACTATAGTTACCATGAAGTGGCCCTCATAATTGGACCTCAAGCATCCGAGTAGTTGATCCAAGGGCCCCCGTAGTTGGACCTCAAAAATTGTCCTAATGCCCACTGAACTGACGGGAACAATATCTACACAACGATAATTAAATTCATGAATATATAGATATAAGTATAAATAAATGTTAACTAATTAACTTACTTTGTAGGCCCGTCGGACCAAATCTCCATCCTCGTCTCGTTCGGAGGGGTGCATGGGGGATCACTTGGATTATATGAAGTCGACGTAGGTGCGACCTCCTCCACCCGCTCCTCCATCTCCATAGTACCATTCACAGCAAGAATGTTAGACGGACTAGGATCAGGCCTGGAACTGTCCGTCCCAGGAGTACTGCCATGGGCCACCGATCCACTCAGAGATCTGAGTGGTTGGTACACTAGAGTACTAGGAGACAAGAGTCCGGAACCATCATCCACTAACGGAGTAGCACTCTATCCACCGGTGGAACCTCTACCGGCGTGGGATGCTCCTCTACCGGCATAGAGGTATAATCCTTTGTGTCCTATCTTACCTGATAAAAAAATAGATATCTATAAGATAATAATCATGCATTTAACATATCACAGTTTATAAAAAATAGATCGGGACCAACCCTCCATTGAAATTCTAGTTAATAACCATGCATTTAACATATCACAGTTTATAAAATAGACCCGGAACAACCCTCCGTTGAATTTTTAGATAATAACCAAGTCTAGATAATAGCATCCAGAAATATCCAAGTCTAGCTTATAACTTTATGTTTAGAAAATGAAAAACATCAAAAGTTGTAAAAACATCCAAGTCTAACATAGAAATAAGTCTACCAGAAATAAATTCGGTCAAATATCATATTGGAAGCCCTCTACACCGGCACAGAGAGATCTCTCTCCTCAGCCACTGCATATAAGTAGGATCTACGCCAGCAAGATTAATATCTATAGGAGCTGGATGACTGGAACTCCTAATAAAACTGCCTTCTGTGCCACCTCCTTCTTCATAGCTATCTCGGATTTAGGAATCACTTCCTCCTTAATAGTAGGAGGAAGTTCTTCCTTGACCTTCATCTCTGCTTTCGGTGCCACTACCTCCTTAGCAGTAGGAGGAAGCACTACCTCCTCAGCAGCAGGAGGTACCACTATCTCCTTTGCAGCCATCTGTGCCTCTCTTAAGCGACATGCTCGGGTCATGGGTGCTATCCGGTAAGATTGATGGAAACATAGAGATTAATTAGGGATTAAACAAAATGACAGTATTAGACATGTAATATGGAAGATTCATTGTTACATGGAGATTAATTAGTGGTTAGACATATTTTATATTTTATTTTTCTTTTCAATCATCTTCTAAAAATTCATCTTCTTCATCCTCCGCATCCTCATCTTCCTCTTCCTCCTCATCTTCACTTTTATCTAATTCGTTTTCCTTTTCGGATACTTCTACCTCTTCTACATGATTAGACGTGTAATGTGAAACTTCTGTTGTGTCCACGTCAACTGTATTTATTACAATAGGTAGCTCGTCCTCCTGATAAGCTATTTCGTCAACATAGTAGGTATTTTTGGTTTAGTCTTGCATACTGTCCACCAGTCTAACCTAGTTATTCCCCGTCTAGGATAAGTAGTGAAGTAAACTAGTTTAGCCTGACTTGCTAGGAAAAATGGTTCGTATCCTTGATATCGACGCCGGTAGTTAATATCCACAAGACCATGATTGTAAATTTTCCAACCTTGATCTTAGATCGGATCGAACCAATCACACCTGAGCAACGCGATCTTAGCTGGCTCTATGCTGTAGTTATATGTCAATACCATAATCTTCTGTAAGATGCCATAGAAATTATTGCCCGGATCGACATCTTTCTAGTTTGTAGATCTGATACATAAACAACTATTTTTGATCGAATCAAGATCCGAAAAGTTCTCTCTGATCGGAGCATTTTTAGACTTGAACCTAAACCCATTCACACAATAGCTTGGCCAGATTTTGACAGAATAAATGGGTCCCTTGGCTAGAGTTCTAATAGACTCATTCTCTAGTATTGCGTCAGAACGATCGACCTAAATACCACAAGATAAGAAATTAATTTAGCGTTCCGTTAATTACTGTGCAAAGTGCATATACTAAAACTAATTTCTTAGCATCTTACATATGCACTCAACCATGAAGGAAAATGACATCTTATTTTCTGTTTCAGTTCTTCATCCTTTATGTACTGTCTATTCGACCCTACCTCATCATTAAATGTGCTAAAAATAATAACAAATCGACTAACTAGTGTAATAATAATATTAGATACTATTACATGCATAGATGACGTAAATGTGGACGTATTAGTTACTTACCCCTCCAGCTTCTCCACTTCATCCTCGTCGTAGTTGAGTAATATATAACTGAGTAGCTCTTAGTTCCTCGTCATTCAAATATCTTTTCTTTATTTTTCCCGAAGGCTTTCTGAAAGTATGGAAGACTTTCAGTATTGCATCATTATATTCATGATATCCATCATCGTTTCTCGGAGCTCTTATTCTATTAGTAGCAACATGTGGCTTGAAATACATCGAGCAGAAGCTTGTTATCTCCTCGAGAACATAGGCTTCATAAATAGAACCCTTGACCCGAGCCTTATTTTTCTCCTTTTTCTTTAGGTTGTTCAAATGCCGCTCAAATGGGTATATCCACCGATAACCGACGGGCCCACCAACACATGCCTCGTAGAAAAGATGAATTGACAAATGTTCCATGGAGTCGAAGAATCTAGGAGGAAACACCTTCTCAAGCTTGCACAGTGTTACCGTAATGTCCTTCTCTTGCTTTTCTAGACGATCGACAAGCAACATAGCAGAACAAAGATATCTGAAGAATATGCTCAGCTCTGTCAACGGATCCCAAATGATCGACGATAATTATTCTCGAAATACGATCGGAATTAACCTCCCCATAAATATGTGATAGTCATGGCTCTTCATACCCGTCAGTTTGTTCTTATTCGAGTCGACATATCTTCTTAAATTTGACACGTACCCGTCAGAAAATTTTAGGCCTTGAATCCACCTACAAAGTCTCCCTTTATCCTCCCTGTCTGGTGAGAAAATTGCCTTAGGCTGCTTATACTTTCCATTGCCTTCCTTTATCAAATGCAATGCAGGACGTCTGTATATATCTTCCAAGTCCAACCTGGCCTTGGGATTGTCTTTCGTCTTTCCCTTTACGTCCTTCACAGTATTAATTATGTTGTCAAATACATTCTTCTCGATATGCATGACATCAAGGTTATGTCTGATTAGATTGGTGCTCCAATATGACATGTCCCAAAATATACTTTTTTTCGTCCAATTATGAGTGCGACCAAATTCATCACATTTGTATCCCTTTGTAGGCGCTTCGATAGCATTTGGAAAATCCTTGACCTTCTCCTATATCGTGTCTCCGATCCAACCTGGCGGTAGATTGGCCTTCTCTACAACGTCGGCACAAAAGCAATCCTGTTCCTCCAGAACGGATGGTCCTTCGGCAGGAATTGTCGATGATAATCGAAGAAGCACGGTTTTTCTCCGTGTTTTAAATGAAAAGCTTTTATGTGGTCCATATAATATGGATATGAGAGACGGCCATGAGTGCTCCATCCAGATAACATTCCATAGGCCGAAAAGTCGTTGATGGTCCACATTAGTGGGGCCCTCAAATAAAAGTTCTGCTTTCTGGAAACATCATACATGTTGGCGCCTACTTTCCACAGCTGATTTAATTTATCTATCAATGACTGTAAGTACACATCGATATTCCACTTTGAATTGTTTGAACCCAGAATGATAACTGTTAGGAACATGTAAAGAGTCTTCATATACATCTACGACGGTAGGTTGTATGGAGTGACAATCAAGGGCCAACATGAATATTGGGAACCCGAAAGTCCGAACTGGGTAAAACCGTCAGAGGATAGCCCCAATCTTATATTACGTGGATCAGAAGCAAAATCTGGATGCTCTCGATCAAAGTGCTTCCATACTTCTTTATCGGATGGATGATCCAAAACTCCATCGATCTGTTCCCGCCTGTGCCAACTTATGTTCTCCGTAGTCTCCTTCGCCATAAACAACCTTTGCAATCGCGGCGTCAAAGGCAAGTAGTGCATCGAATCGGTCGGCTTTATTGTACCGGGAGTCCTACTTGAACTTGTTTCCTTGTAGCGATCGGCCCCAAAAAATTTGTACGCCTCTTCATTCTTGTCGTTTTTATAGTACAACATGCACCCGTTGCGACATGCATCAATTTTTTTGTATCCCATCCAGAGAGATCTGACCGTCCTCTTAAATTAGTAGAAGTCTGTAGGTAACTTTGCACCCTCCTGCAAGATCATTATAATCAACTCAATGAATCGATTGTAGCATTCTTGAGACATGTTAAAGTTGAACTTGATGCTCAGCAGTCTTGTAACCACCTCCAACGGTGAATGATCCTCACATCCAGGATACGAAAGAGTCCTTGCATTCTCTAACAACTCTATAAACTTCGTAGCATCAGCATTCGGTGCCTCTTCAGCCACATCATGATTGTCCGGATTAAAACTAGGCCTCGTAGCGTCAAAACCATGTTCACCCACCCTTTGTCCTAACCAGCATGGTCATGGACATCCATATACGACAAATTAGGCTCCATCTTCGATGCTAAAAGCACAAGTTCTCCGTGTGAGATCCACTCATAGTAATTCGGCATAAAACCTCTCGAGTATAAATGATATGTCATGTCCACTTCTGGATGATATTTCATGTTGCAACATCTCACACATTGATACTTAATTTTGGTACGGTCCATATACTGAGGGAACACCTTGGCGAACTGCAAGAATTGCTCTACCCCTGTATAAATTCATTCCGTACATCGCATATGTCATCAGGATGATGATTGTACATCCACGAACGATGCTGCAGATAGTAATTCATATCCATTTGACAATAATTCTGCAAATATGGATACACATTATTCGAGTATATTCCAAATGGATGCATAGACACATGAGTATTAAATGAGTGTTGTCACGTGTTCAAAAAGAAGGCCCCCTCTCTGGCCCTCCTCTACTTTTCTGCTTCTCATTTGACTTTCTTAGCCTCCTATTCTGCAACATATGATATCTACCTCAACCATAACCTAGAGAAGTGCGGTTGTATTAATATTAACCAAGGTTCACAGTATTATCGGTATCGGTAATGGAATCGGTATCATTTATGGTTAATATCATGAATCTCATGGCTTCCTCTACCAGAACAAAATATAAAACCAAACGTGAAGCAGAGTTTCATATTCAAAACATCAGAAGTAAAAAGTTTTGAATATAAAGCTTTGCTTCACATTTGATTTTACATTTTTCTCTGGTAGAGGAAGCGATGAGATTCATGGTATCAACCGTAAATGATACCGATTCCGATACCGATACTGTGAACCTTGCTTAATATTAATATTTTTATACTTCTCTAGGCTGAGGTTGAGGTGGATATCATATAATACAGAATAGAAGGCCACATGACCCGAATGTGAAGAAAGGAAGTAGGGAGGCTCACTCTATACACTTTAGGATACTCACTCTATATACTATAGGTACTATGATATACTATTAGGATACTCACTCTATACACTCTTACTTATTCAAGCCTTTTGAGGCAATCATCGTTATACTAGATTTTTGAAAAAAATCTATAACTTCGATAGGCCCAAAAGGCTTGGCATAAGTAAATTTAATTTCCAGAGAAGGGCTCAAAACATTGTACCAATCATACCTACACTTCTAGGATACTCTATATACTCTTGGTACTAGGATACTCCTTAGCAAGGTTATCGATATCGGTATCAGAATCGGTATCGGACTATTCCTATGAGTATTGGTATCGACGATATCGGTAAGGCCATTACCTTAGTTTGACATATGTCTGTGTGTCCATGTGTCTAGATAACACTCAAATATAGCTTAGATAGGTACAGTATTATCTATTACCTATTAGGACATATACTCTAAGTTATACTAGATATAGGTAAGGCCATTACATTAGTTTGTTAGATAAATCATTACCTTAGATTACCTATAGTAGGTAATCCCAATATCTTAACCTAAAGTAGGATTCACATTACCTATCCTAGGTAAGTCCTTACCTATACATTAGAGTAGGTAATACCTTAACTATGTTACTACTAGGTAAAAACCTTAAGTCATTTTGATAACCCTTACCCTAACCCTAAATGTGAAATAAGGAATTCACATCAAGATAACAATGGTAGCCTAATGACCAAGTGGCCAAACCAACACTGGCCAAAGGGGCAGGATCCCCTACTGCTAAAGTAGCTCTGGTTGCTGCTACCAGAGTCGCCTACTACTGCTGCTAATACATCTACCAAGCCATGTGTGTTTCTATGTGTCTGTGTGTCGTGTGTGTCCACGTGTCTGTGTGTCGTGTTCTATACTTTCGTATTTGCATGTTCGGATGCATATGTCTGTGTCGTGTCAGTAATGTGTTTTTGTCGTATCAGTAGTAGCTAGGGTTAGGGTTTGGTATACCTGGACGGGGTCAGGTCGAGTTTGCCGGGGTAGGGTATAAGGGAGGTCGGTAGTGGAGGAGCGGTGACCAGGGGGGTCGGCGGTGGAGGAGCTGTGACAAGGACACCAGGGGGGAGGGGGGTTGCCGAGGCCGGGAAAGAGGAGGAAGGGGGTCACCGAAGGGAGGGGTCACCGGAGGAGAGAGATTTGGGGCTCGAGCGACAGAAGATTGAAAATTTGGGTGAAGAGAAATAAAATCGATCGGGCCCCAGAATCCTATATGAAACATTTTAGCGATGTCATTAAATAACGTCGCTAAACGTCGCTGTTAACAAATAAACTGGCAATATGCTAGAGTGGGTGTCGCAAAACGTCGCTGAATAAAACAATTCAGCGACGTTCTGCGACTAAACCGTAACTTTTTCTTTCCAAACCATAATGCTAGTCGCTAACAGTCGCTAAACGTCACTGGTAGTGATGTTCAGCGACGTAATTGTTATACGTCACAAAATACACAAAAAATAGCAACCTATTTCACCAGAGTCGCTAATCTCATTGCCAATATGACTTATTTTGGCAGTAAATAATAACAGGCTAATGAGATAGTACTAGAGACATAGTACAGTATAAAACCTAGTCTAACTGAGTCACCACTAAAGCCTTCTTAGCTGGAACTAAGCCCTGCTGGGCCAATGTCTCATGGTCTATACCTACTGCGTTATGCGGACCATATATCGTTGTTGGTGCACTCGTCCTCGTCGTCATCTAAAAAATATATCTAGTCAAGATTGGAGTGAAGTATATTTCCAACAACAGTTCCAGTAAATGATATGGACAATGTAACAGTAAATAGAGAGAATATAAAAAATAAGTAGAGTTTATATGAAAGTATCATGGCATGGTAAAACTGTAAACAAGAGTAAGAGTAGGTTAAACAGCTTATATCATGTATAAGAGTCAGGAAATCTATACTAACAATGTGAGTGAGTACCAGCTTCAATATGTGGTTGGCTTTTGAACTTGCACAAGATTTTATGGCCTGGTTAATCATACGTGAGGGTATGATTAACACTAACAATAAACAATCCCAACACAAGGAGGGTATTGACCACATATCTACACTACTACTCTCTGACCCCGACTGGTACAGTAGATCCAACCATGACACATTATGACACGGAATACTCTGTGAAGGTAGCTAATCCTTTCAGGAATTGATGTCTATACAATGCACAAGAATAATGAAAGGGCCTGCACAAGGTATACTAGATGTACAGAAATAACATCTCATGGAGGGATCTAAAAAAATACTAATCTGTGTAACCATTGTATCAAGAATTCAAGGATATCTACACTAAATATATGAAACATAAAAAATATTGTAAACGAGAAGTTATCAGAGAATGTACTTGTCTGAGATCTAATATGAATTATCAACGATGTCTAATACGATGCCTCGAAGACCTAAATATGGAATATTATGTCAATATCAAGTTTGGAAATAAAAATAATTTAAACTAGTCCATTGCTAGGTCATAAAGTCAATTCTAGGTCGTGGAAGTCAAGATAGGCAATAACTTGCTTCTATGGTCAAACAAGGTCAAATCTAGGTTAACACAGTCTAACTAGGTCATTTTCTAGTTTAGGTTGATTTTACCTAATTACAAGGTTTATAAAATTATACTAGGTCTTAATAAGTCAATACTTGGTTTTTAGGTACTAACTAGGTTAAACTAGTCATTACTACTTAATATTAGACCAATACTAGATTTTTAGGCTATACTAATAAGTTTTCAACATATATTACCCTAATATATACTTCTACCTGTATTTTAATCAGTATCACACATTACCTAATAGATTAGCTCATATCTTAAATATCTTAACATTAGTTAATACCTTAGTTCTAGGATCAATACCGTGGGTAAACTAGATTTTCTAGTCTATACTAGTCAATTTCTTTTTTCTAGGTCCATATCTTGAAGGTATTAGCCATACTGGTTAATATTACCAAGTATCAATACATATATCATACATCTCTGTTAGTCTTCTACTATTAGGATTACCTTAGCCAAATTTATCCTTTATATATCCATGGATGTACCAAATGTCTATTACATATACCATTACCTTTACCTATCTATAACATATACCAATATGTCCTTTATTCATATATAAATATTTACCCTTTACCTATATAATATACATATATCCTACTTTAAATCCATATTGCTAACCATTTATCCATTACTTGTAAGTCCCCTGAATTTAGGACTTATTTTTTTAATTTTATAAATCAATTATTTGTAATAGATATTATTATTTGATTAAATGTACTTTTTTGTGCCTTTGATATTTGGAGTGTCAGGGATGTTCATCTCTGGAAACCTTCTTCATGGGTTTTGTCGTGGACAGGATTACCTTCATGTTGATATATCATGTTCAAACTTGTTCCCTTGTACTCTTTTTGCTTCGCACAACTTCAGGTCAATTTAGGCCATTTGATCGTTGATTAACTATTAATTGATTTTCCACTCTTTTCCTTGATCCTCCTAAGCATGTTACCGTGACTTTTAATTTAGGAGCACCAGACTAGTCATTTTCTTGAAACCAACTCCTCATGCATGATCTACTCGAGACGTTCTTCACCCATAACCTTCGTGTCCCACTCAGACGCACCATCTTGTGCTTCATTTGCTTCGTACAACTTTTTGGTCAATTTAGGCCAATTAATTATCCACCGTAATTTGTGACCTAACTTCTAATTTAATTTCAGGACCCAACATAGATCCAACCTAGTCGACCCAAAATATGGACATGGCCCACACAAAGTCTAAAACCCGTATGACACTAGTGTTCCAATTAATTTAGCCCCCACATGCTACTTATTTACCCATGATCATAAACACCTAAAAATAATTTATTTATTGCACCAAATCTATTTTGACCCGACTCGGCTCAACCAACCCAACCCAAACTTCATGTTGCCCCTCATGAATAGCCACACCACACTATTTCTACCAAAATATTAAATACCTAGTTTTTCCACATCAAATATTTAATGTATATTTTATTGATTTTAATCCCTAGGAGATAACCTATTTTCCTATATTAAATCCTAGCCTTCATTTTCCCCAACACTCAATCCCAACCACCCATTATTTCCTCACACACTCACAAATTTCCCCCCTAGCAGCCGACCCTAACTTCTAGGAACCACCTTTCTCTCTCCTCATAATTATTTCTCTCTCACTCCCTAAGAAATACTACACCACTTCATTCTCTTTCTTCTCATCCTCATTCTTCAACACAGCAGCCAACACTAGTTTCCTCCTCCCTCCTTCCCATGCCGATCACCTCAGCCTCCTACACAACAGCTCCTTCATGAGCTCCTCCCCTCCTCCTTCTTCTTCACTTCATAAACCACCACCATTACCATTAATCGAGCTCCCCCCACATCTCCTTCTTCTCCGGCCGAACCACCACTCCTCCTCCTCACTCGCCGCCGAGCCACCATCACTACCACTTCAACTACCTTCCCTTCCCCTTGCTGCCCACTGCTGGCCCCACAGCCAGTGCACCACCGCCACAGCAAACAACAGCAGCAGCGCAGTGCAGCAATGATTGCGCGCCCCTGGCCGCACGGTGCAACGCAGCCGCCGCCGGCAATGGCCATCGTGGCCGGCCTCCCTTAGCCTGACGTACCCCCCAGGTAGGCCCCGTGGCCACCGCTCCCCTCTCTGACGTGTATCAGAGGTGATTCGTACGTTTGGCACGGGTTTCCGTCGTGACGAGCTCGGAAACGGAGTTGAAATGGTATTTTATTATAGCGACTTCGCACACGTTTTTCAAAAATTCGACCGTTGGATCTACAATTTCTTTGCTCCGTCACAATCTTGGTATATCCATCTTCACTCTCCTCAAGTTTCGTCCGTTGATTTTATCGTTTGATACATCAAAACCGGCCACCAAGTTGACCATTTAAATTGTATAATTTTTGGACAATTTTACGGAGCCAACTTCGTCAGTTCGTATCTCCTCTGTCGTAGCTCCGTCTGGCGTGCCATTATTTCCTATGCACATATGGTATAACCCTCTTCCTACCCCTCCAGTTTTGTTTTATTGTGAGCACGTTTGATTAGTTGAATTCGATGCCAAAGTTGGTCGTCCGAATTCGTAATTTCAACTTGTTAAATTTCATTTTTGAACCCGGGATACCGAATTCAATTTCTGATACCACCAGTAGAATCATGGCATCGTTCTGGCACGTTTTCATATAATTTGTTAGATTTGGAGGACGTGGGCCCTGGCACTCATTTTGGTGCAAAGCGGGCCCCATAGTCCGGGTCAATGGGACTTTTTAAGATCGGCTCATCGAAATCCAATTCTGGATATACCGTTGAGTTCGTATCGTCATTCTAGACTCATTGACATATAATTTGCGAGTTTTGAGGATATTGGCTCCAACACGCTTTTCAGTGCAATTCGGAGTTTTAATGTCCTGGTCAACGGACCAATTTGAGATCGGGTCAACGGAATCCAATTCTGGATATACCATTGGATTCGTATCGTCATTCTAATTCGTGGACATATAATTTATTAGGTTTGGTAGACTAGTATTCTTGCACATTTTTGGTACAAAGCGGGTCCGATACGGACACCGTTTTGACCCAAAATTACCTTTTTGTCCCTGTGTCCAAATTAGACTTATGGATAGGCTGTCCTATCTAATTTGACCATTCTGGACACGTTGGTGATGTTTGTTTCATCATCCGACAATGTTTATAGATATTTTCTCTGTGTATTGCCTTTTATTATAATTAATTCTTATTAAGTTCGTATTTGGGAATTAGTACAACGAAACTGAGATATTTCGATTCCAGTGATCTCACATCGCTGAAATTGGTAAGATAATCATGTAGATCACTGTGATAAGATTATTAACCTTACCGTTGGTTATCTTATCTCGATATGCGTGTCGTAGGTCTTGATGTACGAATAACGAGGTACAACTTGATATTTTAATTCTTTAATTAGAGTTGATCCTGTGACCAAGATATATGGTATCTTGGTAGGTAAATATTAGGAACAGTGTGCTTAGGCTAGTTTTGACCTCGGTTGACCAAGTTTGACTGCTTTGACCAAAAGCCAACTAACCGTCAACACTTGGCCTAGAAATGTCTAGAACTTGACCAGGGTTGACCAGTTGATCAAAAGTCAACAGTAAGTCAACCTTTGACCCAGTTTGATTGGTTTGACTTCTTGTGACCTAGTTTGACTTAGTTGGAATGAGATTTGACCTAGATTATATAGCTTATACTATATAATCCTGCCTATCTGTTGAACCCTAATTAGCTTATATTTCACATCTTTTGGTTTGTGGCATCACTCTGAGTATCGATCCTATTTGACAGCTCAGGACCGCAGGCGAGTACATTCACTGATAGTTTTCATTGCCTTGATATCTACTATATCTGATTCAGTTGTAGTGTCTTACTTGATTCCCGACACGTTGGTTCACGGACTAGTATACGTCGGATCCTGTCATGAGATGTTATTCTTGGACTTTCTTGGTATATTGGTGCGTGATATTTCGTGTTTCGTGTACTTATAAGACTTCGATTTGGGATGGGGCTGGCCCCCTGTTTTTGAATCCCGTGTCATGACGTGCCATGTCCGGATCCGTAATACTATTCGGGGATGGGAGAATTATTAGGGGTTATGTGATCAAAGCCTCCTGTCACTATTTTGCTTGTGCCACTCTCACCTCACGTAGGGTGTAGCAGATTCCTCTGTGTACTTGTTATCCAGGTTGGCCGGCATGGCCCTTTCCAGAGACTTTCGTGTGATTGTCGGGCAAAGTGGATAACCTGTCTTGTCACTTACCTAAAGCCGATCACATATCACTCTAATAATTCAAGTCATATTTACATTTATTTATCGTATCTCATATCATGCTCAGTTCTACTTTCAGTACTTTTCTCACCATGCTATGATATTCATTTACTCACATGTTCTACATGCCTTTATGTTGTACCTTGATTGGAGGCTAAGTTCTGTTCGGAAGAAGGGTTACAACCCCAGTCCTTGTTTGGTTTAAGGGTTGTAACTCGACTTTCGAATGGTTCCCAAGTCATCCTATATCTTTGTCTTGTATTTCATTATATTGTCTCTTATAGAATTTGTCAATTCATATGGAACTGCTGTTAGTATTTGTACTTGCTCGTTTTTCTGACAGGAAATCGTTGATATGTTACAGATGACTCTGAGGCAGATTGCCCAACCTTTTATGGGGTCGAGTGAGATGGAGTAGACCAGGACCGTGGCCTGATAGTAGAGCCACTAGACTTTGCACATCCAGAGTAGTGTAGCTTAGTTAGGTTTGCCTGGACTACGATCAGCTAGTACTTTCAGACTGTAGTATTTTATATTATATTCTGTGACTCTGTGATGTTGTGTATATTCTCTGGGCTTGTGTTGGATCTTGAACTTATTTCCTAGTTTCATCTATCATAATTCTTCCATGCTATCTACCTTAGTTTTTTTTTGTGATTGAGACTGTACGGTTATGTTACCTCCATTCAGAGTGTATATACTGTACAGGTACCTTTATACTGTTTAGTCGTAGTATTTACAGACCTTATATACAGCGTTCTACCGCGATTCTGCGGCGTAGGCTGGACGTAACCATGTGCTCGTGTCCCTAATCAGGGTGCGGGTCGTGACACTACTATACCCTCAAAATATGTTTGTTCACACTACCTCTGGTGCTAGGTTACTTCCTTACTCATATATATATATATTATATATATATATATATAATATATATATATATATTATATATATATATATATATCTATATATATATATATATGCAGATGACCTCTTAGCCTAGTGGTTAAGAGTGATGCATGCGGCCCGAGTGGTCAGGAGTTCGAATCCCAAGGGAGCGAATCCATAAATAATTACCTGATTCCAAAAAAAATATATATATATATAATATATATCCTACTTGTCATAGTACATCAAGCTACCCATATACCAATCACATATAATATGCTCCATATACTATACGTATAAATATATAGCTATATCCCTATGTATCCTATAATATTGGTATCTATATGATACCTATATAAAAAAATATATAATATTTTATCCTCACTATTCTATGCATATCCATTACTTACTTTGCTACGAACGTATTTATCTTTACCCTTAGAATTACTTTAACTACCTATACATATACATATACATCTATATATATATATTTATTTTATACAGATAGCATATCCTTAGGATACTATGTTCTACCTAATACTTGACATACCCTATACCATGATATGTCATGATACCTTAATTCATTAAGTATCTCACATTTTATACCATAGCATGGCTACTTACCTATACCCTATGTAGCATAACATGTATTCTAGTTTCTTATTTCTATATGTACATATACCTATAGATAACTACCTTTGATCTTTGATACATATATGCATAGATATGTATTCTAGGTTACATATAATTGATACCAAGATAACTATATCCTTACCCTATGACATGTATAGCTATGGATTATAGCAATATGTCTACTTATATACCTATATATCAATATACCCTTCTATTACATTATCCTATCAAAATTATCCCATGAAACCCTATGCGTACCATACCCTACAATCATACACACATGGTCTCACTCATTCTACTCTTGCCACTTGACATCTTGATATTGTCTATTACTAGTTCAAATACCCAATATTTCAGTATCTTGGCTAATATCTTGTCCTCCTAGATACTTATCCAACTAATTCTAATACTAATACTTGATACCAAATAAGATACTTTATTCAAGTCCCAATATTCACTCATCCTTACTCATGATACTTGAGTGTCATGATACCAAATCCGTATGTTACCCAAGTATCACACAAGTACCTTATCCAAACCTGTAATATCTTGACACATAACTTATCTATACTTGGCTCAATTGATAACCACTTGTATCAACACTAACACACATTAACACATATTATCTAACAATAACATATATGTGTACTATATCATATATATACTTGACAACCTATGATACCTACATTCCTTTGATATCCATACCACATAGGCTCATAGGATACACAAAATGTCTATGTCGTATTGTCAGTTTTTGTACTTGAAATAAATACTGTACCTATTAGACCTATTCATTAATGTCACGACCCGCTCCCGAATAATCGGACATGAGTCGGACACGCCCAGCCTTCATCGTTGGACACGATGAAGTAAGCTGTACCAATCTCTAGGAAAACTACAAGTCCAGATAAGAAATAATATAAACCACAACATCTATAATATCGAATCCCAGAAATCAAAGTACATGCCTAAGAGTTATTACATTCATCCAGCTAAAAGGAAAATGAAGTCTGATAGTCTCAAGTACAATAGAAAATAAACTGCATCTATAAGCTCACGACCATAATAGGTGTCACACAATACCTCCATCTCACCTGTAACATATCCTAGTCAAGAGCGGAGCAAAGTACAGTTCTAGGTAATGAACAAGAACATCATGATATGGAAATGAGTACAGGAGAACATGAAATATGAAATACAGGAAATGAACATGAAAGTACATGAATTTAAGTACAGGAAATAAAGTACAGGAATGTAACCATGAACCTGAAGTACAAGACATGACATGTGCTTAATATTTGAAATACAACTAGCCTATGTGACCGGCTGGGGTGAGTACAGGAATATGTACAGGAGTACATAAATATCGGTATGGCTTAGGACCCGCGTGCACGATGCGAGGCCTAAGCTATCTACATGAATATAGTAACCAGGTTTGGTCAAATAGCCAGTGTATTTCCCCTCCCAACACAAGTAAATACAAGAACATGAAAGTACAAGGGTACAAGATATCGGGTCATGACGTGTCACAAGAAAAGTACAAGATATATAAATGCACAAAAACCATAGAAAAGTACTTGCCTTGCTCCGGGAAAGTTCGGGTAATAGATGGAGCTGGATGTCCTCCTGTTTTTAATAGGTACAAGTTGATTAATTTCTAAAATGAAGACAACTAACTAGATACTACCAACTAACCAATTAGCTATTGCTTACTTGTTAAACTAATTATAAATTAGCTAGGAATATTACTATACAGTTTAAACTAATCTATCTACATAAAAGATACTAAACTCTATGGCAAATAAACTATATAAATATTTGAGTACAACCTTGGTTAGTTATTTAGGACAGTTGTTAAAATTATAAATTGGAACACAATCATTTTATAACATGATAACATAATCTCAACCAACACTCAACCTAAAGCTTGGCATCTTTCCTGGACTCATCAACTTGAAATCATACTTACACACCAGTTCTCTAAAGATTAGCAATTATTCAGAACTCTATTAGATTACTCACAATCGGCCCAACAAGTATACTAAGCCAACTTCATTACAAGTAAACTCAACAGAACCCAGATTCACTCTCCAATGTTCAAAATCTAACCCTGACCAACACCCTAAAGAAAACAGCCCAGCTAACTATCTTTAGTAAGAAAAACCAGCAACTATACTAATGTTCTCCACCATTGCTCATTAACTTCATTGACAATAGATTACATAATACACAACCTAAAAATTACACTATGTTATATCATGACAAAACATTAAATTAAACTGTAGGCATGGTTCAGTAAGTCTCAAGTGTTGCGTGTGTTGCCCAGTGCTTCAACGTAGCATTCAACCTATACTCGGTCCATTGCCAACCCAGCGATCTCCGCGACTGACACCAATACGACACCAACACAAAGTCCTAACGATGGATACGGACACTCGAACCCTATGCACCCGACCATATGCCTGTGCAACCACCATAATTCTAGTATAATGAAACTCTTCATTAATCAAGGAAACAGAGGAATTACCTGAAGTAAAATGATTTTGAAGCGAAGACACAATCCTCGCCGTCGGAGACAATCTTCACGTGTCCAGTTCACCACTATATCCTTCGTTCAGTCATTCCATCAAGCAGTTGGCGAGCAACCATACAATTTCACACTCCCGAATCTCCTCTGTTCTTCCGATCCCAGAAAATGTAAGAAAAACTCAGATCCCATCAATCTCAACATAACAGCAGAATAACCACAAAAGATTTAAGAAATAGGACTCTCGATCAAGATTTCAACGGAATTGAGAAATTCAAGAATATCAAAGCATAACTTCATTCACTGACCTGGATTTAATCTGGTGATCTAATTTGGTCGATGACTTGATCAATTGATCGAACTGACCTGCCATAGAAATAATTCGAAGATCTCAAGAGGATAAAAAGAGTCGGGATCAATTCATGCTCGGATCAACAGTAACTCACCAGGTCACTCTTCATTCTCAGAGTAAGAACACCGGACCACGATGATCCGGATGAGTCTGCTGCTCGACATCACGACCCCCACAGAGAAAATGGATCGATTATATTCGATCTAAGAAAATTTGATTATAGATCTCAACAAGGATTTCTCCTCGCCGACTCGATTTGAATTTAAAGCACTGATCAATACTTTCCAGTCTCATCACCGACAATTTGTTAGAGGAGTGAAGGAAGATCCGAGATCCGCTCATTCCAGCCAACTGGAGAGCCTTCGTCGTCCTCGTCGTTGATCACTGGTGGACTACGGTGCTGCTGCGATCGTGAATGTCGGAGGAACATGCCTAGCAAGGAACGCTCACCAGCGTCGCCATTGGAAAAACTCTAGAAATTAGGGTTAGAGTTTGGGAAGCAATTGGAGAAGAAGAGATGAGAGGAACTCTGGAATTGGTGAGTTGAAAGAAAATGCAGAGTCAAGGTTGGTTATATAGGCCGTTGAGGCCGTTGGCCTCACGTGAAGAAGAAAGAATATTTGGCGAGAAAAATTAGAAATCAGGCTCCATCATCCATCTGACTGTGAAGAGTTGAAGAGAAGGGCCCAGCCTTCACTAATCCTTTCAAAAGGTATGCTGGCCGGCCCAATTGCATTGGGCTGAAATGAGCCCAACACCCCTAGTTAAAACAATCACTTAACATTTGATATTTAGAAGACTTAATCAAGGAAAATTTATTATTACTCCAAGGAAAATATTCATGAATATTTGTAGAAAAACTTATTCCTTATCGTCTCAGGAATATGGGGTTACAAATCTCTCTCCCTTAAAAAAATTTTGTCCCCAAAATTAAAACTCAACAACACAAAGATTATTTAAATACTCAAGCTACTTATTGTATTTAGAACTTATTATTTGAAAACAATAATACAATCAAACAAATAAACTGGGATAACGCTTCCATATCTCATCCTCGCGTTCCCATGTTGACTCTCTCGGAGAGTGATGTCTCCACAAGATGCGGACAAGTAGAATAGTCTGATTTCGTAGTTGCTTCTTCCTTCGATCAAGGATCTCCATTGGATGCTCCTCGTAAGTCTAGCTCGAACCTACCTCTAGCTCTGAGTAGTCCACCACATGGCTCGAATCCGAAATGTAGCATCGAAGCTGAGACACATAAAAAATGTCGTGCACTCCCTCCAAGCTAGCAGGAAGTACAAGTCGATACGCCACCTCGCCAATCCGTACCGTCACGTCAAAGGGCCCGATGTATCTGGGACTGAGTTTCCCGCCTCTGTCGAAATGAATGATACCTCTGGTCAACGAGATCTTTAGGAACACTCTATCCCCAACTGCGAACTCCAGTGGCCGTCTGCTGTTATCCGTCCAGTGCTTCTGTCGATCCTGTGCAACTCTGAGACGCTCTCTGATCAGTCTGACCTTCTCTGCCGAATCTACCACCATCTCTGGCCCAAGCAAAGTCCTCTCTCAAACATTGTCCCAAGATAACGGTGTGCGGTATCTCCGTCTATATAGTACTCGAATGGTGTAATCTTGATGCTAGCCTGATAACTATTGTTATAGGAAAAGTACACAAAATGTAAGTGATCCTTCCATGAACCGCTGAAATCGAGTGCACAAACTCGCAGCATGTCCTCCAATGTCTGAATGGTCCTCTCGGACTGCCCGTCTGTCTGTAGATAATAGGCGGTGCTGAACTTCAACTGTGAACCCAAGCTCAGCTGTAGACTCCTCTAAAAATATGATATGAAGCGGCTATCCCTGTCTGAGACGATACACACTGGCACTCTATGAATTCGAACGATCTGACGCATATAGAGGTCTACAAGCTTCTCGGTCGACAGCCCTACCTTGAATGGAATAAAGTGAGCAAAATTCATCAATCTGTCCACGATAAGCTAAAAAGCATCCTTGCCACTGGCCGTACGTGGTAAACTAGAGACGAAGTCCATGGTGATGTGTTTCCACTTTCATTCCGGAATAGGTGAGGGCTGGAGTAATCCCGCTGGTCTCTGGCGCTCCGTCTTGACTTTCTGGCATACAAGGCATCTAGAAATAAATTTGGCAACCTCTCTTTTCATCCCATACCACCAAACATACACCCGTAGATCCTTATACATCTTGGCAGATCCAGAATGAATAGAATACTGCGACTGATGGGCCTCCAATATAACCTTCTCTCGAAAATCCTTGGGCACACACAACTGTTTTCGTGCCTTAGGGATCCATCATCTGCAATAGTGAAGTCATCGAACAATCTTGCCTCTGCCTGGCCTCTGAGATATCGGAGTCCCTCATCTAGAAACTGGGCCTCCTTGATCTTCTCTAACAGTCCTGACTGTATCTGCATATGCATCAGCTGCCCTCCAACTCCTGGAAGAACAATCTCGATCCCCTGACTCTCAAGATTCTCTAAAAGATGCCGGTCCATAGTAAGGAATATAGCAACAAGATATCGACTAAGAGCATCGACCATTACATTAGCCTTCCCAGGATGGTATTGCATATTGATGTCAAAATCCTTCATGAGTTCTAGCCACCTCCGCTGCCTCATGTTCGGTTCCTTCTGAGTGAAGACATACTTCAAGTTTTTGTGGTCCGTGAAGATGTCCACTCTCTCTCCATATAGATAGTGCTTCCACAGTTTCAAGGCAAAAATGACTGCTGCAAGCTTCAAGTTATGTGTAGGATAATTCTTCTCATGAGGCCTCAACTGTCTAGAAGCATAAGAAATGACCCTCTTGTTCTGCTCAAGCAAACATCCCAAGCCTTTTTCTGATGCATCGCTGTAGATGACGAACCCTCTAAATCAGATGGCAAAGCTAGAACAGGTGCTGTAGTGAGCCTTCTCTTCAATTCTTCAAATGTTGACTGGCAGGCGTTACTCCAGATGAACTCCTCGTCCTTCTGCATAAGCTTCGTCATTGGCTCTGCTATCTTGGCAAAATCTTTCATGAACTTCTTATAGTAATCTGTAAGCCCCAGAAAACTACGAATCTCTGCTACTGACTTGGAAGGTGTCCATGCTTCCACAGCTTCAATATTCTTGAGATCCACAGAAATCCCCTCTCCAGTCACCACATGCCCCAAGAACTCCACCATGTCCAAGAAAAACTTACACTTCGAGAGTTTTTCGTACAACTTCTCCTTCCACTGAATCTCCAGAACAATCCATAGGTGCTCCACATGCTCCTTCTCGGTCTTCGAATACATCAGAATTTCGTCAATGAAGACTATGAAAAACTTGTCCAAATACTTGTGAAAAACCTTATTCATCAAGTTCATAAACACTGCTGGAGCATTGGTGAGTCTGAACGGCATCACCAAGAATTTATATTGGCCGTAACGGGTATTAAAAGCTGTCTTCGGAATATCCTGCTCCCGAACCTTCATCTAATGATACCCTAACCGAAGGTCAATCTTGGAAAAGACCTTAGCTCCACTAAGCTGGTCAAACAACTCATCAATCCGTGGCAACGGGTATTTATTCTTGATGGTGATGTTATTGAGTGCACGATAATCGTTACACATCCTAACAGTACTATCTTTCTTCGGCACGAAGAGTACCGGTGCTCCCTAGGGTGAATTACTTGACCAAATAAAACCCTTACCTTCCAACTCATTAATCTGAGCCTTCAACTCTGCAGCTTCCCTTCGGGTTGATCTTGTGGTATTGCTGGGACTTCGGTACTGATCCGGGTACTAGGTCGATGCTGAACTCCATATCTCGATCTGGCGGCAATCCTGACAACTCTTCGGAGAAAACGTTGAAAAACTCTACAATCAGTAGGTGCGACAACTTCGGGTCTTCTGAAACTGCTCTGAAGTAGACTCCTTCTGGCCTCTCTGTAATCCAACAGCTGATCTCGAACGGTGGAACTCCAGGTGGGCTGAAAATCACCTTTCCTTCATGGCAGTCTATTATAACAAACTGCTCACTCATCTAGTCAATGTCGAGGACTACATCAAATTCGAGCAATGGTATCACTAGAAGTCGAGCCCTAAGCCCCCTCTTAGCTATTGTGATAGGGCAATTAATCATCTCACTAACTGGCACTACCCCTCCTCCTGTCATAATCCGACAGTTCCTCCTAATGGGCTTAGTTGTGAAGCCGTGTCTATGCAGAAACTCATATGATACAAAGCTATGTATGGCTCCAGAATCAAACAATGCAATGACAGGAAATGAATATAAAAGGATAGAACCTGTGATCACATCTAGAACTGTCTCATCCTCCTTAACTGCGGCCATGACGTAAGCATATCCCTGCTGTGGTGGTCCCCTCTGCTGCTGATGCTGTGCAAAACGCTGCTGCTGAGTAGCTAAAGCCTAAACCCTCTGTGGTGCAGTTGGTAATACTCTGGGTGGTACAGGTGGTGGTCCTCCATCTCCTCGAGGGCCGCCTGTCAGTCGAGCTACAGCCTGTGAGCAGTCCCTCATCTGATGTGCATCTGATCCCCAAAATAAGCAGAGCCTGAGCCTCTTGCGGCATTCGTCAAAGCGGTATCCTAGCCGGTAACAAAAAGTACAAGTAGATGCCTGCGATTGTCTCTGTGGTTGATGTGCAGGAACTTTAGCTGGACGGTGATGCTGCTGTGCCGGCTGCTATGGCCTCGCCTGAATCTGAGTCTGAGTCCTCTTCGTCGGTGTTTGAAAGCTGCTGGTATCGATGTCCTGGTCCCTCTTCAGCTTCAGATCTGCCTCTTTCTCTATAGCCTAAGCAATCTTGAGGATGCTCGCATAAGTCGTCGCTTGGCTGATCGCCACTGCATGCCGCAACTCTCTTATGAGGCCCTTCTTGAACCTCCAAGCTCTATCCTCCAGGGCTTTGACTAGGTTCTCCGCGAACCTTCTAAGTCGGGTGAACTCTGATGTGTACTCTGCCACCGTCATGTTCCCCTGCTGCAACGCCTCGAACTGCAACCGAAGCTCATCTCGCTCTACGTCGGGGAAGAACTTCTTCTTGAACAGAGTTTTGAAGTCTGTCCAAAGAACCTGGAGCGCAGCTAACTGGGGCTCCTCCCGGTACCAAGCTCTGGCAAGATCAAAAAGTTGCATGTTTGCAACTTCCACCTTCCGGTCATCCAGGATCCTTGCCATCTTCAGTGTCCGCTCCGTATTTTCTAGCCACTCATCCGCATATACAATTCCCTCGTGGCCCCAGAAATCCATCGGACAGAGGTTCTGGTAGTCTCTGGCACTCTCCGGTGTAGTTGCGGCTGGTGCTGGAGGTACTATCGGTGCTGATGCTGCCATCTCTCGAGTCCTGAGTGCATCCACGACTATCGCTCGGAACTATACGACATGGTGGTTCGAAGCCTCCATGAACTGCTGGAACATGGCCATCACCTGAGCGCCGTCGAACGTCATCGTCGGGGGTAGCGGAGGAAGATAGAAGGCGGTGGCGGAAGCTGCTCTACCGGAACGTCTGGTGCAGACTGTCCCGAACTTCCTGCAACTTCGATCTGATCTGCGATCTTCCTCGTATTAACCATCCTGCAATAAAAAAAACTTCGTGATTTATAAAAACCTATCCTATAAGTAAATATAAATGTTTTATATAATATCCATATGTACCCGATGTACCCGATTTTCTATGCTGTGAATCAAGTTCCCTAGTTTAAATCAAGTCCTCCAATAGTACACTAATACCTAGGTACTACTAGGATAGACCTGCATGGGCCACCACTAAAAATATGTCACGACCCGCTCCCGAATAATCGGACACAAGTCGGACACGCCCAGCCTTCATCGTTGGACACGATAAAGTAAGCTGTACCAATCTCTAGGGAAACTACAAGTCAAGATAAGAATGAATATAAACCACAACATCTATAATATTGAATCCCAAAAATCAAAGTACATGTCTAAGAGTTATTACATTCATCCAGCTAAAAGGAAAATAAAGTTTGATAGTCTCAAGTATAATAGAAAATAAACTGCTACGGGTAAGATACTAGGCTTCCTCAGCCTCTAAGTCCAGTGCAACTCCAGCTGGCTCTACTGCATCTATAGGCTCACGGCCATAGTAGGTGTCACACAATGCCACCATCTCACCTGCAATATATCCTAGTCAGGAGAGGAGCAAAGTACAGTTCTAGGTAATGAACAAGAACATCATGATATGGAAATGAGTACAGGAGAATATGAAATATGAAATACAGGAAATGAACATAAAAGTACAGGAATGTAAGTACAGGAAATAAAGTACAAAAATGTAACCATGAACCTGAAGTACAAGACATGACATGTGCTCAATATTTGAAATACAACTAGCCTATATGACCGGCTGGGGTGAGTACAGAAATATGTACAGGAGTACATGAATATTGGTACGGCTTAGGACCCGCGTGCACGATGCGAGGCCTAAGCTATCTACATGAATATAGTAACCGGGTTTGGTCACATAGCCAGTGTATTTCCCCTTCCGACACAAGTAAGTACAAGAACAGGAAAGTACAAGGGTACAAGATATCGTGTCCTGACGTGTCACAAGAAAAGTACAGGATATGTAAATGCACAAAAACCGTAGAAAAGTACTTGCCTTGCTCCGGAAAAGTACGAGTAGTAAATGGAGCTGGATGTCCTTCTATTTTTAATAGGTACAAGTTGATTAATTTCTAAAATGAAGACAACTAACTAGATACTACCAACTAACCAATTAACCATTGCTTACTTGTTAAGCTAATTATAAATTAGCTAGGAATATTATTATACAGTTTAAACTAATCTATCTACATAAAAGATACTAAACTCTTTGGCAAATAAACTATATAAGTATTTGAGTACAACCTTGGTTAGTTATTTAGGACAGTTGTTAAAATTATAACTTGAAACACAATCATTTTATAACATGATAACATAATCTCAACCAACACTCAACCTAAAGCTTGGCATCTTTCCTGGACTCATCAACTTGAAATCATACTTACACAGCTGTTCTCTAAAGCTCAGCAATTATTCAGAACTCTATTAGATTACTCATAATCGGCCCAACAAGTATACTAAGCCAGCTTCATTACAAGTAAACTCAACAGAACCCAGCTTCACTCTCCAATGTTCAAAATCCAACCCTGACCAACACCCTAAAGAAAATAGCCCAGCTAACTATCTTTAGTAAGAAAAACCAGCAACTATACTAATGTTCTCCACCATTGCTCATTAACTTCATTGACAATAGATTATATGATACACAACCTAAAAAATTACACTATGTTATATCATGACAAAACATTAAAATTAAACTGTAGGCATGGTTCAGTAAGTCTCAAGTGTTGCGAGTGTTGCCCAGTGCTTCAACGTAGCATTCAACCTATACTCGGTCCAGCGCCAACCCAGTGATCTCTGGGACTGACACCAACACGACACCAACACGAAGTCCTAACGATGGATGCGGACACCCGAACCCCACGCTTCCGACCATATGCCTGTACAACCACCATAATTCTAAGTATAATGAAACTCTTCCTTAATCAAGGAAACAGAGGAATTACCTGAAGTAAAACGAATCTGAAGCGAAGACACAATCCTCGCAGTCGGAGACAATCTTCACGTGTCCAATTCACCACTCTATTTTTCGTTCAGTCATTCCATCAAGTAGTTGGCGAGCAACCATACAATTTCACACTTCCGAATCTCCTTTGTTCTTCCGAGCCCAAAAAATGTAAGAAAAACTCAGATCCCACCGATCTCAACATAACAGCAGAAGAACCACAAAAGATTTAAGAAACATGACTCTCGATCAAGATTTCAACAGAATTGAGAAATTCAAGAATATCAAAGCATAACTTAATTCACTCACCTGGATTTAATCTGGTGATCTAATTTGGTCGATGACCTGATCAATTGATCAAACTGTCCTGCCATAAAAACAATTCGAAGATCTCAAGAGGATGAAAAGAGTCGGGATCAATTCATGCTCGGATCAGCAGTAACTCACCAGGTCACACTTCATTCTCAGAGTAAGAACATCGGACCGCGGTGATCCGAATGAGTCTGCTGCTCGACATCAAGACCCCACAGAGAAAATGGATCGATTAGGTACGATCTAAGAAAATTTGATTATAGATCTCAACAAGGATTTCTCCTCGTTGACTCAATTTTAATTTAAAATACTGATCAATACTTACCAGTCTCATCAATGATGATTTGTTAGAAGAGTGAAGGAAGATCCGAGATCCGCTTGTGCTAGCCAACTAGAGAGCCTTCGTCGTCATCGTCGTCGATCACTGGTGGACTACGACACTGCTGCGATTGTGAATGTCGGAGGAACTTGCCTAGCAAGGAACGCTCACTAGCGTTACCATTAGAAAAACTCCAGAAATTAGGGTTAGAGTTTGGGAAATAATTGGAGAAGAAGAGATTAGAGGAACTCTGGAATTGGTGAGCTGAAAGAAAATGCAGAGGCAAGGTTGGTTATATAGGCAGTTGAGGCCGTTGGCCTCACATGGAGAAAAGAGAATATTTGGGGGAAAATTAGATATCAGGCTCTATCATCCATCTGACAGTGAAGAGTTGAAGAGAAGGGTTCAGCCTTCACTAATCCCTTCAAAAGCTATGCTGGCCTGCCCAATTGCATTGGGATGAAATGAGCCCAACACCCCTAGTTAAAACAATCACTTAACATTTGATATTTAGAAGACTAATAATCATGGAAAATTTATTATTACCCCATGGCAAATATTCATAAATATTTGTAGAAAAACTTATCCCTTATCATCTCAGGAATATGGGTTACAATTAAAGTTTAGAATTAAAGTATGTAGTAGCTCTTCGTATCAGCTTTCTGAAACTTCAAACGGATCGTATTTTCGTTTCCGGAAGCTCCAGAAATCGCGAAAACACCAGAACGTGTTCGTCTTTCGGACAGTTGACACTCTAACAGTTTCACAGAATGTTCTAGAACGAATTTGACCTATTAGTATATATATTTGGAAAACTATCTTTGATACGGTTCCTTCAAAAAAATGAAAGATTAATCGGAGTCTTGAGTTAGAAGTTATGGCATTTCTAAGTTGCTATTGTTACTAAAAACGAGGATGAATACTATAACAAATTTGGATTATTTTGGACAAAAGAACACATGTATACACCAATATCTAAACGTGCCTATCATGAGATACCTTGACACAATACCACGTATCCTATTTAGGACACATACACCCAATCTCAACTCAAAAAGCACACAAAAAATTCTTTGGGGACACGTATCCAATACTTGGTGGTCAGAAATTCATAATAAATAGAAATTGAGCATAGAAATTAATACTACTCATGAGAAAAACCTAGATCTACAAAATTAAAAGCTTATAATACCTAAAACTATCATTAGAAAATCGAATCCACCTATGAAAAGGTTTATATGGGTTGAATGAGTGTTCCTAACCATGAAATTGGTGAAGAATCGAGATTTACGCAACTTATGTCTCTCCTTTGGAGAACTCTGAATTTAGACACTAAAGGGATGAGTCAGACACGATCTCCTTGCAAGCTTCTCTCTAATGGATCTCTTTATGCTCTCTAATACTCTAGGCCTTTCTGATGGTGAGGATGAGTGGAATTGGAAGAGGATTGGGTGAATTGGTAGAAATTTGGATTTGCTTGGGAAAGAAAAAGCTTTGAAAAAAATAAAGCTAATGGATGAAATGAAATGAATGAATGGATAACTAATTGGAAATTATCTCTTATAGTAAGGCTTTGGTCATGCAAAAATATCAAGTTTGTCCCTCTCCATTTGTCATGAATGAAATCTAATTAACTATAGGAAAGAATCTCTACAACTAAAAGAAATATATTCCTTTCATGACAATTAAACTTAATTAATTCTAATTGCTAAGGTCATGACTAACAATAATTTGTACTAACACTTGTAAAATCTAATTGTCTAGCCACTAACTGACATTAATATAATTCTAGAAAGCCACTAATATAAAATAATATATATAAAAAAATAATCAACTTGAAAAATTATCAAAATATCCTTACTTGGAAAGTGGTAGTTACAATCCTATCCCCTATAAAAAGTTTCAACCTTGACATTTAAGTTGAAAGCAGGGCACGAAATAAATAATAACTCATGTTCCAAAAGATAGGTATCACTCTTATATCTCGTCTCTTCCAATTCTCATAATCCTCACTATGGTCAAGCTACCCCCATCAAATCAGGGTCTTTAGAAAATCATATTTAAAATCATACAACATACAATTCTATTGAAAATAACATCCAAGATTATCAATCATGAATGGTTATGATTTTCACCTATCACGATATTGCAATCTCTATCCAGGGTTACTACTAACTATATTATAACACAATATTACTAATGCAAACTATAAGATACTAGGAATCACACGGATGAATAGATAGAAAGTAAAGGAACTGAAAGGAGAACATCAGAATAGAATCTGCTAACTCATCACCTATAGCATTGGTCTGCTCGACTGTCATCGCAGAAGTTCTGTCCTGCTGGGATGTCAATTTGCTGTGCCACAGATGGCCTAGGTAGAACCCTCTCTTACTGCCTTAGACACCTGTACTCATACTCTCATGATACTCCCTTACAATATCCTATATTTAATATCACATTGATACACCTAGCTAATATTATCACTCTTAATAACACTCACTAATACTAAATTGATATGCTACACCTATCACTTATTACTCATCAATTATGATACATCCTTGACACTTGCACCCTCTAGACACCCTTGGTACATAGTCACTAACTCCATAACTATACTGGACGTATGCTTGATACTCTAGGATACCAACTATTAACTATACTCAAACACATGTGTTATAACTATTGCTATAAATGGTACTACACTATGGGTTACTTCTAGGCTTATACATTGATACTTAATGCTCACTTATCTAATGGAACCACTCACAGACTCACAAGCTATACTCCTAACAACCAATACTGATACTCAAGGACACAAACCTATCTGCAAGCTACCAAGCTACTACACTATCCAAATTTTTTTGGAACTAATATAATGAAATCCTATAAGAAATTGGACTAGAAGAACTAAGAATATGTATATCATGAGCTAGTAAGGTGATGGAAATAAATTCTATTATAACCGAAATGGAATAACAGAGATGATATGTTAAGAACTAATTTAGGATACAATCTGATAATCATATATGTCTATCGTAATCATGTTATTTAGAATCCTTGCCACGCCAGTATATACAATTATGATAAACGATAGAGTCCATGACTGATGTATATACTTCTATAATCATGTTATCTAGAATCCTCATCATGCCAGCTGGTATGGCTGCAAAAAACTCTTAATTCCATAACTAATATAAATATATCCAAAGTCAGGCTTTATGTCTTCACCGTGCCAACTAGTATGGCTGCGATAAACTGTAGACTTCATAACCAAGCAGACATTTATCTTTCACACTATTCTCATCAAATATGTCATCAAAATGCACTTTAACTTAGTCCATAAAATTTAACTGATACCAAATCAAAGTCAAGAGCGAACTCTAAGGATAAAATTCAACAATGACCAACAAAAATAAAATTCAACAACGAACAAGGAAGAATAGACGAAGACATATGAAAACAGTCTCCGAGATAGAGTTTATAGTGAGATTCTTATGGGTCGTCCCAGAAATCTCTAAAGGAGTCCTAATTATGATTGAGTATTCTCTCATCCTAATATCATATTTTCTATATCCTATTGCAGGCTCACAGCAGTATAACTAAGTCGTTGTACTACCACGACATCGCTCTAATTACGAAGCCTGACCTGCATGGTCCACTACTAAAAATGTGTCACAATCTGCACCCGATATAGATGCACAAGTGCATGACAATGTTCAGCCTACGTCATAGGGTCGACGGTAGAACACTGTTTATAGTTTAATAACAGTAAATATAATAACCTGTCAATATATCTCATCTCTAATTGGAGGACAAATATGAAATAGCATACTCAATTACAAATCTATGAGGAAGATATAAAGGCACGATAAATGATACTGACACAAAAAAATCCAGAAGTGTAGATAACTGAGTCGCCACTAAAGCCTTTCCAGCCAAAACTAAGTCCTGTTGGGTCAGGATCTCGTAGTCTATACCTACTATGTCATGTGAACCATAATTGGTGGTGCACTCATCCTCATCGTCGTCTGAAAAATATATCCAGTCAGGATTAGAGCGAAGTACATTTCCAACAACAGTTTCAGTAAATGATATGGACTATGTAACAGTAAATAGAGAGAATATACAAAAGTAAGTAGAGTGTACATAAAAGTAGCAAAGTATGGTAAAACTGTAAACAAGAGTAAGAGCAGGTTAAACAGGTTATATCATGTACAAGAGTCAGAAAATCTATACTAACAATAGGAGTGAGTACTAGCTTCGATATGTAGCCGGCTTGGAAACTTGTACAAGATTTTATGGCCTGGTTAATTATACGTGAATGTATGATTAACACTCACAAAAAATAATACATGCTCAAGGAGGGTATTGATCACATATCTATACTACTACTTCTTGCCCCCGACTGGTACACTGGATCCAACCATGACTCGTCATGACACGGGATACTCTGAGAAGGTAGCTAATCCTCCTAAGAATTAGTATCTATACAATGCACAAGAACAGTAACAAGGCTTGCATAAGGTATACCAAATATACGGAAGTAACATCTCATGATGGGGTCCGAAAAATACCAATCCGTGTAACCATTGTGTCGAGAATTCAAGGATATCTACACTAAATACATAAAACATAGAAAATACTATAAACGATAGATTATCAGATAATGTACTCGCATGAGATCCAATATGAAGTATCAACGACGTCTAATATGGTGCCTCGAAGACCTAAATATAGAATATTATATCAATATCAGGTTTGAAAATGAAAACAAGTCAAACTAGTCTATTGCTAGGTCAAAAAGTCAATTCTAGGCCATGGAAGTCAAACTAGGAGGTACCTTGCTTCTATAGTCAAACTAGATCAAATTTAGGTTCACATAGTCAAACTAGGTCATTTTCTAGTTTATAGATTAATTTTACCTAATTACAAGGTTTATAAATTTAGACTAGGTCTTAACAAGTAAATATTTATTTTTAGGTACTAACTAGGTTAACTAGTCACTACTAGTTAGTACTAGATCAATACTAGGTTTCTAGGCTATACTAATAAGTTTTCAGCATAATATATAGTTCTACCTATAATTTCTAGTAACACCTTCGCCTATAGCTATCTACCTTATCTCGTATCATGGTATTTTAATATGTATCACACATTTACCTAATATTAGCTCGTATCTTAAATATCTTAACTTTATTTAATATCTTAGTTCTAGGATCAATACCTAGGATAAACTAGATTTTCTAGTCCGTACTAGTCAATATCTTGTTTCTAGGTCCATACCTTGAAGGTATTAGTCATACTAGCTAACATTATCAAGTATTAATGCATATATCTTACATCTCTACTATTTACCTACTATCTAGAATTACCTTAGTCAATTTATCCTTTATATATCCATGGATGTACCAAATGTCTATTACATATACTATTACCTTTACCTATCCATAACATATACCAATATGTCATTTATCCATATTTAAATATTTATCCTTTATCAATATAATATACATATATCTATGTATTCTACTATAAACCCATATTGCTAACCAATTACCCATTACTGTACCCTCAAAATATTTTCGTCTACATTTACCTATGGTGCTAGGTTACTTCCTTATATATATATATATATATATATATATATATATATATATATATATATATATATATATATATTTTTTAATATATATATATATATATATATATATATATATATATATATATATATATATATCCTACATGTCATAGTACACCATGATATCTATATACCATATCCATATGGTATAACATTCTCCTTATACTATACGTATAAATATATATATCTATATCCCTATGTATCCTATAATATTGGTATCTATATGATACCTATATAAAATACATATATGATATTGTATCCTTACTATTATATGCATACCCATTACTTACCTTGCTACTAAGGTATTTACCTTTACCCTTAGAATTACTTTAAACCTATACATATACATATACACCTATATATACATATATAGATAGCATATACTTAGGATACCATGTTCTACCTAATACTTGACATACCCTATACCATGATATGTCATGATACATTAATTCATTAAGTATCTCACATTTTATAGCATACCTTGACTATACCCTATGTAGCATAACATGTATTCTAGTATCTTATTTCTATATATACATATACCTATAGATAACTGCCTTTGATCTTTGATACATATATGCGTAGATATGTATCATAGTTACCTACAATTGATACCAAGATAACTACATCCTTACCCTAGGACATGTATAGCTATAGATTATAGCAATATGCTTACTTATAGACCTATATATCAATATAACCTTCTATTCCATTACCTATCAAAATTATCCTAGGATACCCTATGCTTACCATATCCTATCAATTATACACACATGGAGTCACTCATCCTATGCTTTGCACTTAACATCTTGATATTATCTATTACCTAGTTTTAATATCCAATATTTCTTTAACTTGGTCAATACCTTATCCTCCTAGATATTTATCCAACTAACTCTAATACTAATACTTGATACTAAATAGGATACCTTACTCAAGTTCCAATATTCACTTATCCTTACTCATGATACTTGAGTGTCATGATACCAATATCCTTATGATGCCCAAGTATCACACTAGTATATTGTCCAAAACTTTAATACTTTGACACATAACTTATCTATACTTGGATCACTTGATAACCACTTGTATCACTTGTATCAACACAAACACATATTACCTAACAAGAATATATATATGTACTATACCATACATATATTTGACAACCTACGATACCTATATTTACTTGATATCCATAACACATAGGCTCATAGGATACACAAAATACCTATATCGTACAGTCAGTTTTCTACTTGAAACAAATAGTGTACCTATTAGACATATTCACTAAACTCTAGGATTAAAATATATCGTAGAACTTCGTATCAGCTTTTCGAAACTTCAAACGGATCGCATTTCGTGTCCGTAAGCTCTTGGAATCGCAAAAACACCGAAACGCGTTCATCTTTCGGATAGCTGACACTCAAACAGTTTTACATAAAATTCTAGTACAAATTCGGCCTATTAATATATATATTTGGAAAGCTAACTTTAATACGGTTCTTTCAAAAATGGAAGATTAATCGGAGTCCTGAGTTAGGAGTTATGGCATTTTACGTTGCTATTGCTACTAAAAACAAGGATGAATACTATGAAAAATTTGGGTTATTTTGGACAAAAAAACACATGTATAAACCCAAATCTAATCATGCATATCATGAGATACCTTGACACAATACCACATATGCTATTTAGGATACATAAACCCTATTTTGACTCAAAAAGGATACAAAAATCCCTTTGGAGACACGTATCGAACACTTGGTGGTCATAAATTCGTAATAAATAAAAATTGAGCATAGAAATCAATACTAATCATGATAAAAATTTAGATCTACCAAATTAAAAGCTTCTAATACCTAGAACTATTATTAGAAAGTCGAATTCACCTGTAAAAAGGTTCCTATGGGTTCAATGAGTGTTCCAACCATAAAATTGGTGAAGAATAGAGATTTACCCAACTTGTGTGTCCCTCCTTTGGAGAACTCCAAATTTGGACACGGAAGGGATGAGTCGTAGACGATCTTCTAACAGGCTCCTCTTATATGGATTTCTTTGTGCTCTCCAATACTCTAGGCCTTTATGATAGTGAGGATGAGTGGAATTGAAAGAGGATTGGATGAATTGGTAGAAAATTGGATTTGCTTAGAAAAGAAGAAGCTTTATGAAAAATGAGGCTAATGGGTGAAATTGAATAAATCAATGAATGCCTAATTAGAAATTCTATTTTTTAGTAAGATTTTGGTCATGACAAAATATCAAGTTTGCCCCACTCCATTTGTCATGAATGGAATCTAATTAACTAAAAGAATGAATCTCTACAACTAAAAAGAATATTCCTTTCATGACAATTAAACTTAATTAATTCTAATTGCTAAGGTTATGACTAACAATAATTAGCACTAACACTTGTAAAATCTAATTGGCTAGCCACTAACTGCATTAATATAATTCTAAGAAACCAGTAATATAAAATTATATATATATATATATATATATATATATATATATATATATATATATATATATATATATATATATAATAATCAACCTGAAAATTATCAAATTATCCCTATGTTGGAAAGTTGTGGTTACAGGGTAAGAGAAAGAATACCCACTCAGACACCATGGTGCTCCGGGTTGAAACCATCGAGTGGAAGGTCCGGAAGATCCTCTGGCTTCTCAACTAGATCTGGTCAAACAAAACCAGTGGGGTCAGACCCCCAATAGAAAGTGCCACAAAGGAAGCCAAACTATGAACCAAAACTAGCATACAAATCATAACAACACGAAAGTAAAGTAGTAATTGAGACATGAATAATAAATTGGTATAACAATGTATATGAAAAAAAATTGGAAACATGTAAGAAAAATAGCATGTGAACATGTAAGACAAACTGGACATGTGAGCATGTAATGAAGCGGGATATATAAGCATGTAAGTAGCCGGAACATGTAAAGCATGTAAGTACTGAAAAGAACGACAAATGACAAGATAACTTAGGAACTATTTTGGAACTTATCCAGGTCGGTAAAGCAATAATAAATATCGATTAGTGGATACAAAACCCGGGAGACAAATATATCCAAAGATCTAATAGTGGGTACATCGCCTGGGAGACAAATGTACCCTCGATAGTATGCTCCGCATGACAACGAGCTACCAAATATAATAAATATGATTGTCCCACTCGACGGTGTGCTAGAAATGTGCTCATCATGACAGATAGCTATAAGTCCATTCAGGATAGGGCCGGAACAAATGGCTTGCAGGCAATCGTAAATTCTTTCCTCCAAATACATCGAGGTAATCAACTAGTTGTTTTTTCGTTAACATTTTCTTTCAGGATTCTGTGTGTGGCATTCTACAGAATCCATCCTAAACATGAGACATGTAAGATTGGACTTGACAAGATAAGAAAGAGAGTGCACTATAACAAGCCATAGCAAGACAAGACAAGATAAGACAAGACATGATAAGAAAGACATGACAAGACAGGTATCGAGACAGGAGTGCGCTACAACGAGCCACTATATCAAGATAAGCATGTACATGAAGCGGGAGTGCGCCAAAATGACCACTATTATGACAAGACAAGAACATATATAGGAATCCAGGTAAACATGGCAGTATAAAGCAGAAAACATGGCATAGCATATAAAGAATTACACTATCAAAGAAAATCCAGAAACTAAACAAGAAATCATGAAAAAATAAACTTGGGAGTCCATTGGGAATGTTCGTCGGATTGCCTAGATTTTTGAAGGATGATCCGTTCGGTCAGAACAAGTTTTTGCACATAAAACCACAACAAGTTTTTGCACATAAAACCACAACAAGTTTTTGCACATAAAATGGGCCATTCAGAAGATTCGACATTTTTTGTGAATTTTCAAAGGATGATCCAGAAACATGTAAAAAGCTTAGTAAATGTAAGAGCATATCTCCGAGGCCAAAATCCGGTCCCAAATCTCATCTAAGTCTAGTCTAGCTATACTAAGTATTACAGGTGAGTCTCATATACCAATATGGACTAAGTCTAGTGGTAGGAACTTTCGTATCATTACCGATATCGAACCAAAAAAATATCAGGACACTGCTGGAAAACAAAACCTAGCTCAGACCAAAATTTGAGACGGTAAAAATGACAAAAATATCGAGGAAAACAGTTTTAGTAAAACAAGTTCTAGGATTTATATAAATACATACATATATATATATATATATATATATATATATATATATATATATATATATAATACTTCTTTATCTTCCTCCTCGAGCCCGATGGTTTTATGACCCCCCCTTCCGCGTTCGCCATCGAATCCGGGCGGCGGCCCGTCGCCTGTCGCTCCCGTTCCTCCCAGGCACGCCCTCGGCTGACCGTCCGGCCCCGACGATGTCGGCTCCTCCTCGACGGCATCCGGTGGGCTGGCCATGAGGCCCCCTCGCTCGACCCCTGCCTGGTCCAGCGACCAGCTTGTCATCGTCGTCCTTGCGCCGGTGGGGGTGGCCTCCTAGCTCCGTTGGCCACCTCCCCCCGCCGGCACCCGGCCCGGGCGTCGCGCTGCCACTTCGTTGCCTCCAGGCTTGGCTACGCCGCTCGCTGAGCATCATTGGGCCTCGTCCCTGCCGAGCGCGGCTCCCCTGCCCCGCTGGCCCCGCTCCCTACAAGCCCTTTACGGCTCCTCCCTGCCCCGGCCGCTTGTCCCGGCCACAGGCACTCCTTCCTCCTCGGAAATCGATCTCGGATTTTCTCGCTCAATCATTTTGAATTTCCTTCATCCCTCGCGGAGACGGGTGAGAGCTCACATGACACAAGAGGTATCGGTTGCTATGCGCCCACCCCATCGGCAACGAGCTTCCATGCGCCCACAACCTCTCCTTTGGGAGTCTATGTGCCCTCCTTTCCCTCGAGCAGCCATGCACCTTCTCAGGTGAACTCGGTAGCATGCGCCCACCCTGACGGCCATGTGCCTACCCCTCCAGCTACATGCGCTCCCTGCCGCGGGCAGCCGTCCAGCCGCATACGCCCTCCTGCCGCGGGCAGCCATGCGCCCTCCTCGGCACACCCCATTGTAAGCCACGCAGGCCATACGCCTTCTTTGGCGCCCTCTCCTGTTTTATGTGCCCACACTCGAGGGCTTCCGGGGGCGCATGCGCCCGCAGGTGGTGGCCATGCGCCCACTATCACGGTTGCTGCCTCCGCAGGGACGTCCTTTCCCCTGGCCAGTACAGCGAACCTGTCTTTCGCAGAGGTGCTGCATCCAGATCGAGGGGCACATCTTACCCTCCTGATTGAGGATCCCAATCTTCGGACATCGACCTACCATCTCCTTTCGACGGTCATACCATTCGAGTGCCCTTCTTTTCTGAAGAGATATCCTCTTTAGCGTCCAGCTACGCGAAAACGTTTGTGCTGAATTTCCCCTCGGGGTGCCCAAAGATCTCTAAAGCGTAAGAAGTTGTCGCATGATGGGGTCTCACCTCAACTTACAGAGTCACCTCGTGGGACCCCAGGCACATGTACCTCCAACTCTCCTCCGACTCCGACTATACCAAAGTCTGGGCCAAAGACACCACATTTATCGACGCTCACATCGTTAAAATCGTCAAATGGTCACCCAACTTCAACCCTAAAGTAGACTCGACAATCATTTCAATGTGGATCACCCTCCCCAACATCACCCTAGTATGCTTTGCCCACACCGCTCTGAAGAAAATTACCAGCTCCTTTGGGTCGCTTGTGGCCATTGCAGAAGAAATACGTAATCTCACCAAAGGAAACTTCGCCAAGATATGCGTGGAACTCGACCTGGCCACAGACCCCCCACACCCATATCAAGATAGAACTCGAGAGCCGGACGCACACCCAGACGCTGGACTGCGACAATAGCATTATTTTCTGCAAATATTGTCAGATCCGGGGCCACCTCACTAGGGTGTGTTTCAGGGCACACCCGGAGCTAAAGAAGAAAACTACTCGGAAGACGTATTCCCCGAAGGAGACTCTAATCACAACCTCAGCCCTGATCCTCCCCCTACCCAACAAACACTCCCACTTTGAAGACAGTGACGGCACTCCCAGACCCCGCCCCCACCCCCCGTCAAACAAAGCCATCACCCCCCACGAGCCACCTGCCATCCTTCTCATCAACAAATTTGACATCCTCACCTCATCCTCCACTGTCGACAACCTAGAGAGCCCCTTTAAGGCACGGTCACTCCCGACGAGTGCGAGAAGATCGACGCAGAGCACCTACTCGCCATCGCATCATCAGTCAATGAAGAAAAGGCCCAGCTTGCCCTCTTGCCAGCATAGCAGATTCTCCTTTCATCACCGGTACCACTACCATGGCAGACTCGGACAGCCTTAGCCTCGTTCTAGCTGACAGGCTTTAGCAAGCTCAGGAAACGGAATTCCTTGACCCCAGTAACCGTCTCTGCGTGCTGACTGATATCGAAGAAGCTGATGCCATCCAGCTAGAAGAACAAGGTAACAAAGATAATGGACCGTCCGAGGAGACGGTCGCCTCCACCACAACGACCTCGAGAACCCCCGAAACCTCTCACAATAAAATAAGAAACATGATCAAGAGCCCTCGCCCATGACTACGAGGTCTGTCGTGAAGCTCAACAACCCCCCCCTCCGCACCCAACCTAATGCCTAACATCCTCTCTTAGAACGTCAGAGGGCTGGCCAATAAACCTACCTTGAGAAAGTTACTCAGCCTCAAGAAAATCCACCGAATCGATTTAGTCATCATCGAACCCAAAATCCCTCACGGAAAGCTCAAATCCATCCAGTTGTAACTTGGCTTCCCGACCGCTGTCGTCGGATGCAACGACATCTGGATCCTCTTCGCTACCGGATGCAAATTCGGCACCGTTAATAACTCGAGACAGAAACTCTCCTGCTGGGTAGAGCACCCTCCAATCCCGAACCCTCCTCTCTACCGTCCACGACAGCTGCAACATCCCCAAGCGCAAGCTGCTCTGGACTACACTGTTGGATACCCACCTCAACAACCTCCCATAGCTTTGCATCGGCGACTTTAACACGCTCTCAAGAAGAGACAAAAAGTTCGAGGGCCGCCCACCCCCACAGCAGGCCATGAATGACTTCAACACCTTCATCTTCAACGCTCACTTGTCCCTACTCCCTTTCTCCGACAATTCCTTCACCTGGTGTAACATACAAGAAGGCGCTCGTAGACAATACTCCCGTCTCGATCATGTACTGGTCGACAACCGTTGGTCCGATATGGGTCTCATCTCCATTCTTTCCTACCATAAATCTACTGAATCAGACCACTCCCCTCTCCTGATCGAGATCAACAACAATTCCAACCTTACCAAGAAACCTTTCCAATTCATAGAATTCTGGAGCTACCACCCTCAATTTTGAAATGTCGTGTCTTTCGCCTGGAGATCTATGAGCAACCCCGACCCCCTCGCTTGAGTGGCGGCCAAATTGAAAGCTACTAGGAGAGCGCTATCGACATGGAGCAGAAGCGCTTTCGGCAATATTTTTCAGGCAATTAAGACGACAGAGGATGACGTAACCCGAGCTGAGATCCTGTACGCCTCGAACCGTTCCCCGGAGAATCGCGCTACGCTTAACCTCACCAGAGCCCTCCTCAAATCCAGGCTGAAGGTCGAGACCAAATTCTGGAAACAGAAAGCCAGATTAACCTGGGACATCGAAGGGGACAAGAATTCCAGCTTCTTCCACTATTGTGTTAAAGGCCACAGGCAACAGCTTAACCTGCACCAAATCTCCGACGACAACGGCATATTACTCAAAGATCAGAGGAGCATCCACGCGACCGCTGCTGATTTCTACACCAAATTATTCTCCAAAGATGTCATCGCTAAGGATGAGGAATTCCTGGCCAAGATCCCCAACACGATCAACACGAGAGAACGAACAGCTCCTGACCCCCCCTCCGCAGAGGAAGTCAAATTCGCAGTTTGGACCCTTGAGGAGTAGCGCTACCGGTCCCGATAGATTCTCAGCGTCCTCTTCAGATCCTGCTGGGACATCATTGAACCCGACCTCCATGAGGCCGCTGTCACCTTTTTTCAAGGAGCAACATACCCTAATTCTATCTCCTGCGCTAACCTAATCCTCATCCCCAAAAAAGACAACCCGAAGACCTTCAAAGACTTTCGACCCCTCAGCTTATGCACCTTCACAAACAAAATCATCTCGAAGATTATCGCGATCCGTATGGCAGCTCTCCTCCCCAAGATCATCTCCAAAGAGCAAAGCGGTTTTGTTCCTGGTCGAAACATCACCGACAACATCTTTGTAGCACAGGAAATAAAAACTTGCATGAAATTGCCAGCCAAGGGTGGGAACAACGCTATTAAACTTGACATAGAGAAGGCCTATGATCGTCTGGACTGGCAGTTCATGATTTGAGTTTTCAGGGCCTTTGATTTCTCTGAAATTTGGATTGACGTCATCTTCAGATCCATAAGCAACACCTGGTTTTCCACTATCATCAATGGACAAGCCGAGGTCTTTTTCAAATCCATCCTGGGGGACAGACATGGGAATCCCCTATCCTCCACTATCTTCATCATAGCAGTCGAAGCACTCAGCAGAAACCTCAAAAATATTGCTAATACCCCCAAATTCAATCACTTCCATACCACCGCCAGTTGCCCTTTAGTCACTCATCTGGCCTACGCTGATGACATCTTCATCTTCTCATCAAGAAACATCGGGTCGATCGAGGTGGTTCATAGAACGCTCGAAAAATACACCAGATGCTCGGGCCAGCGAGTTAACACCAATAAAAGCGTCATCTATACCCACCACAAAGCCGACAGAAACCACTTGATAGCTCTTTCCAACCTGACCTCCTTCTCCACCGCGTACCCACCATTCTTTTACTTAGGATGCCCGTTAGTGTACAAAAAAGCGAACTCGGGCATCTTCGATGATCTGGTGAGCAAAATCAGAAAAAAAATCGAGGGATGGCACAACACGACCCTCTCTCCAGGCGAAAAGAAGATTCTGATCAAGCATGTCCTCTCCTCCATTCCCAACTACACCTGGTCGTTTGCTCTCTCCCTAAGAAGTTTTTATCCTCATTAGATTCCCTCTTCTCCGACTTTTTCTGGGGCCACTTCTACGGGAAGGACAAGCACCATTTGGCCTGTTGGGATACCATGGCCAGACCCACGAATGAGGGAGGGCTGGGATTTAGTAGACTTGCGAACATCGTTGATGCCTGCTCTATGAAGTTGTAGTGGAAGCTCCGCACGGATAATTCGATCTGGACCAGGTTTATGAAGGTGAGATATTTCTGATATTCCCATCACGTGACCATGATCGCAAACAACAGATCTTTCGCATCCTGGTGTCGCCTTCTTTATGGATGTCACCTCGCTGAACCCCTCATCCGCTTGCAGCTTGGCAACGGTAGTTCGTCGCTATGGCACGAATGTTGGTTCAGAGATGTCGTCCTCCAGCAAACCCCGAATACCCCCCCGAATTGCATGATCCATGATTTATAGGATACCGACTCTGACTGAAGGTGGGACAGGGTCAGAGATTGTCTCGGTCCGGAGACCGAGGTCAGTCTTGCAGCCGCAGATATGCAACTCCTTGATGACCCCAATGTCTGGAAGTGGACCCCCAAGTCCGATGGAGTATTCTCGTTGGCGTCGGCCAAGATAGTGGTTAGAGGCATCGGAGTGCCGTCCCCTATTATTGCCCCATTCTGGAAGTCCTGTATCCTCACTAAACTGGAGAGTTCATCGCAGGAAGCTTCCAACCGACGACTCACTAACCTCCATCGGCTTCAGTCTGGCTTCGAAGTGCCACTGTTGTAACTCACACCAGCCAGAAACTGTCGAGCAGGTCCTGCTCTCTGGTGACCTTACCTCCCTGCTGTAGGCCAGCCTATCTTAACGTTGCAGGCACGATCATCAAGCTGGGGGCTTCAACGATCTCCTTGCCAGCTGGGGTGACTTCCACGAGCATCAGATCGTCGTAGCCGCAGGCATTTGGGTCCTTTTGAAGAATCAAAACAAATTTAGATATGAAGGACGCTAATACAATTCTAACCAGCTGATCAGGGAGACCCTTCGACAAATTCTTAAGATTGGCAGGCGGTGCTCGCACTCCGTGGACATATTCCGGTCAGCGTTGTCCTAACCTTGGGCTCGGGCCAGCAAGCAGTTTTTTACGACTGACCTCTTTTTGTTGTCTGTTTTCTGCTCGTGCAACATGCTCTTACTTATATAGGCTTCGGCATTTTGTGCCTGATACATAAATAAAGCTCTAGCTTGATTATATATATATATATATAAGGATACATCAATAGTTTGGATTTAGTATTCCTACATATAATAGGAATATCTCAATGGTTTAGATTAGTTGTAGTTTTGAGGCTATATATATTAGGTATTTCCTATCACTAAAATATATCTCAAAAATATTACAAAAGGAGACAAGAGTACTTTACAACCATTGGAGAGAGAAAGAGGGGATTGACTGCTATGTCGAAGCGAATATCATTTTGGGAAAACAAATTCGTCATCTTCGTTCTTCTGTGCTTGTAAATCAATTTTCTTCTTCAAGGGGTTGTGGTGATCCACTTGGATTAGTGAGAAGCATATAAAAGTTAAAGTATTTCTTATTCCAATATTGGAGGCTCTTTAGGGTTGGACACCGATCGTCCCGTAGTTTTTTCTGCTAGGATTTTCCTTGTCAAAATTTTTTTGTGTCTGTATTTGGCTTTCTGTGTGATTTATGCATTTTCTTTTGTGTGCTTTTCTTCAGTTCTCTTCAATATCCTTGGTTTGGGGAAATGGTTTTCCTATTTTATTTCCAACATATGGTATTAGAGCTTTACATTTTGTAGGGTGTCAGGGTTGACAATCGAACCATGAAGAAGAGATAAACGCGAATCCAGTCGCATGGTAAACTTGAATGGTATCAGCTACCACTACTGGAGGGGCAAGATAAAAGAGTTGCTATTGTTAAAAAGCTACGTCTGCCAGTATTTGCTTTCGAGACGTCAGTTGATAAATTCATAGAGGGCTGGAACTTCGAGAAGATACAGGTGTGTGGATACATCAGGTAGTTCGTTGACGAGAAAGTTTAAAATCATGTTACCAGTATAGAGCAAGCGAGAATACTATAGGATAAGCTGGAATCATTATTTGCAAAGAAGACCAGGTGAGCAAGATATTCCAGATCCGACAAATAATAGATCTGTGGTACAAAGATGGTATTGTCTATCACGGATTACTTGAGTGAATTCTAGGACATGGTTGACCAGCTATCTTCGATGGATATTTAGTTCAACAATGAGTTACAGAGATTATGGTTGTTGTATACACAATCAGACTCGTGGTAAAACGTACGAGTGTCTATGACCGCTTCTACTCCAAAAGGTATGGTCAGTCTAGAGTTTGCTAAGAGCGGGTTACTGAATGAAGAGATGCAGAGACATCCTAATGATACTTCATTTATGTAGTGTCACATCCCAATATCGTGCCTTGTTTTTCATTGCGATGCGAGGATCGCGGTTAAGAAAAACTATCATTATTATTTGGTCGGGACCGATTGAATCAAGATTATTTTTGCATTATTGAATGGCTTCTTTTGAATCAAGTCCCATATTCAGCGGGTTGCGGCTTGAGGATGGACTTTACGACAATGTCAAGAGATACCTCTTGTTGCTATAGTTTTTATGTCGTACTTGAGTTTTTGGCTTTGGATTGCATTTTTGTGAATGTTTTCAATGGATTTTTATTGCTTACCTTCTTCGAACTTCATATTGTCGAACTCAGAATAGAAGGATAGAGTGCTGATACATTATTTGTATGATTTTATGTGATCGCGTAGGCACCTTCTAGCACAAGAAGAACTTCTTCCCTCTCGCCTCAAACAATTAAGGTGAGTGGCTAACCCTCATTCCCTTTGACCATTTTGTTCTTCAATCAATCGGCGACACAAAAATGTGCTATGTGAGATGTAAATGCATTGATACAAATGCTTATTTCCAGTAAACTATTGTATGATATCTCACGTATGTAGGCAATAGAAATGCTTTATCATATAATTGTTATGCGCTTACTTAATACCATGCTTATATAGAACCGTGCTAAGCAAAGATCGAATCGATTAAATAAATGTTGCAACAAAAACATGGAACATGCCTTGAATAACTAGTTTAGATTAGCTCGGTCAAGGACAACTTGTGGACAAGGGTAATTTTTTTTTGGATGGTATCCCGAGGCCACGGGACCGATTCGGCCTCGGAAGAAACATGATAGCTATGCTGGATGCACGCCATAGGTAATCGAGGGCTTTCAAAGTGGCTCGCTACCCACGCTGGAGGACCCCATCTAAACCAAGCTATATGTCCAGGATGGCGTGTCATGCCAATTGACCTTTGCCAATACATACGATTTTTAGCTATTGACATGAATATGAAAGGGAAGAACATGTTAAGTTTTATATATCAACGGCTCATCTGCGATGGGTATGTTCTATCATAGTTTACAATGCTTATGCTTTATCTCATAAAATTGACAAGAATGGTTAGAAAGATTACTTATTATACATGCATTGTTCCACATAACTTTTTGAACCAAATAAGAGCATAGAATTTAATTAGCCATCCACCAGTATACGACAATATACTGATCCACGCTCTCCATAGGTCTTTCGAATAAAAAAAAAGCATGCCAAGGAACTGAAGACGATGCTTTGAACATTTTGAAGCCTTGCCAAGGAAGATGGCTCGACTCCCTACGATCTCAGGTATTTGAATGTTTTATTTGTATATATCACTCCCCGTTCTTGATATACATATTTGCCTACGTATTTCCCATATATGGTATCTGGTATGTGTGTCCGTGTACCTGTGATCATGTATTTTACACCGGGTTATCGCATGGAACAGTATCTTGTCGCGTAATAGTATGCCACCCCATATCCTAGTTTCGTTGTAGGCGTGGTTTACTACTTTGATAATAGAATTTCTTGATCATGTCGTGATTAGGATTCTATTCTATTAGTTAATTTATTAGTTGTAGAATGTAACAATTAACATGTCATATTAGTCATATGGTTAGGGCATGCTAGGAATAGGGTTTTTATGAACCAACCCACCCACTATAAATAATCTCTTACACTCTCTCTCTCATGATAATCCTTTATTTATTTTTCCAACAACTTTTTAGGCAAGTACACCTTGCTCAAATGGAGAGGTTTTTTGTATTTTTATTTCATAATTTTTTTGATATTAATTCTAGATTGTTCCTCTTCTCATTTTCTACATGTTTAGTTGATTTTAATGGCTATTTTTGTGTAGATCTAAGTTTCTAAAACTAGGGTTTATAGGTTTTATGAATTTGATCTATCAAACTTGCTTATTTTAAAAGAATATTTATTCTATATTGTCGAAAATTTAATTTTGTTTAGTTTTGACATTTATTTTGTCCAATTTCGAGTCCTATAGACTGAGTTATAGACATAGGAAGTTTCTGAATCTCCATGGTCAAAAGCTTGCTACTGGCAGGGATGACGACCCTCCGTACATGCGCTTCGAGCTGCCATTGTACCTATTTGTTCCATCGAGCGCTAGTCACGCCATAGTGCACCATTCGTACACAATGCACTATTCACGCACAGTGTACCATTCGTCCTACTGTGCGCCATTCACGCACGTGTACGTTTGACCCATGAGCCTATGGGCCCACGTGACTTATGTGCCTATTGGATGACTATGGGACATGGCTTTGTTCCTGACCTGTCTACCTGTGCATGTGCTCGTGTATTCTATGTGTGTACTGTAGTGCAACCTATGTGTGCACTGATGTGCTACCCTACATGCTAAGCGATCCTATGCATTATACGTCGATACATTCTAAGTTCCCAGCACATACACGATAAACAGTTAGTGACAATTACGTGGTGCGTTGTTTGTGGAATAATGCATTACACTAAGAATGGATCTATATGTGGGACACCATGAGCCAATATGGATTCATACTTAGGGTACTATTACTATGTACGACATCTAAGAGGATGATCATATGACCACACATGTGAGCCCAAGACCAACATAGGGTTTAACTAAGCAACTCAATCTAGTAAATGCAATGGAAGGGAAAGAATCTCGAGGTCATGCTATACTAGCCATCCCAGGTCCCGTCTATATGTGTCGGGTTGGCCTCCATGGATATTGTCAATCTGCCGATAGTAGATGGCAAGATCCGACTCCTATGTGCTATGAGTTATATGTTTCGTACGAAAGCATTTCGAGGGATCAGTGCATAATCAATGTGCTACGCGTTACAGAATTGGATTGGCTAGCCCTACTGGAAATGACATGATATAAGGATTCCTATAAGCAGCATCGCGGGGATAATCCCGCCAAATATAGAAAGTCGTAGGAATGATTGCACTACTAGGATAAAGGCTTTAGGCGACCAACGGTTTTTTGTCGCGTAAATGTAAAATTAGTTGCCTTAGATTTTTTGCCACCAAATTTCTTGGTCACAAGCACCGTCGCCTCAGGCTCCTGGCCCAAAGTCAGGGACGACTAATTAAGCATTTTAGTTGCAAAAGGTCTTTGGCTACTACACTGTTGTGAGAAAATGTCTTTGTCGTCCCAAAATTTTGGCCAAGAATGTTTTGTCACCATAGGTGCTTAGATTTTTTAGAGGGAAGGACACACCAATACTTTTGGCGACTAAAATAGTTAGCATAGGTAGTCTATGGAGACTACTTTGGTTACAATAGGTAGTATGTGGAGACTATCATTGGTCCCCCAAGGTTGTATGTGGTGACTATGCTTGGTCGTAATAAGTATTGTGTGGCGACTACCAGTTATCGCCTAAGACACTTTATGGTGACTGCTTGGTTGTAATAGGTAGTATGTAGAGACTACTATTGACCGTCAAAGGTAGTCTGTGACGAGTATCATTTGTTGCCTAAGACACCTTGTAGTTACTATAATTAGTCGCAATAGGTAGTGTGCGGAGATAACAATTGACTGCCAAAGGTAGTATGTGACGACTATCATTGGTTGCCTAAGACACTCTATAGCGACTATGATTGGTCGTAATAGTTAGTATGTAAAGACTACTATTGACCGCCAAAGGTAGCATGTGACAATTATTGTTGATTGCCTAAGACACTCTATGTCAACTATGATTGGTTGGAATAGGTAGTGTATAGAGACTACTGTTAACTGTAAAAGGTAGTCTGTGATGACTATTATTGGTCGTCTAAGACACGCTCTGGCGACTATGAATGGTAGTAATATGCAGTATGTGAAGACTATTATTGGTCACCAAAGGTAGTCTGTGACGAGTATTATTAATCGTCTGAGGCACTAATTTTTGTTACCTTAGGTAATCTTTTGTTACTAGTTTATTGTGGTAAAAGATTTTACATGGCTGCAAAATGTGCGTGCCATATTTGAGACAACCCAAATTAGTCCTATAAGTCATATCAGGTACCACACGATCTTATTATCGATAAATGAAAGTAAATAAAACAAAACCAAATATGAATATTATTATACTAATAGTTCATCATAACTCAAAACAACCAATGTAGAGTGCACAAAATTAAACTAACTTTGAACAAAAGTATTTAGTAAACTACAACTATAAAAGATCTAATCTAAGTAAAAGATTGGGTGTGATCGCTCTCATCACCATCTTTAAAATCTTTATGAGATAAAGGAGCGGGTTCAGGAATTGAAAATCCGGGGACTAGAACTTGTAGTTGTTGCATCACAAAACTCCATTGGGCCTTTTGTTCCTCGTGTTCAGCAACAACTTTTATTCGAGCTTTCTTCTCCATCTGAAGCTGCGCCTGCAACTCTTGCACTTCTTTAGTTAAGGCAATTGAAGATGTATTAGATGAAGATGACGAACTAGTTTCCCGAACTCGTCCCTTTCCAGCTCCATGGATCGTCCTACCACAACCACGTCCAATCACATCTTCCATAATCTCAGTGCCTATATTTGGTTCTACAACAATCTCGTCCATCGAGGTTCCCTCATCAGTGATATTCTCAAGATATTCATTCTTCTTTTTTATCATCTCATCCTATAAAACCATTATTTGATTAGTTAAAAGCCAAACGATATTACTTTATTATGTAATAGAAACAGTTTCTTTAAACAACTAAAATATATACTTACATGTGCATCCTTTGCTGCATCATTGACCCAATTCTTCTTCTTTTTTGACATATGAGTTGTACCCCATGTATCGATATCAGGAAATTGCGAGCCACCCTAATAATAACAACATACACAAAATTGATACAAATGCTAATATTGATATTCACGAACTTTATAAATGAAAATATTTATTTGATTACCTCAATGTGATCATGGTAATACAATAAGAATGGTCGTGAACCACCACAATGCTCCTATCGTTTCTTTGACCGGTTAATTTAATTAGTTTCAGATCTTTTCTGCGGTAAACAAAGACAGATTAAAATGGTACATAATTGCAAAAGCAATAGTACTTAAAACTCATAATTGAATATATAGACATATCAGTATAATTAAGTTGAAAAATATCAACGCATCACTATAATAAAACTCATAACTGAACATAGGGGTGTTCTAACATATCAGTATAATTAAGTTAAAATTAAGCCTATATATAATCAAGAACTTCAAAAGTATAAGACAACTCAACACATCAATATAAGAAAACTCAAAACTTCTTATGAACTGTTTAGAAGCAATTATTACCTGGTACTTTTCACTCATGAAATGGTCACATAACCACTCCCACTCTGATAGATCTCTCTCTCTTAGAAGCTTTATAGGAGGATTTCTCGAGCTACCTCATCCGACTCACAGCTCTTATAATACTTAGCTAGTTTGTGCTTATAGTCATTGTACCTATTTCTCATATTATCACAAATGTACTTGTACCATTTTGGCTCCTTCGTATCTATATCAAAATTTGTCTAAATCACAACATAAATTATAAGTTATTACTCATTATAATAGAACTGAGTTATAAATGAATAATATTCCACACTTACCGTGACTCCATCTATTAGTTTCTGTTTAGTATCTTCATCAATGTCGTCCCAGTGTGCCTGAAGTAGCGGGGCATGGGTCCGAACTTGGTAACCACACTCGTGAGATAGTAGGCTGGATATGTTTCGAACTTGACCCATAGGCACCCCCAAATCCTCATCAAGATGAATTTTAATCCTCTTACCTGAGGTCAACATGATGGTGGAGGTCTTAATTGCCCTAGAAAACCCTCTTGTTTTCTTAGGAGCAGAGTTTCTTGCATCTGATGCTAATATATAAAAAAAACAAATACAAGCAACATCACTAAGGAGCATAGTTTTTTACGAGCATAGTTTATTTATTTTTGCTAATTGGATAGATTATTTACCATGAGAGTTAGTAGAGCCTCTTGGAGCTTCAACGAAATTATGAGAGGTATCATCACAAGTACTAGACCTTTGCAATGTTTCAGAAGAATTGAGATTCATTCCCAATGATGGAGTAGGTGCTACTCCTGTACTCACATTCAAGTTTGACAAGGACCTACTAGGGTTCGAACCTATTCCACCACCAAAAGAATTGCCATTCATGCCCAAAGTTGTTGCTAACCTTATTGTCATACCCAAGGTCTTTGAGGGAATAGTTGGCGGTAAACATGTTCCACCACCTGGGAAAAAAAGATTTTTGTCAATATATGTGTCTGTACAAACTGAAAATTAATACAATATTTTACATTAACATAAAGATCATAGAAATCCAATGATGTTAAAAATAGCTAGGAAGATTAAAGTAAATTTAACGTAAATTAAATGAGAATATAATTACACATTGATACCCACTCATTACAGTCTCCCAAGAAACCCCTATTCTTCTTCTTGACACCCACTCATTGATACACCATATCTCTTAACGCGCGCGCACACACACAACTTTTACCTGTGACACTTGCACATCTCCTCTTGTTTCCATCTGCTGTAGATACTGCTAATAACAATCTAATTGATACACCAAATTCCATGATACTTCTACCTGCTACATACTACAACTAATTGATACACAATCTATATAAATTTGGGGCACGAGCTAACTGCTGTAGATACTGCTTGTTGCAAAGGATGATAAATATATCTTTACTTGAATTTGATGGATGAAGATGCCAATAAATTATATAGAACTTCTTGTTTTTCGTTTAAGATATGGTTTTATTGCTATTTGGGATCAGAGATGCAGGTCCAGTTCAAGAAATAGTTACGGTGAGCCTTAGTGTATATTCATGTGATTTAATTTCTTTTATCAATTCATGTTTCTTTTAGAAATATTATTTTCCTATAAATACTGACACCCATAATTTAATAGGTATACTACTATTGTCAAAGAAGCTCATGCCCCCATCCGTGGAAAAAGAATCATGCAGGGGAAGGCTTCAACTATTCAAAGCCCCCATCCTGATTTTCTTATAAATACTAACACCCATTATTTTTGCTGTCAGTGTGTTTACAATATTTAAAGCTAACAGTTCTAATCCATAGAAGTCAAAATATGGAAAGAAGGGGCAACTGGAGAGAAGTGGTCATGGCGATGGAGGTTCCTTCCAATTGTCATCATGTTCAACTATAATAGAAATACCATCACAAGCCAACATATGATAGAGGAACAGCTAACATTGTGCAATTTGTGACTTACATGATGCTGTTCTTTCATCATCGGATCTGCATAGAAAGTTAGAGAATGATTACTGTACAGGCTCTGTATTGGATAACATTTGAAGCCAATCAGATAGATTTTAACTTATCGACAGGCTCTAAAATTAGATTTAACTTATAGACAGGCTCTAGAATTAGGAACTCACTCGAAAAAGTAGACTTCATTACATTTAGTATGATTAGAATGGGATGACACCCTGTGGTTCTATTTTGACTGGAATACTGCTCCTTGTATCAGTGCTATTGGGACTTCTGCTTTATATTCTATAATGATTTTGTGATCTGCTTAACAAAGTTCTTACAGTTTGCTACATAATGCAGGAAAAGCTGTACCAATGGATCTTGAGACAGCATGAGGAAGGCTCGAGGGTGATAACAGCTGATATCATTACCCATATTCAGGTACTCTCATGTTGACTTGTTTAATATGATTTTTGTCTCTACATGTTTTCTCTTGTTTAAGCATTGTCTTCCACTAGAGTTATAAGAGGAAGCATTAATTCCTGGTGGAGGATCCCTTTGTGAATAAGAAATTTCATGTTTCTATTTTACATTTGGGTTGGTGCATCTTTTAGTACAAAGTCATTTTTCGTATCTTTCGATATCTTATACATGGTAGTATTATTTTTTTGATATGATTTTACTTGTATTCGTACCCTACATGTCCCTCCTTTCAGTAAACAAACAGATACTACCTATGAGGGTAAAGGCTGTGTACATGTTATGATGTGTACATGTCATGCTCCCAGACTGGATTTAAGTTCGAGAAATGGAAACAGATTGGAAACAGATACTATCTATGGGGGTAAAGGCTGTGTACATGTTATGCTGTGTACATGTTACTTGTATCCGTACCCTATATGTCCTTCCTTTCAGTTAATTTTTTTCATAACTTAGAGATGGAAACAGATTGGATTTAAGTTCGAGAAATGGAAAAATGCAAAATAAGGAACACCAAGCCCGTCCAAAATACAATGCTAACGAAAATGGTAGAAAAATCATATAATGTCTTTGCTCTCGCTCTATATCCAGGGAGTATCAGGTCATAGAGATGTTTGGGTCAACTAGATATCTAATTAGTTTAATGATCTGAAAGGAATAATCTCATATTGTTCTGCTATAGTGAAATTAAGAGAGATGATTTTTGTCTTTACATGTTTCCTCTTGTTTAAGCATTGTCTTCCACTAGAGTTATAAGAGGAAGCATTTCCTGGTGGAGGATCCCTTTGTGAACAAGAAATTTCATGTTTCTATTTTACATTTGGGTTGGTGCATCTTTTAGTACAAAATTATTTTTCGTATCTTTTGATCTCTTATACATGGTAGTATTATTTTTTTGATATGATTTTACTTGGATCCGTACCCTACATGTCCCTCCTTTCAGTAAACAAACAGATACTACCTATGGGGGTAAAGGCTGTGTACATGTTATGCTGTGTACATGTCATGCTCCCAGACTGGATTTAAGTTCGAGAAATGGAAACAGATACTACCTATGGGGGTAAAGGCTGTGTACATGTTATGTTGTGTACATGTTACTTGCATCCGTACCCTACATGTCCCTCCTTTCAGTTAATTTTTTTTTCATAACTTAGAGATGGAAACAGATTGGATTTAAGTTCGAGAAATAGAAAAATGCAAAATAAGGAACACCAAGCCCGTCCTAAATACAATGCTAACGAAAATGGTGAAAAAGATCATATAACGTCTTTGCTCTCGCTCTATATCCAGGGAGTATCAGGTCATAGAGAAGTTTGGGTCAACTAGATATCTAATTAGTTTAATGATCTGAAAGGAATAATCTCATATTGTTCTGCTATAGTGAAATTAAGAGAGTATATTATGTTAGACAATCTGTTGAAAATAAGTATGTTTGGGAATCTCAGATTCCGGGGAGCAGTATGTTTGGGAATCTCAGGCTAGAGGGTCTTTCACGGTCACCAGAGATTATGGGGACGATCTTGGTAGGGGGACTAAGATTACCCTATTCCTCAAGGAGGATCAGGTACTTGGATATCTAGTCACTTCTCTCCTTCGGATATCTTCATGATTTTACTGCTTGTTAAATAACCGACTCCTACAAGAAACATAACATCCCATTCTAAACACTGCCACTGTCTGATGTAGATATTGTTAATTATATGCAAAGTGTTGCTTGTTAAATATATTTTATGTTGTGTTTAGCATAATAGCTTAGATAATCCGAATCATGAAAATAGTTGATTGCCTACTTAACTTACGGGACATCAGAATTAACTTTGTAGGCTTATTAATTCAAATTCCTTTTTTGAATATTAATGATGTCATGTAATGAGGTAATTCAGGCAATTGGTTGTTATTCTCTTTTAATATTAGTTCTGCAGCCTACTTTGTATGTTGAAGGCTGATTTTGGCAATTGATCACCACATCTTATTATATGTTCTGTTAGGGCCTGATTGTGTTATTACTAAATTGTCCTTTTTTAGTTTCTGTGCTCAATTCAGCTTATGGTTTAGGCAAGTCAAAAATGAGTTTTTGTTTTCTACATCCCCATGCTTACTGGTGGTCATCAACATATGGAACCCAATGAGTATCAGGATGATGCATCTTATGAAAATAAAATATTCTAGTTTAGTCATACATAATGATGTCAACCGCTTCTTATGAGGCACCACTCTGTCCACCACATCGTTTCCAACACTTGATCCAGAGCCATTTGCAACATCTTTCCGAGTAAGCTGATTCCTCCTACCACCACGTTGTACAGACTGAACCATGATCTTTATATATCATGAAATACAAATAAAATAAGTTCAGTAATCATAAAATACAAAAGTATAGTTTATATAACCACCCCCAATATAGCTATATAAAAAATCTAGATCACTATCTTCATTATTAACGTGTGCAGCAATTTTGTCACCACTATCTGAAGATATTCCATCCTCTATCTCATTATGTACATCATTATCATCATTATTAATTGCCAAATCAATAACTATTGCATCACTAGCTATAGGAGGAACATCATTTCTATGCAATGTAAGAAAACTCGGTTCATTCTCTTCAACCACCCAAGAAATATCAGATGTCGAGTTTTCTTGGTATGCTATGTCATTCTCCATTTCATCACCCTCACTGATTTCATTTTCTGGAATATCCCATATGTGTCTATGATGCATCTTCTGAATAACTTTCCAACCAAAGCCCAACTTTGGGTCATCCACATAAAAAACTTGCTTAGCTTGAATTGCTAATATAAATGGCTCGCTTTCATACCACCGAGTATTAACATTAATGGATGTCAAATGGAATTCATGACGAAGTTTTGCTCTTGTAACACTGCTTCGAGAATCAAACCACTGACATTTGAACAACACAACTTGATAGCCTTTTCTATACTCCAAGACTACTACTTTGGTTAATTGTCCATAGTAATCTATGTCTCCGATGGCATATACCCCGCTATTCTGAGTCGAGAGCCTAGTATCACGTTCCACACAAATAAATCGAATTCCATTAACAATACAACAATCAAAAGAGTGGACTTTAGACTCGGGGCCTCTTGACAACTCATACAGCTCTTCATTGTATAGTGGTGAGTTCTCCTTTTTCAGCTTCGACATCTAAAATCACCAAAACATATTGTTTCAGAATATATTATAAAAAATAACCAATTTGACACTAATTATTTAATTGTATTTACCTTATAGCGGAACCAACTAGGAAACATTTGCTTTTGTCTTTTTTCAATATCTACGGTACCTTCCTCTTCCAAGATTTGGTAATGTTCACTACATGATTTATTGAAACAATAAAATAAAATAAAATAAAGTAAAATAAAAATATATAAATTACTGCCACCAAATATAAATTTAATAATACAACACATTCACTTACTGTAAAAATGAAGACACCTCATCGCAATTGGTCAGTATGTACCAATGAGCAATATTACGATCAGCTTGGGTCTATTCCTATGATACTCTACTTTGATACGGACGAGCAACTTGTGAAAATACTGATAGTTTTTCATTACGTTCACCAACATCTTGGTATCTGTCAAGCTTATTGAAAGTTGTCTCAACATTGTGTAAGTACATGGAACAAAATGTGAGCGCTTCATTAATAATATATGCCTCTGCAATTGACCCCTCTGGTCGAGCTGTGTTTCGAACATATTTCTTGTATGTTCCCAATAACCTAAAACATGTAATGCATGTATATCCTTCAGAATACAATAACATATATATATATTTGCACTAAATTAGATAAAAATAACTTAAGAATCGGAAAGAATAATATACCTTTCTATGGGGTACATCCAACGATAACCAACAGGTCCAGCAAGCTTTGCCTCCCTTGGTAAGTGAACAGTTAAATCCACCATAATATCGAAAAATGCCAGTGGGAATATCCTCTCAAGCCTACATAGTATGTAGACAATCTCATCTTCCATCTTATCCAAGTCGACAACATTCAGTGTTCTCGTAGATAACTGCTGAAAAAATCTCGAAAGTTGAACAATTGGAGTGTAGACATCCTTTTTTAGATATCTCCGAATACCAATCGGAATGATTCGTTGCAGCAAGATATGAAGATCATGACTCTTCAAGCCTGATATTTTTCCTGTGTCAATGTCCACTTTTTTTGCAATATTGGATGCGTAACCATCTGGAAGCTGTAACGATCTCAAAAACCTTAAAAATTCTTTTGTCATTTGGCGTTAGTGTGTACTCTGCTGGAGGCTTCTCATATTTATCTCCTTTTGGCTTTAAACAGAGCTTCTCCCTTATACCCATTTTTTGTAGATCTAAACGAGCCTTCCATGTGTCCTTGGATTTATTATCCAAAACCAAAAGGGTCCCTAAAATATTATCACATATGTTCTTATCTATGTGCATGACATCTAAGTTATGCCTAATTTTCAATTTTGACCAATATTCCAATTCAAAAAAGATTCTTTTCTTATTCCAATTTAATTCATCATCTCTCCATTTTCTCTTTTTGTTGTTAGGATGTTTACCCATTGGCTCAAAATTGATACTATCCAATTGAGACAACAAGTCATCACCTGAGAAGTCCCTTGGTTTTGGTCGCCTTTCCACTTTTCCATTAAACTCTTTTGGACTTCTCCTCCATACATGGTTTCTTGGCAAGCCTCGACGAGCTCCCATGAAACAAATCTTATGTTTTAAGGGCTCAGACGTTATATCCATGTTACATACCGGACATGTCTTGTAACCATGAGTGACCCAACCAGATAAGTTCCCATATGCCGGAAAGTCATTAATAGTCCACATAACTGCTACGCGGAGATTAAATACAGAATTTGTTGCTTTGTCATAAGTTGCCACGCCTTTCTCCCATAGCAATTTAAGCTCATCAATCAACGGTCTTAGATAAACATCAATTTCCCTACCAGGGGCTGATCGACCAGGAATTAACAAGGGCATCATGGTATATTCTTTCTTCATGTACTTCCATGGTGGCAAGTTATAAGGAACCACCACCACTGGCCACATGCTGTAAGATTGGCTCATATTACCAAATGGATTAAAACCATCGGTTGCAAGCCCTAATCTGATATTTTGTGGCTCCATCGCAAAATCAGGATACAGCTTGTCAAATTCTTTCCAAGCAAGGCTATCAGCAGGATGCCTTATTACAGATTCATCATTTCCATTTCCATTTTTATGCCACAGCATATCTCCGGCAGTATGTCTAGACATGTACAACCTCTATAGCCTAGGCATTAGGGGAAAATAATGCAAAACTTTATTAGGAATCATTCTTTTTGGATCATGCTCACTGGTCACATATCGAGGCTCATTACAAACTGGATATTTATCTTTTCCTGCATTCTCTTTGTAAAACAAAATACAATCATTCTTGCACGCGTGGATTTTTTCATACCCTAAGCCAAGGTCCTTTAGAATCTTACTTGCAGCATAGTGTGAATCTGGCATGTGATGATCAGATCTGGGTATCAACCGCTTCATTATCCCTAACACGTCGTTGAGTGATTTATTTGACCATAAATTATTAACCTTACATTGCATCAGCTCTACTGTAAAAGATAATACAGAAAACTCAGTACAACCAGGATATAATTCGCGTTGAGACTCTTCCAACAATCTCTCAAATTCAGTTGATCGATGCCTATGAGCATGATTGTCGTTCTCTTCCGTTATATAATCATCAGTGGCATCATCATCGTCAAAATTGAAAGATGCATGAGGGAAGGCATCTGTAATTATTTTATCAACATCATTGTTTTCACCAAGTACAGTTTGATGAGAACTCGGATTAGTAGTACTACTTTCTCCTCTTCGTTCCCCATGATAAATCAATACATTGTAGTCTAGGGACATCCCATGAATACATAAGTGTTTGCCGACTTCTGACACTGAAACTAAATATCCGTTATGACATTTACGACATGGGCACTTAGTAAGGCCCTTATCTTTAACATGTTGTTTTGCTACATCCAAAAATGATGCAACTCCATTCAAATATTCAGCAGTAAATCTGTTTGGATTATATATCCATTCTCTTGTCATGGTTCTACAAGTATTGAAAAAAGTTTATAAGTAAGACAACATTAATCATTTACAAATAAATATATATAAATATATTGCCTATATCACATTAAAATTATGGACAGTAAAATCATATAGAGGCAGACTTCATTTCATGAATGTCTTCTATTTCCCAAACTTTATATCATGGAGCAGGTTTAGAAGTTGGTACCTCAACTACTACTTGGGAAAAAAATAAAGAACCTATTATTAACAATTAATTTTTTTATCGAGAAAAAAATAAAGAACCTGTTACTTAGAGAAACTGTTACTTAACATATACTTGTTTTATCCTGATTTATCTACCCCGTGATATTAGGATCCACATACTGTTACTTAACATATACACACAGGTGCTCACTGCTGCATACATGAATAGATAGTGTTGCAAACAGGTCTGCCACAGTGCACTACAGAGCTAGTTCAGTTACTGCACACATACACACTAGTATGCATTGTACTTGAATATTCCTTGACTGGCTGCATACATACACACACTGTTAAACAAACACTCAATTTCCCTCAAACTCTACTGAGTGTCCCATGAATACAATGCCCAGGTTTCCCCGGTATACACACACTCATACGATTGTACGTACACTCTCAACTCCCTATGTTTAGTAAAAACTGAACCCAACAGATGAACTGGACTGGTGTGTAAGGCTAAAGGACTTAGATTTGAGTGTTAACCCAGGGGTTTTAGTCTGCACAATGGGACTGAATACAGGCATCCTACTTCTGATACCTAAACAAGGAACTGGACATTTAAGATACTGAACAATATAACAAGGTTTGAAACATTAATGTCCCCCCCTAAAACTGGACTGAACACTCAAGATGGGGCTGCACATTAAGTATACAATTGTATTATTGCCAAGCTAGACAAGGAATGAACCAATATAGATATGTAGGACAAAAGGGATGTAGCTAACAGCCTATTTCTAAAACAAGTGGTCTATACAAAGGAAAATGGGTTATCAAGGAAATGGTTAAACTCATTAACTGATACTTAATATAATGCCTGAGCTTGAGTGTCCAAACTCAAACTTGGAAGTTCAAGTATGAGCTTGGATACTGGCAGAATAGGTGTATAGATGATGCAGGACATCCAACATATGTTGAAGGAAGGGTGAACAGATGCATATGCAATGGGGGCCATGCTCTACAACAGGGAGCGGTCGAGCCAAAGTGATCATCTGGACACATACTACTGATCCTGATCTATAGTAGTGTATCTAAAAATTGGACATGACCAATTAGAGTACAGGACACTAGGAATGCAGTAGTTAATATCATGTGGATAGGTAAGGCAATGGTTAGACATGTATGCAGGACAGGTATCAATATGCAGTGTTGAATATGTAGGCAGTAAACTAAGAAGGATTTGAAGAATGCAGGTTGGTACCCTAAACTACTAGCTGTAAGGTGCATGAAGAAAATAGACGGAATTAAAGGGTCTGATAAGGTAACATCTGGAAGATAATTTCTTGCTGCTGATGAAAGATGATTTAGATACATGCATGTATGACATTTAGTTTTATGCGCCGAGATATGCAATGTTATTCAATTGAAAATAGACAAGGTACTGGAATTGGACAATATATTAAACTTATGTATACAAATTATGGGCATCACTATATTCCTGTTATCTATACTTTTACCAAAGTGTTATATGATTCTTGACCATTGTCATTTTGTTCTTCCTCTTGACATGGTGTTCATAACCATGAAGTTCCATTTCGATAGTTTAGGGTACCAACTTGCAAATTTGTGAAAGTTCAAAGTATTTAGTTGCAAATAAACCTAAAAGATAGTTCATGCACCTTACAGCTAGTAGTTGCAAATCTGTATCAATATTCAGTATCAGAGAAATTGGGAACTTGCAGTGCAATATAGAGAATGCAACACAAGATGGGAATATAGGATATGTTATCTGAACCATAGTACAATAGCTATATGAGCAGGGGCGGAGGTACGTTGAGCTTGCACTAGGCCTGTAGCCTAGTGCAAGTCAAAAACAAAAGCCAAATTTTTTCCCTAATGGCAGAAGGTGTACCCCAATATACTGCCATCCCACTTCTCCACCTCCTTAACATTGTATAAAACTTTGCTTGCTTCTTATTCAACTCTTGAAAGAGAGACATATTACTAGATGGAGGGGAAAAAAGCAAGAACGACTCAGCGACGAGCGAAATGGGAGCAGCCGAAATCGTAAAATTTGGTGTTGTAGATTGGAAGATTGCATATAGTGTTTAGTAGTCATAATGAATGATCAAAACGTAGGCTGGCAAGACTGGTAGTGCTTTAAAAATTCCTATGGTAACATTGCTATGATACCAATTGTATACCAACTTGAGGTTAGTGTCAAATAGTTGATGACGCGGATATGCCACTGTGAAGTTTGATTTGGTTCCTTGGCAATTATGGGAAGACGTTTGTACTTAGTAGCCTACAAAGGTTGCATTTAAAGGGTTTAGATAGTTTATTCGAAGTTAAAATAACTAACGTGGCCTTGAGCATTGTAAGGAGAGCTACGGTCGCCAAGGTGGTCATGTTGTTGGTTCTGTTACCTAGACACCAAAATACCAAATGCAGAGCTGTGCCCCCTGAAAATGCATTCAGGGTCGAGATGGTACCATATTGGCGACAATGGCGAGCATCATGGATCCAATGCCATATATGAATCATCTTTGGTACCCAGGTTTCTTATTTTAGTTTGTGTAATTCTCGAATCCCAGTGCTCGCGTGTATAATACTTGGGTCTATGGCAAGTTACAAGTTACAACTTAGAAATTTAAAATGTATTAGTGTGTGGTATGTTGTTAAAACACAATGTGCGAGCTTTGATGTTGGTTTGTGGTCGTTGTAGTCTAGGTTGTCAAACTCGAGATACTACCAAGTATCGTTCGAAGGGTGAGCGATCGTAACTCGTATCGTATGATCCCACCAGAAAGACAAAATTATATTTAATATATTATATATTATTTATATAACATAAATAAGAAAAAGTAACCTTAAAAACCAAAATAACCTTAATATAAAAATGTCATACATGAATCATAAGTCACAAACTCGTGGGATCGTAACACGGATCGTAAGATCCCACGTGTTTCCTCACCGCGCCGGCCGATGACCGTGCCGGCCACCAATCTGCCTCAAAGCTCCGTATAAAACGCGTAGGATCGTACGATCCCACGTTCTATCGTGCGAGTTTAACAACATTGGTTGTAGTATTTTACGATGCTGGAGTAGCAAGATCATTAAATTGGTCAGCATATACACGACTACACTACACTATCCCAGTGCTCACATATAGCCACTTGTCTGCCTCCATTAAAGCCCTGGCCGTTACGAATTTGGAATCTTGACCTCAGGCAAAAATCACAATAGGAAGCAAACATGTTCTTTCTAACAACAAACAGGAAATGGTGGGTTCTTTTTTTTAGAGTTTACTTGGAGCCAGAACACCAATTAATTTTTTAGAGGTTTTGAAATGCTCTAGAAATTTGTTAGACAAATGGATATAGTCTAAAGGAATAATACTTATTAAATTGGAGTCAGGTAATTTCTGCAGAAACAATCATGTTTCCAGCATGAAGTTGCTCGATAGTAACCCCTGTAAATCTGTGTTGTTCCAAAGTGATCCCTGAAAATCTATAGCTAACCATTTTATTGTTAGATTTATAGGTCCTAATGCACTTTGATATCAGAGTTCAGTCAGAAATGGGAATTTGTTTTTTAAATTAACAGCAGTACTTGTTCACTATATGCTTATCCTTTCTAGAACTTTTAATGTGTAGAATGTAGGATCAACCAGATTTTCTATAGTGAAAAGGATTCACAAATAATTATCCAAACAACAGTTCTTTTGAATTATTCTTGAATTGACTACAAAATTTGTTGATATATTACAAAATCTGTGAATGGTTCATTGGTTCGTTAATTTTTATCCCACATTTATGGGTAAACAATCCTAGATTCATTTTCATATATCTTGACTACAAATTTTTTTTTTAATCGAAAGTTTATTGTTATAAAGATTCTTCCAAATCATTGCCTAACTTTTCACAAATTATTTGAATACCCTCCCCGGATTATGAACTATTGATCCTTGCCGAATAATTCCTGAACCATGAATTTGTCACTTTGGGATGTTTAACCAAAGTGTTAAGAGGTCAAATTTTTTGGCCAAACTCAACTAGTATCTTGGATTACTGAAGTAGACCCTGGGACCAGATTCATAGGTTCCTTATTGCTAAAGCTCACTTTTAATATCTTAGGATACACTCAAAGTATTTTATTAGGAAATAGTTCAAATTGACGAGTATTATTGTTTCACTTGAAATGAAGTACTCACCAGTCTAAATATAAGTCGTATGACCAATTTAAGATAGGAAGCCCCTATAGTCCATTGGTGCCTGATTGTGTCAGTGTCCATGTCATATATGTACAAGACCCAACACATATACTGTAAAATACATTAGGACACACCAAAATCATTGTCATATCTGCTTTAGACTGTGCCAATATTGTATTCATGTGTGCAACATATTTATATACATGATTGCCAGCCCAAATCAGTGAACCCTACTTATTACAACTTGATGTCCTCTATCATCATATTTACTTGTTCTTAAGTTTGATCTGTTCTGATAGGGGACAACTAATCGTTGAATTTAGTTGATGGCAGGAATATGGAAAGAAGCTACATGGTTTGGTGGAGTGATATGATAAGGTTCGTAAAATAAATATAAACATGGTGGACTTTTATGGTTGTTATCGGAAACTATGTTACACAACACGTATCTTACACTACGATGCGATATACTACCACAATACATATATTACAATACAATACGATATACTACCATTTCATTATGTATCGCATGATCCATTATATAGGCTGGACAATATACAAATTTCTCAATTCAAGAAAAAGCATAACATCTTCCCATTGAACAAGGAGAAGTCCTGATTGAAGCAGATGAGCCAACCTAATCCCCAACGACTCCTTTCTTAACCAGGTCTACTATCAAAGTATTCAAACTCGCTTAAAACTATGCTCTGATCTTAACATTATGCTCACATTGACTTGTCACATTTATGGATGGAAATTGTTTGAAGAGAATACATAATCTAACTCCCAAAATAAATAATCTTACTTGGGAATCCAATATGTACATAGTTTGGTATGCGAAAAGCACAAAAAATGATGAATTGAGTACTTGTTATCTATTTATGATGAATGCATATTTTTTATTAAGTTTATTGTCTATGACAGGTTTTCAATCATCGAATTTACAAAGGAAATTATGTTGAATTTTTGGTGTAAATTTTTAGAACATTATGGTACCTATTAGTCAATTGTCTAGCCCACCCTACTCCAAAATCCTGGCTTCGCCCCTGTAAATGAGATTGCAGGACGGTGACATATGCAGTAGCTAAACGAGAATGCAAGACATGTTGATTGCAGTGAATAATGAAATGAACAGATGAATACTGAACCAAATGTAAAGGAGTCTAAGTCTTGGGTGATAGAGTTGGACAACAAAACAACAGACACAAATCAAACCAATTTTACTGCACAGAACAATGAACAAAATAGTGAGCGACTATGAGCAACATTATGAACAGTAGCCAATTTTACTGCACAGAACAATGAACATTATGAAACCAATTAACAACTATGAACAAGATGCAGCATTATGAAAACCACGGAGAATACCAATTGGTTATTGACCTAACTTGAGTCAAAAAATTGTATAAATGTTTTGCATGTAAGGGCAAACGATTGTCCTGAACAAGGACTTGTCCGACAATAAAAAATATTTTAATTTTAACAAGGTTCCTATAATACTAAGTCCAAGATTGACATGGCCTGGGCATAACCAGGATCAGTTGAATCCAATATTATTACTTGTATTTTTCAATAAGAAGAAGAAAATTATGGGCCTGGGCATAACTAGGTTCAGTTTAATCCAACATCCTCACTCATTTTTTTAAGAACAAGAAGAAAATCATGGGTTTTGCTAAGAAAGATTGAAATTCAGCAACTTTGCTCATAAAACAACAAACGATTTTTAGTTTTTGCTAATAAAACAATAAACAATTTCTTAGTTTTTGTTCATAAAACAACAAAAAAATTCTGATTTTTTTATAAATATCAATAATCAATCATATTTAACTCTTTATTTTCTAAAAAACTCATTAAATCGATCAGGATGAATGAAATTCTATGTAGATTTGCTTTAAATACTCACCAGTTGGATTATTGGAGAAGAAGACTTCGATGACGCCGAACTTTTTCTGCAATCCCCTCTTCTTCTCGTCGACGGTTCTATGGAGTCTATTCTCTTCTTGGCGGATATATACGGTAGAATCCAACCCTATATTTAGAAAGAGGGAAAGATTTAGGATCAAATATTTGAGCGCCTAAATTTTGTGCTCCCGCGGGTGGGTGAGAAAAGTTGGGAAGAAAGATTTTTGGCTAAATTTTGTGCTCCTGCGGGTAGAAAAGTAGTCTAAATTTGGTGCTGCCTATTTGGTGATAACTTGGTGATAAAAGAAAATTAGCCTAAATTTTGTGCTCCCGCGGGTTGGTTAATTTGTAAATCGAATCTTTTGGGGAGAAAAGTTCAAAGTATTTAGTTGCAAATCGATATTTTTGGAAGAAAGATTCGGCTGCTGCCTATTTTTGGAATAAAGATTTTTGGGTAAAGATTTTGTGGCTAAAGATTATTTGATTTGTGGCTAAAGATTATTTGATTTGTAGCTAAAGATTATTTGATTTGTGGCTAATAAAAATTTTGTGCGCCTAACTTTTGCCACCAAGTTATTTGATTTGTAGCTAAAATTTTTTGTTACCTAGTTTTTAGAATAATTATAATAATAATTTTTAACAAGTTTTGCCACCAAATTATTTGATTTGTGGCTGAAGATTTTTGCACAATTTTTTTCTTTTATCAAACCTATTGCCACTAAAATAATAGTCATATAAGAATATTTCTTTTATCAAAACCTATTGCCACTAAAATAATAGTCACCTAATAATATTCATCCTCCCAAAAAAATATGGTGGGAAATTTTAGTATTCCCGCCCTACTTTAAGCGAGAAATATTTTTCATAGTCGCTGTAGATTTCTTTTGCCACAAAATTATTGGTCGCCCAAATTAAATAATAGTCGCTAGAGAATACACAATTATTTTGGTCAATCTGAATAACTTTAGGCAACAACTTCATTTTTTTAGTCGCTAAATATCAGCTTGAGTGACTATTTTTTTTGGTCGTCCAAAATTTTGTGGCCTAAAGCCCTTATCCTTGTAGTGTTGTCCATTCATAAAATGACTTGTTTGTGACGTGTACCTTTCGTTAGTAGCCAAGGAACATGGACTGTCATGGAGCGTGGTCCAACTCATTTTCTTATTTGGTTGTTGGGTTTGGCTATCGTGCTATGAAAGAATGTGGACCGAGGTTACGGTCGGAAGCCCTTAACTTGACCATGGTTATAGGATGTATCTTATCTCAGTACGATATTAGCGCTGTTTGTCCTTGATTGGTTATAAGGGTGCCGTATGGTATCAAAAATACATTATAAGCCTATAACTCATGAGCCAAGTCTTATTATTATGTTATGCTTTGGTTTTGCCGCCTTCTTATGTGCTCCTTTATGGTACTTGCTATTTAGAGCTGACCTCGCTGGTTTTGTTAGGCCATATCTCATAGCAGAGCCCAAGGATCCAGTCTTCTTCCCTGACGTCAATGGTGCATACTAGGAATATGGCCGTCGGAGGCCTCGATTAGGTTTCTTCTCTACCACTCTAGTATCATCAGTTTTGTTTTGGCATTTTGCCACCGCCACTTGTTTAGCCGGTTATTCTGCATATTTAGTTCCTATGCATAATTGTAATTAAATCAGACTGCAGCTAAATATTATTATGTACTTATGACTCTCTGGGCTAGCTGTCTTATAAAGCTTGCCCCTTATGATCATTTTGATGAAGCGTCGGGGATGCCTTACTACTTTATCCTATATGTTCATTAATTTTTGTTTCTTGGATTAGATGATTGAGACATAGATGTGATGTATGACCCTAGACGACTTGATTATAGTATACAACCCTTGTCTCTTGATAGCTGTGACCGCTATGTGATGTCTTTGTACTTTATACGGTGTAGCTGGCCATGTCCGTACCCGTATTTCGGGACTGGTACGTGATAAAGTTTTAGTGGTGGCCTATACAGGTCTGATTTTTAGACTTATGGGGTGTTATTATTATAGGAGTCTGAATCAAAACTTGTTCCCTTTGATCTATTGCCTCATCTTCTCTTTCTTCACTTTGATTGTTAATTTGAATTGCATCCTCGAATCTTCCTCGTCCTATCATTTGATATCCTGTATCTTTCCCTATAGGGGTGCTTCTTTCTAAGTAGCTAGTCGGGCCAACGTGGAGGAACGTTCGACAAAGCATGGCTCGATAGGGTAGCAACCGGAAGGAGTACCTTCCCCTGGGCAGATTCGAGTAGAAGTGTTGTCAGAGCCAGTGGAGAGCAGGTACCAGAAACTCCTACACCACCAGCGATGTCGGATGCGATAATAGTACCCGATATTACAGCACCACTGGAGGTCATCCGGGAGCGTCAACTGGTAACCCATCAGCAACAGCAGACTCAAAAACAGGAATAGAATATACTACTGAATCAGGGGTTACAATTAGCCCTTAAGAGGAGTGTCAGGGCTAACTCGGGAGCGTCGAAGAGGTTTTGTTGACTCAACCCGAGGTACTTTGACGGCACAGAGGATGCCATTACGACGAATGCTTGGCTTTAGGATATTGAGGCCATTTTGACAACATCAAAGGTTCTAGCAGAAGAGAAGGTTGACCAGGTCAGATTATTACTTCAGGATTTCGCCCGCGACTGGTGGGCTCAGAAGAGGTTGGGATAAGGCATCATGTTCCTTGGGATAGCTTCAATACCAGGTTTAAGGCCAAGTACTTTAGCGTGCTAGCACGGTATGAGCTTCAACAGAGGTTTATCAGTCTTAAGTAGGTTTGTAAGACGGTGGATGGATATGCAGCAAACTTTTGTAGGCTGAGCCTGTTTGCACCTACGATGGTGGCTACAGAGCCGAAGAAGGCTACGAGATTCCAGCAGGGACTTCATTTGAAGATTCTACAGCTGGTAGAGGGGTACGACTACCAGACTTTTGATGTAGTCTTAATGGCAGCTTGAGGCAAGAGCTTACCCAACAAAGGTTGGCGACGAGGGCTGGGGGCCAAAAATGGTCTTATGCCCAGAATGTGAGCCGAGGAGCAGTATAGCAAACGTCGGTACCAGAACCAGGCATTCGTATTCATGATCAAGGGGCACCATGGAGACCGATGGTACCTGTGTTAAAGCACCAGTTCGGCATCAGCAGTCGAAAAACCAAAAGTAGAGCCAGGGGACACCCACGGGATGTACTTATTGAGGTAAGAAAGGGTATACTAGACATGTATGTCGGGCAGCTAATGGATTATGCATAAGGTGTGGTAGCCTAGACCACAGGATTGCTAGTTGCCCTATAATACAAAGGCTATGAGGGCCAGTTCAGCAGTTCTCGGTGTAGCAAGCTCTACGGGTAGCACCAATCAGAGGACCATTATTGACAGTAACGCCATTAGTCCATTGTCTGCCGATACATGCTCAGATGTTTCGCCAAGCGCAGAATCAGAGAGGTCAATAGAGGCTGCAGCAGCATGGCCAAGGAGGACAACAACAGGGAGCTCAGCCAGGCCTGGGTCAGGCTTTCACTTTGTCTCTGGAGGGGCACTAGTATCAGGCAACATGGTTACAGGTACTATTTCTATTACCTCTTTTTCTGCAGTAGTATTATTTGATTCAGGGGCTACCTATTCTTTTGTATCTATATGATTTGCAACACGCATTATATTGGAGTCCGAGGCATTGCCAGAGAGGATGAATATACTCACTTGTAATGAGCTCGTAGGAGTTAGCAGAGTGTGCTTAGTATGTTCGGTCATTATGTTTTGGTATTTATTGCCCACATCTTTGATTGAGTTCCCTATGGGCAACTTCGACGTTGTCCTGGGCATGGACTGGTTGAGAGACAATCATGCGATGATAGAGCATCAATAAGTAATAGTGTTTAAAATTCTAGGCATTAAAGAGTTCACCATTGTGCGATTGTTGGAGGATCAATCCAAGGGCATAGTCGCAGTGGCAGTAGCAGCAGAGGAGAAGGTTCCTAGGGTGGTCAAAGAGTTTTTTAATATTTTTCCAGATGAGCTTCCAGGTTTACCACCAGTAAGAGATGTGGAGTTTTACACTGAGTTGAATCATGGAACAAAGCCTATAGCCAGCAGGGTTTACAAAATGTTGGAGCCAGAGTTGGACAAGCTTTATCAGCAAGTGGAAGAATTGAAGGCGAAGAAGTTTATTCGAGATAGTGAATCGCCCTGGGGAGCACCGGTGATTGGCTAAATATGCCAACAGTAATTCTAGTACCCAAGAAGGATGGGACAATGTGGATGTATATTGATTATAGGCAGTTGAACGTAGTGACAGTAAAGAATAAGTACCCGCTTCTAAGTATTGATGATTTGTTTGATCAGTTGAGTAGAGCCAGAGACTTCTCGAAGATTGACCTTCGGTCTGGATATCATCAAGTGTGAGTCCGGGAGCAAGACATATGCAAGACAGTATTTAGATCGGGATATTGGTATTATGAGTTTCTGGTGATGCCATTTCGATTAACCAATTCCCCAGTAGTATTCATGGACATGATGAATCGTATTTTTATGCCATATTTGGATAAGTTTGTGGTAGTGTTCATAGACGACATCCTCATCTATTCCAGTAGTGATGATAAGCATGAAAAATATCTTTGGACAGTTTTATAGACTTTGAGGGAGCATCAACATTATGCGAAGCTTAGTAAATACGAGTTTTGGTTGGATCACATTTCGTTCCTGGGGTATATCATTTTTGGAGCATGAGTGTCAGTAGAAAGTTGATGGAGGAGAGAATTGGCCAATATCGTTCCTGGGGCATATCATTTCGTTTCTGGAGCATATCATTTCTGGGATTGGCAGGATACTATAGGAGGTTCATGGTAGACTTTGCCATGATTTTATTACCCTTGACGCATTTGATGCGTAATAAGATATAGTTTATTTGGTCAGTAGATTGTCAGGCATTGTTTGATGAATTGAAAAAGAGATTAATCTCAACCCCGATCTTGACGCTTCCAATAGGATCAGGAGGGTTTACAGTATATTATGATGCATCTGGGTAAGGGCTCGGGTGTGTATTGATGTAACATAGAAGGGTGATAGCATATACGTCTCGACAGTTTCGGGATCATGAGAAGAACTATCTGACCCACGACATGGAGTTAGCAGCAATTGTATTTTTGCTTAAGTTGTGGAGGCATCACTTGTATGGGGAGCTAGTAGAGATTTACACAGATCATAAAATCTTAAAGTATTGTAAGACCCCATTTTTATTTAGATATTAATTTCTTATTATTTCTATTATTGGTAAAAAAAATTCGTTATTGATTTATTATTATTTAAATTATGAGTATTTAGGATTATTATAAAAAGAACATATTAGTAATAATATTCTATAGAAGAATGGAGTATTGTTATTTTCTTTAATCCTATATTATAAGAAAATATTTTTAGATTTAAAATGATATATTATTCCTGATTATTAGGAAATATTTTTAGTTTTAATTTATAATAAGAAATATTTGTATTAAAAAGGTTTTTATTTTATGTAGAAATCAAAATAATATAGTTACATAATACTCACGAAAAATATAGTAGAAAATATTTTTATTAAGGATTGTGATTTAGAAAAAAATATTAATAGGATTTTTTTTATATTATTGTTTCTTTAGGTTTAAAATAAGAGAAAGAAAAAGGAAAAGAAGAAGAAGAACCAAACAAAAGGAAAGAAAAAAGAAAAGAAAAAAGGAGCCATGTAGTTCCCTTGCGGGAACAGTAACAGGCAAAACCCGTGTCCTTTGCTTCTAAGCAGAGAGGGATTTGTATATATATATACACAACAACCCAACAACGAAAAAAAAACCTCAAAACACAAAGCCATCGATCTTGGTAGCTGCCCCTGTAATGCCCCGTTCTGTACGGTGCATTACGATGTGTCATTGTCTCAAAGAGTTTCTTTGACCCGATGAAGTATCGATATGAATCGATGCAAACCTAAGTTCGATTGGAACAAAGTATTGACTTCGGTCGATCTGGTATGCAGGCTATGCTTCTAAGCTGGATTGCAAAGGGTCGACATCTTTGCCTTACTCAACTGGTGTTCGCAAAACCAAATCGTTGTCTTGCAACGGATTGTAGCATGGGCACGATAGGCCAAATCAATTGAGTAGCTCAACGAAATGGCTAAGTCAAGAAGAATTGGCCGTGCAACTAAGTTATGGAATCGAGCCGCGTCAGCTCGGCAGAACTACGAAGCGTATCGGCTTAAGGTGGGCGGGTTCTTGACTCTCTCTCCCTATTCCTTCACGTCTAATAAAATGAATTCATTGCATGCGATTTAGCTATTGAGTTAGTGAGTGTAGCTCGGGCAAGTAAAGTTCTTAATATGGGTTGAACATTAAGATAGAACATTGAACATTGAATAATTGAAGTGACGTGCATCAAGTGCACGGGGCACAGTATGGCGGTGATGGTAGAACATTGAAAGGCAATATCGAGATGTGCATCACGTGCACGACTCCGAGAACATTGAACACTAGGTCTAGAACATTGATTATGGCATTAAGCGTGCACTCGTGCACGAAATCTACGAAAAGACTAAGTAACTACAGAGCTAGGCAATGTGAATAACTTATGAATGGAACGCGTTGAATATAAGTATGAGGAGTCTAAGCCATTGGGCGTCGTGTATTAATACGGATGTGTTGGCGCATAATGCCGACGGAGCTTGAGATAGGGATGGTGGAATAAGTTTATGGAACGTGAATATGTTTACGGAACATGAATATGTTTATGGAGCGGGATTATGTTTATGGAACGTGAGATTGGTTGTATGATATGACTTGCTTGCTATGACGCGTATTGAATGGTCAATGGACACAGATGGCCCGTGCACGGGTGCGGCTTCCCTCGGACGGTTACTACCGGGGCACCGGGATCGTTCGGCCTAGGAAGGAATTATGTATGGTATTTATGGTGCACATCATTCGGACGGATTGCGACCGGCCAATGTAGTGATAAGCTATGATATCAGAAAGTTTAGGATCATTCGGATATTGGGCTAGCAATCCGTATCGGAGCGATCATAGGCATACACATAAGGATCCCAAGTCCATTACGGTGCGAAACACCGTGACCTTCATATAGATAGGGCCGGTGGGCTGAGATTAAAGTTGGGTGCAGGTGCAGGGCCGGCTACCCCTATGCATATGTTTAAGTATGGTTGGTTGATTGTGTGAATTGTATGATTGGTTATGTGAAGTTCTAACCATTGTAGGCTAGGGAAAGTGGGACGGAGATGAGCACGATCACTATGTTATGTTCAAATTATGTCTAACTGTATCTGCTGCAGGAACACGGCATCAGACACATTTATAATAAGTTGTTAAGCTTGAATACTTTCATGAAACTGATCCTAAGGCAAATTTGAAAGATCACCAATATAATGTTGCATGTTTCACTAAATATACTTAGTATTTTATTTGGGTGCGAGTGGGTCTTGATTAGTTCAGTGAGGACGAAAGCACTAATCTTCTACTAGTTTGCTTGCAGGTTCAGGATATGTTCGGCTCGAGACGGGGCTTGGCTTGGATGTGTCGAGGCATGGAGTCCTTAGCGTTTCAAGAGGAGCTACCGCATAGGCATTCGGACTTACGACATGGAGATGTTCGGTCGAAGACTACTTGGTGGCTAATATAAGGCATAATGTATGGAACAGTATAATCCTTTGTGAGCTAGAGAGATCATGAGCATTGTAGCCAATTGGCATATTCAGTTGGGCGATTCAAGCCTTTGTAACCTTCAGTTCATTATAAATAAAAGAGAGATTCTTATTGTATACTCTGTTTTCTTTCTGCTACTTATGTTATAAATTTGAGATAAACTTATGTGAACATGTTATCTTGCCTTGCACGAGCACAACTACAGGCTCGTACGGCATCACGCCCCAGCGAGGACGATGATTCGGGTGAAATCTAGCGAGGACGAGCGATTTTTCGGGTCGGGGCGTGACAAGTTGGTATCGGAGCGGTTCCATCCTCCGGACCATGAACGAATCTCTTTGACCCTCAGTTTTTTTGATATCGAAAATCAGTTGACTCTAAGTTGTTTCCGCAACCGCATGGATCATGGATCTGCTCGACGCTATATTGGATGTTCCATACAATAATTTTATACTAAGTGCGTACGTCTGCCACAAGTATGTTGTGACTATTACGTTATCTCCGAGTGCCATCGGGAGAATGTTGGTTGCATGAAGTGCAACGAGTTATGGAATGTTGGTTGCATGAAGTGCAACGAATATGGTGATGTTGGTTGCATGAAGTGCAATGATATACGTATTGTTGATCGCACGAAGTGCGGGAGTTATGTGTCGTTGGTCGTACGAAGTGCAAAGAGATACGTGTTGTTGGTTGCACGAAGTACAATAAGTCGATATGTGAGGCGATGCGTGTTATATAGCTATGCGAATGGTTATGTATTATTGGTTGCACGGAGTACAGCAAGTCATGAATCGTTCGTTGCATTGGTGCAACGAGTCGACATGGTAGGATACATGTTGTATGTCTATGCGGATGGATAACGATACGTTAAACGAGATTAAGTAATTACCTTAAGTATCGAGAGTAAATTATTGTACGAGTTGCAACGAGAAAGATTGGAAGATCACGATACGATAGTAACGAGCCGAATTGGTCGCTAAGTCGAGTTTAAGAACGTTTATGTTGGCCGAATGTCGCGTTGAGCTTTGAATAAGCGAATGTTGCGCGTGTGATCGATATGATTGCCAAGGTATGGTTAGGTTTGAATGTATGTCAAACTTGGATGAACGACTATCATGTTGGTCCAGTTGTTGTGCCAACACAAGTAAGAAGAACGCTAGGGATGGGATCGAGAAAGATTGCCACACGGGATAGTTGATCGAAAATAGACGCCAGACCTAAGCGGAGTGTGATGTTGAGTAATGGCTCAATTTTGAGTGGTATATGCATTACCACTTGTGCGATCAATGTAGCAAAGTATTGTGTCGATAACGATAGGCTCGATTCCTGAGTGGTATATGCAATACCACTTAGCGATAGATATGTTAAGCCGTTTGATGACTCGCAATAGGATGCGTCGAGACAATTGTGTTGTTACTATCAGTTTGTCGACAATGGACTGTAATGCCCCAGTCTTAAAATATGTTGGACCAGGAATACGAATACATGCCAGCAGCACTTCACTAATTGGCCAAGCTACACAACAAGCCCATTAGCGAAATACTTAAGCTGTAAATCATGATAACACCCAGAAATACAAAACAGTCCACATGTATATATATCTAATCACATCCACATAGTCCTCAAATAGATCAAGGATAAATAAGGAAATGTTTCAAATATCCAGCAATAAAAGTAATGAAGTCTGTGCGGGTGAAACATCCCGAAACCACAAAAATAGAAAGAAAGTACAAATCAACTACAAGTCTGATGAAAAGAAAAGAAAATAATGTAGCAAGACTAAAAATGATTATAACACGATCACAAAAAATCCTCTGGCACTATCTTGTCCACCTGTGTCGGTACGCATCCGGTCTCAGCTCCCGAACCGTAAACCTCTAGGTAGACTTCAGCTTTGTCTAAGCCTACGAAATAGCCATGTCCTCAGAGGAGTAGTAAGGTGCATAATATACATGCCAAGGTACAGAAATAAAAATATGAACTAAGGCAATCTACTGTATCCGTCTATATGCTATGCAAGTGAGATACTTTTCTAGAATACCAGACCCCTTCCACTAAGGCTCACTAGCACCTCAGCAGGGTATTGTCCCCAGTACCTGTGTCATGGTACCAAGGACCATCAATTCTCGACAGTGATAATCCCTTACTCTGCTACAGAGATAAAGGTCACTAAACAACAGGCCACACGACAATAGGTCTGATATTGTAGTCAAGTTCCCCCCAATCCCTATGTCTAGAATCTAGTAATGTCAAGTCTGTGCAGTCATCTCGAAAGTAAAAGTAATCCTGGTAAAGAAATGTAGAATGCTAACACGAGGTCAATACCATGAATAGTCATGTAAACCTCGCATCATGAATGTGTCGGTGTCCTGTGGACAATCGTGTCAATGGACAAATCAGTATGTACGTAATGCCTAATGTCAATACTCGTTGTCACTATCATGACATCGGTACCCGTATATAAACGGACACTAAGTATCAACATCCTACGTCATTCAATGCTAATAAAAAACAACAAGACAGAAAAGAAAGATCTGTAACGATGGCAAGGCACGCTTGCCTGTAACTGCTGTCTGTGGGTTGGCCTGTCCAACGCCGGTGTCCTTCTCGATCCTTCCAAGCTCACCTATAATAATACACTATATTTAATATTCTATATCAATATACCATATATAAATTATATAAGTATTTATGACTCCTAGTTGTCTTAACGTTGCTACGACACTACATCTATTACATAAGTACATATAGGTAACAAAACCTCTCGTAAATACTTTACAATTATAATAAAATAATATATTTAAATTTTGGAATTTATCTATAAATACTTATATCTTGCTATAATGCTATTTTCAATAGAAAAATCCTTTCACAAGAGATCTTATGTCAATGCCACATATGACTTCCTCAAATTGACCCATTAATTTAGTTCCGAAACAATGATTAAAATAAAATTACTAAATTCTATATAAATCTCAAAAATTAGTTAAAATAGTATTTATAATGTTAATACTTGCACAAAATAAAGTTTAATATGGATTCATGGAGTTTTGATACTTTTGGACACAAGAAAAACAGAAATTTTTGCAGTTCAGTAATATGGCAAATGTTTTGAATTTTTAAAAATAGCAAACTGATGCAAAACTTAACTTTCAGATACGCATCAGAAAGGTATCGACATCTAGACTCTGAATAAAAATATAATAAGGTTAGAAACTAAAAATAGATAGGTAAAAAATGGCCCGCAACAAAATTCATCAGTTCTGGATACCCTGTCGTAGAATCAACGCCACGGGAAAACCGCTTGGAACTAGGGGATCAACCAATCAGAGGTTGGACTAGACACACTAAGCTAACTCTCAGATTTGGTTTGAGGAGAAAAAGATGAGAAAAAGTGGGTGAAACATCGTCTACAATTCGATTAACCTGCTGTGATGTTTAAGACTTCGATTCGACGGAGTTTCGTCCCAAGTAGCGCATCGTGCACCTCTCTAATGCCCGCAAGGTTGCTCCTATAGTTGGTAGGGTGGAAGAGAATGTTGAGAGGGACGTCCAAGTGGTGGTCGTTGGCGGTTAAATCGAGAAGAAATTATATTTTGTGAAGAAAGGGGGTAGGCTAGGGTTTCGGGTTTGGAGCGGTGGCCGCTAGGTTTGGGGGAATTTGTGGAGTAGTGGGTGGTTATGAGAGAGGGAGGTCGTTAGTGTTTGATAGGTATATATATATATTTAGTGGATGGACTTTAGATTGATCTAATTTGGATAGGATTTGGTTGTCCAAATCATACTATTATTAATAGATTTTCTATTTTGGTTAGATGTTTGACCAAACCAAATATATAAGGGAATATTGCATATGGCTACAATTAAACCTCTAAAATTCTCTTAAATGTATATATACTTGGTTTTGGTACTCCTAATTAGGCTTTAACTAGTAGGGTTGACTAGGTTAGGGTCCGAGTAGCATTACTAGTCAAATTGTACCCGAAAAATCAATTTAATGAGTCTCATGTGCCATTTGCAAATAAGTAGCACATGAGAACTCGATTAGATGGTACACCCTAGGCATGTGCATTATAGAATCAAAATTAATCAAACTTTATATTGGTTCATACGGTTTCGATCTATGTCAAATCCAAAAATTACATTGGAAGTTGGCTTAAAATTACGTTAATAGCTCAAATTGGCCTAAGTTGGCCCGAAGTTGCGCGAAGTCAAAAGAATATTGAAATGTAAATTTGGATGGGACATGTATATCAAACTGAAGGTGGACGAGTTTAGAATTCAAATATGGAACTGGATTTGAGAAAACAATATTTGTTGTGCTTCAAAATCAAAGCTACGGTAAACTACTAACATAGTCATCATTAACTTTAATAATTTAAAATATTCATATAAAATAATTAAAAATAATTAATAATAAAATTCAAAAATTAGGGGACTTACAACCTACCCACCGTAGAAAATTTCGTCCTCGAAATTAAAAATAACACAATTATAAAAAAAACTTATCATAAGAATAATTAAGCTAAGATTTACCGGCATCTTCGAATAAGTGGGGATAACGCTCACGAATAGAATCTTCACGCTCTCAAGTTGATTCTTCTGGAGAATGGTACCTCCATGCAACTCGAACCAGCCTAATCGTCTTCCCTTTAAGCGTCTTCTCACTCGTATCCAAGATACCGACCGCGATCTCAGAGTGATCTACCACATGTCTGGGATCAATCACATACCTCCTCAACTGTGAGACATGGAACACATCATGCACTCCCTCTAGTGATGGAGGTAATACAAGATGATATGTTACTTCTCCTACACGCTCAATGATATCGAACGGTCCAATATACCTTGGACTCAACTTCCTCCTACTCTCGAATCTAGCAGTTCCCCGAGTTGGTGAAATCCTCAGAAATACATGCTCTTCCTCGTTGAATTCCAGTAGTCGACGATGCGTATCAGCCCAATGCTTCTACCGGTCTTGAGCTGCCTGAAGATGACTCTGAATCCGCTTTACTTTTTTGACTGTCTGTATTACAAGCTCTGGTCCAGGTATTTGTCGCTCTCTAGCCTCTATCCTCTCGCGAAGTCTTCGAAATCTTACATCTGTAGATAATGCTGCCTTGACTTCTAAATTGGCAAGTACTCCTTGATGTTTCGACATAATGACTTCTATTCCAAGCTCCTGAAGATCCTCTACTAACTGTGGCTGGGCTGTCAAGAAATATGCAGTAGGCTTCCTACTCAAAGCGTCCGCCACTACGTTCGCTTTGCCAGGATGTTATGTAAGTCTATATCATAGTCTGTCCTAAGCTCCAACAACCGCCTCTGTCTCATATTCAACTCCTTTAGCGTGAAGACATACTTCAAGCTCTTATGATCCGTAAATATTCCCACACGCTCTCCGTACAAATAATGACTCCACATTTTCAATGCAACGATCACAACTGCAAACTCCAAATCATAAGTAGGGTAATTCTTCTTATGTGCCCTTAGTTGCCTCGATGCATAGGCTATGATCTTCTGTGTTGCATCAAAACACATCCAAGTCCACTAACCAACGCATTACTGTATACAACAAATCCTCCCGATCCAGAAGGAACCATCAAAATTGGTGTTGGGGTCAACCTCTTCTTCAAATCTTCAAAAGCCTTCTAACAATCTTCTGTCCACTGGAACTCCTGATTCTTACGAGTCAACCGTGTCATCGGCTCTGCAATCCGTGAAAAATTCCCTACGAATTTGCGATAATACCCTGCAAGTCCGAGAAAACTCCTAACTTCTGCAACCGATGTTGGTGTCGGCCAAGACTCTACGGTAGCTATCTTTTCCTGATCAACTAAAAGTCCTTCTCCCGAGAAAATGTATCTAGGGAAAGGAACTCTATCAAGGCAAATTTTACACTTACTAAGCTTGGGCAATCACTTCTCCTTCCTCAATACTCCCAATACAACTCACTCTATCGTAGCTATAGTATTATAACCTATTCAATGATACTCGTCAGATCACTCCTAGCAATTTCTCCTAATAGGCTCTACGCATCCGATATCCAGACACTCATACTCGACTCATAATCTCACTAGGATCCATCTCTAAGAAACTAACCAGTTTCTAGCTATCCAACATCACAATCAAACCAATATCTAGCTTAATTATATTCTATAATATAACTATAAGGTTTGTCTATTTTAGTCATCTAATAAATAGAAGGTAATGGATGCCTAAGGCTGGGTCAAAAAACCTATATACCAATTTCAAACAACGGTAGGGTCAAGCAAAGCAGGAAGGTTTGTCTAATTATTTTCAAGAACGATATGAGGCCAAACAAGATGCATAGGACGTTGTCTAGGTAAGACTCAAGAACCATATATCTCCGTGATTATGTCACATAAAGTTACTGCCACGCCAGTGTGCATCTGGCTGCAAATAACTTTCTTGTTCCATAATACGACGGATGGCAGAAGTGCACATCTACCATGCCAGGTAATACAGGTTCTTGAGCTTATCTTGGATAAATCCATAAAATATTTTTGAATTAACTTTTTATGAAAATACAGAAAAAATATTAACATGCATAGGATATAGTTCAAGTAGAATTTGAGAAACATATGTAGCCATGATGCCGTTATCTGAAGTCCTGCCTCGCCAGTATCTCTCAGGCTGCAAAAACTTTGATTCCATAATACAAGGATAAATATAATTTCTCAAACTTTTTCTTGGACTAATCCATAAGGCAGTTTCCAGCAAATTAGCGAAAATGAACGAGAAGATTTACTCAAGAAGTCAATAGAGAAGGGTTTAGTCAAATCTCGAGTAAGGAAGAACACAAAAGCAATCATATTAAGAAATAAGATAACATGAAAGCAATCATGTTTGTGGATGTATCCTCAAGTCCTATTCCTTAATTGGTTGCAGGCTCATAGTAGTACGACTATCCTAGGTATTACTACGACTTCGCAAAATTTAAGAAGACTCTACCTGCACCAATGACTTCAAATGACTGTGCTCCTATTTTCCAAATGTGATAGTATACATCCATTATGAAGATTCATCTTACTAGCATGAATATATAAGGATTACAGTATAACATATCAAACTGGATGCAAATAAAAAATTCAAGTACGAGTTTGAAACGAAGTCAAGGAAGGTATCAAGCATGTGGATGTGATCCTATGGGTCTTTCCTATTCTATTTGCAGGCTCACGTCGGTACAGTTATGTAACCGAAGTGATTAACGAAGACCTGCATGGGCCACCACAAAAACATGTAACGCTCCAGTCCTAAAATACGTAGGACCAGGAATACGAATACATGCCAGCAGCACTTCACTAATGGGCCAAGCTACACAACAAGCCCATTAGCGAAATACTTAAGCTGTAAATCATGATAACACCCAGAAATACAAAATAGTCCACAGGTATATACATCTAATCACATCCACATAGTCCTCAAAGAGATCAAGGATAAATAAGAAAATGTCTCAAATATCCAGCAATAAAAGTAATGAAGTCTGTGCGGGTAAAACATCCCGAAACCACATAAATAGAAAGAAAGTACAAATCAACTACAAGTCTGATGAAAAAAAAAGGAAATAATGTAGCAAGACTAAAAATGATTATAACATGATCACGAAAAATTCTCTGACAATATCTCGTCCTCCTGTGCCGGTACGCATCCGGTCTCAGCTCCCAAACCGTAAACCTATGGGTAGTCTTTAGCTTCGTCTAAGCCTGGGAAATAGCCAGGTCCACAGAGGACTAGCATGGTACATAATATACATGCCAAGGTACAGAAATAAAAATATGAACTAAGGCAATCTACAGTATCCGTCTATGTGCTATGCAAGTTAGATACTTTTCTAGAATACCAGACCCCTTCCACTAAGGCTCACTAGCACCTCAATAGGGTATTGTCCCCAGTACCTGTGTCATGTGGAACCAAGGACAATCAATTCTCGACAGTAATAATCCCTTACTCTGCTACAAAGATAAAGGTCACTAAACAACGGGCCATACGACAATAGGTCTGTTATTGTAGTCAAGTTCTCCCCAATCCCTATGTCTAGAATCTTGCAATGTCAAGTCTGTACAGTCATCTCGAAAGTAAAAGCAATCATGATAAAAAAATCTAGAATGCTAATACGAGGTCAATACCATGAATAGTCATGTAAACCTTGCATCATGAATGTGTTGGTGTCCTGTGGTCAATCGTGTCAATAGTCACATCAGTATGTACGTAATGCCTAATGTCAATACTCGATGTCACTATCATGACATCAGTACCCGTCTATAAATGGACACTAGGTATCAACGTCCTACGTCATGCAATGCTAATAAAAAACAACAAGACAGAAAAGAAAGATCTGTAACGATGGCAAGGCACGCTTACCTGTAACTGCTGTCTGCGGGTCGGCCTATCCAACTCCGGTGTCCTTGTCGATCCTCCCAAGCTCACCTTTAATTATACACTATATTTATTATTCTATATCAACATACCATATATAAATTATCTGAGTATTTATTACTCCTAGTTGTCATAACGTTGCTACGACACTACATCTATAATATAAGTACATATAGGTAACAAAACCTCTCATAAATACTTTATAATTATTATAAAATAATATATTTAAATTCTGGAATTTATCTATAAATACTTATATATTGCTTTAATGCTATTTTCAATAGAAAAACCCTTTCACAAGAGATCTTATGTCAATGCCACATATGACTTCCTCAAATTGACCCATTAATTTAGTCCCGAAACAACGATTAAAATAAAATGAATAAATTCTGTAAAAATCCCAAAAATTAGTTAAAATAGTATTTATAATGTTAAAACTTTCACAACATAAAGTTTAGTATGGATTAATGGAGTTTTGACAGTTTTGGACACAAGGAAAACAGAATTTTTTGGAGTTCAGTGATATGGCAAATGTCTTGAATATTTAAAAATTGCAAACGGATGCAAAACTTAACTTTCATATATGCGTCGGAAAGGTATCGACGTCTACACTCTGAATAAAAATATAAGAAGGTTAGAAACTGAAAATAGATAGGTAAATAATGGCCCGCAACAAAATTTATCAGTTTTGGATACCCTGTCGTAGAATCAACGCCACGGGCAAACTGCTTGGAACTAGGGGATCATCCAATCAGAGGTTGGACTAGACACACTAAGCTAACTCTCAGATTTGGTTTGAGAAGAAAAAGATGAGAAAAAGTGGGTGAAACATCATCTACAATTCGATTAACCTACTGTAACGTTTAAGACTTCGATTCAACGGAGTTTCGGCCCAAGTAGCGCATCGTGCACCTCTCTAATGCCCGCAAGGTTGCTCCTATAGATGGTAGGATGGAAGAGAATGTTGAGAGGGACGTCCATGTGGTGGTCGTTGGCGGTTAAATCGAGGAAAAATTATTTTTTGTGTAGAAAGGGGGTAGGCTAGGGTTTCGGGTTTGTAGTGGTGGCCGCTAGGTTTTGGGGAATTTGTGGAGTAGTGGGTGGTTATGAGAGAGAAAGGTAGTTAGGGTTTGATAGGTATATATCTATATATATATATATATATATATATATATATATATATATATATATATATATATATATATATATATATATATATATATATATATATATATATAGTGCATGGACTTTAGATTGATCTAATTTGGATAGGATTTGGTTCTCCAAATTATACTATTATTAATAGATTTTCTATTTTGGTTATATGTTTGACCAAGCCAAATATATAAGGGAATATTGCATATGGCTACAATTAAACCTCTAAAATTCTCTTAAATATATATATATACTTGGTTTTGGTACTCCTAATTAGGCTTTAACTAGTAGGGTTGACTAGGTTAGGGTCCGAGTAGCATTACTAGTCAAATTGTACCCGAAAAATCAATTTAATGAGTCTCATGTGCCATTTGCAAATAAGTAGCACATGAGAACTCGATTAGATGGTACATCCTAGGCATGTGCATTATTCAAAATGAATCAAACTATATATTGGTTCATACGGTTTCGATCTATGTCAAATCCAAAAATTACATTAGAAGTTGGCTTAAAATTACGTTAATAGCTCAAATTGGCCTAAGTTGGCCCGAAGTTGCGCGAAGTCAAAAGAATATTGAAAAGTAAATTTGGATGGGACATGTATATCAAACTGAAGGTGGACGAGTTTAGAATTCAAAGATGGAACTGGATTTGAGAAAACAATATTTGTTGTGCTTCAAAATCAAAGCTACGGTAAACTACTAACATAGTCATCATTAACTTTAATAATTTAAAATATTCATACAAAATAATTAAAAATATTTAATAATAAAATCCAAAAATTAGGGGGCTTACAATCTACCCACCTTAGAAAATTTCGTCCTCGAAATTAAAAATAACACAATTATAAAAAAAACTTATCATAAGAATAATTAAGCTAAGATTTACCGGCAGCTTCGAATAAGTGGGGATAACGCTCACGAATAGAATCTTCACGCTCTCAAGTTGATTCTTCCGGAGAATGGTACCTCCATGCAACTCGAACCAGTCTAATCGTCTTCCCTTTAATGATCTTCTCACTCGTATCCAAGATACCGACCGTGATCTCAGAGTGATCTACCACATGACTGGGATCAATCACATACCTCCTCAACTGTGAGACATGGAACACATCATGTACTCCCTCTAGTGATGGAGGTAATACAAGACGATATGTTACTTCTCCTACACGCTTAATGATATCGAACGGTCCAATATACCTTGGACTCAACTTCCTCCTACTCTCGAATCTAGCAGTTCCCCGAGTCGGTGAAATCCTCAGAAATACATGCTCTTCCTCCTTGAATTCCAGTAGTCGACGATGCGTATCGGCCCAATGCTTCTACCGGTCTTGAGCTGCCTGAAGATGACTCTGAATCCGCTTTACTTTTTCGACTGTTTGTGTTACAAGCTCTAGTCCAGGTATTTGTCGCTCTCCAGCCTCTATCCTCTCGCGAAGTCTTCAAAATCTTGCATCTGTAGATAATGCTGCCTTGACTTCTAAATTGGCAAGTACTCCTTGATGTCTCGGCATAATGACTTCTATTCCAAGCTCCTGAAGATCCTCTACTAACTGTGGCTGGGCAGTCAAAAAATATGCAGTAGGCTTCCTACTCAAAGCGTCCGCCACTACGTTTGCTTTGCCAGGTTGTTACTGTAAGTCTATATCATAGTCTGTCCTAAGCTCCAACAACTGCCTCTGTCTCATATTCAACTCCTTTTGCGTGAAGACATACTTCAAGCTCTTATGATCCGTAAATATTCCCACATGCTCTCCGTACAAATAATGACTCCACATTTTCAATACAACGATCACAACTGCTAACTCCAAATCATAAATAGGGTAATTCTTCTCATGTGCCCTTAGTTGCCTCGATGCATAGGCTATGATCTTCCGTGTTGCATCAAAACACATCCAAGTCCACTACCCGACGCATCACTGTATACAACAAATCCTTCCGATCCAGAAGAAAGCATCAAAATTGGTGTTGGGGTCAACCTCTTCTTCAAATCTTCAAAAGCCTTCTAACAATCTTCTGTCCACTGGAACTCCTGATTCTTACGAGTCAACCGTGTCATCGGCTCTGCAATCCGTGAGAAATTCCCTACGAATTTGCGATAATACCCTGCAAGTCTGAGAAAACTCCTAACTTCTGCAACCGATGTTGGTGTCGGCTAAGACTCTACGGTAGCTATCTTTTCTTGATCAACTAAAAGTCCTTCTCCCGAGAAAATGTATCTTGGGAAAGGAACTCTATCAAGGCAAATTTCACACTTACTAAGCTTGGGCTATCACTTCTCCTTTCTTAATACTCCCAATACAACTCACTCTATCGTAGCTATAGTATTATAACCAAATCAATGATACTCGTCAGATCACTCCTAGCAATTTCTCCTAATAGGCTCTACGCATCCGATATCCAGACACTCATACTCGACTCATAATCTCACTAGGATCCATCTCTAAGAAACTAACCCGTTTCTAGCTATCCAATATCATAATCAAACCAATATCTAGCTTAATTATATTCTATAATATAACTATAAGGTTTGTCTATTTTAGTCATCTAATAAATAGAAGGTAATGGATGCCTAAGACCGGGTCAAAAAACCTATATACCAATTTCAAACAACGGTAGGGTCAAGCAAAGCATGAAGGTTTGTCTAATTATTTTCAAGAACGATATGAGGCCAAACAAGATGCATAGGACGTTGTCTAGGTAAGACTCGAGAAGCATATATCTCCGTGATTATGTCACATAAAGTTACTGCCACGCCAGTGTGCATCTGGCTGCAAATAACTTTCTTGTTCCATAATACGACGGATGGCAGTAGTGCACATCTACCATGCCAGGTAATACAGGTTCTTGAGCTTATCTTGGATAAATCTATAAAATATTTTTGAATTAACTTTTTACAAAAATACAGAAAAAATATTAACATGCATAGGATATAGTTCAAGTAGAATTTGAGAAACATATGTAGCCATGATGCCGTTATCTGAAGTCCTGCCTCGCCAGTATCTCTCAGGCTGCAAAAACTTTGATTCCATAATACAAAGATAAATATAATTTCTCAAACTTTTACTTGGACTAATCCATAAGGCAGTTTCCAGCGAATTAGCAAAAATGAACGAGAAGATTTACTCAAGAAGTCAATAGAGAAGGGTTTAGTCAAATCTCGAGTAAGGAAGAACACAAAAGCAATCATATTAAGAAATAAGATAACATGAAAGCAATCATGTTTGTGGATCTATCCTCAAGTCCTATTCCTTAATTGGTTGCAGGCTCATAGTAGTACGACTATCCTAGGTATCACTACGACTTCGCAAAATTTAAGAAGACTCTACCTGCACCTATGACTTCAAATGACTGTGCTCCTGTTTTCCTAATGTGATAGTATACATCCATTATGAAGATTCATCTTACTAGCATGAATATATAAGGATTACAGTATAACATATCAAACTGGATGCAAATAAAAAATTCAAGTACGAGTTCGAAACGAAGTCAAGGAAGGTATCAAGCATGTGGATGTGATCCTATGGGTCTTTCCTATTCTATTTGCAGGCTCACGTCAGTACAGTTATGTAACCGAAGTGATTAACGAAGACCTGCATGGGCCACCACAAAAAGATGTAACGCTCCATCCCTAAAATACGTAGGTCCAAAAATACGAATACATGCCAGCAGCACTTCACTAATGGACCAAGCTACACAACAAGCCCATTAGCGAAATACTTAAGCTGTAAATCATGATAACACCCAGAAATACAAAATAGTCCACAGGTATATACATCTAATCACATCCACATAGTCCTCAAAGAGATCAAGGATAAATAAGAAAATGTTTCAAATATCCAGCAAAAAAAGTAATAAAGTCTGTACGGGTGAAACATCCCGAAACCACATAAATAGAAAGAAAGTACAAATCAACTACAAGTCTGATGAAAAGAAAAAGAAATAATGCAGCAAGACTAAAAATGATTATAATATGATCACGAAAAATTCTCTGACACTATCTCGTCCTCCTGTGCCGGTACGCATCCGGTCTCAGCTCCCGAACCGTAAACCTCTCGGTAGTCTTTAGCTTCGTCTAAGCCTAGGAAATAGCCAGGTCTACAGAGGACTAGCATGGTACATAATATACATGCTAAGGTACAAAAATAAAAATATAAACTAAGACAATCTACTGTATCCGTCTATGTGCTATGCAAGTGAGATACTTTTCTAGAATACCAGACCCCTTCCACTAAGGCTCACTAGCACCTCAGTAGGGTATTGTCCCCAGTACCTGTGTCGTGGCACCAAGGACAATCAATTCTCGACAGTGATAATCCCTTACTCTGCTAAAAAGATAAAGGTCACTAAACAACGGGCCACACGACAATAGGTCTGTTATTGTAGTCAAGTTCTCCCCAATCCCCATGTCTAGAATCTAGTAATGTCAAGTCTGTACAGTCATCTCAAAAGTAAAAGTAATCATGATAAAAAAATCTAGAATGCTAATATGAGGTCAATACCATGAATAGTCATGTAAACCTCGTATCATGAATGTGTCGGTGTCCTATGGTCAATCGTGTCAATGGACACATCAGTATGTACGTAATGCCTAATGTCAATACTCGATGTCACTATCTTGACATCAGTATCCGTCTATAAATGGACACTAAGTATCAACGTCCTACTTCATGCAATGCTAATAAAAAACAACAAGACAGAAAAGAAAGATCTGTAATGATGGTAAGGCACGCTTGCTTGTAACTGCTGTCTGCGGGTAGGCCTGTCCAACTCCGGTGTCCTTGTCGATCCTCCCAAGCTTACCTATAATTATACACTATATTTAATATTCTATATCAACATACCATATATAAATTATCTGAGTATTTATGACTCCTAGTTGTCATAACGTTGCTACGACACTACATATATTATATAAGTACATATAGGTAACAAAACCTCTCATAAATACTTTATAATTATAATAAAATAATATATTTAAATTCTGGAATTTATCTATAAATACTTATATATTGCTTTAATGCTATTTTCAATAGAAAAACCCTTTCACAAGAGATCTTATGTCAATGCCACATATGACTTCCTCAAATCGACCCATTAATTTAGTCCCGAAACAACGATTAAAATAAAATTAATAAATTCTGTAAAAATCCCAAAAATTAATTAAAATAGTATTTATAATGTTAAAACTTGCACAACATAAAGTTTAATATGGATTCATAGAGTTTTGACACTTTTGGACACAAGAAAAACAAAATTTTTTGGAGTTCGGTGATATGGCAAATGTCTTAAATTTTTAAAAATTGCAAACGGATGCAAAACATAGCTTTCATATATGCGTCGGAAAGGTATCGACGTCTACACTCTGAATAAAGATATAAGAAGGTTAGAAACTGACAAAAGATAGGTAAAAAATGGTCTGCAACAAAATTTATCAGTTCTGGATACCCTGTCGTAGAATCAATGCCACGGGCAAACTGCTTGGAACTAGGGGATCCGGCGATCAGAGGTTGGACTATACACACAAAGGTAACTCCCATATTTGGTTTGAGAAGAAAAGATGAGAAAAAGTGGGTGAAATATCATCTACAATTCGACTAACCTGCTGTGACGTTTCAGACTTCGATTCGACGGTATTTCGGCCCAAGTAGCGCATCGTGCACCTCTCTAACGCCTGCAAGGTTGCTCCTATAGTTGGTAGGGTGGAAGAGGATGTTGAGAGGGACTTCCAGGTTGTGGTGGTTGGCAGAAAAATCGAGGAGAAATTATATTTTGTGAAGAAAGGGGGTCGGCTAGTGTTTCGGGTTTGGAGTGGTGGCCGCTAGGTTTGGGGGAATTTGTGGAGTAGTGGGTGGTTATGAGAGGGGGGTCATTAGGATTTGATAGGTATATATATATATATATATATATATATATATATATATATATATATATATATATATATATATATATATATTTAGTGCATGGGCTTTAGTTTGATCTAATTTGGATAGGATTTGGTTCTCCAAATCATACTATTATTAATAGGTTTCCTATTTTAGTTAGATGTTTGACCAAGCCAAATATATAAGGGAATATTGCATATGGCTGCAATTAAACCTCTAAAATTCTCTTATATATATATACTTGGTTTTGTTACTCCTAATTTGGCTCTAACTAGTAGGGTTGACTAGGTTAGGGTCCGAGTAGCATTACTAGTCAAATTGTACCAAAAAAATCAATTTAATGAGTCTCATGTGCCATTTGCAAATAAGTTGCACATGAGAACTCGATTAGATGGTACACCTTAGGCATGTGCATTATAGAATCAAAATGGATCAAACCTTATATTGGGTCATACGGTTTTGATCTATGTCAAGTCCAAAAATTAAATTGAAAGTTGGCTTAAAATTACGTTAATGGTTCAAATTGGCCTAAGTTGGCCCGAAGTTGCGCGAAGTCAAAAGAATATTGAAAAGTAAATTTGGATGGGACATGATATATCGAACTGAAGGTGGACGAGTCTAGAATTCAAATTTGGAACTGGATTTGAGAAAACAATATTTGTTGTGCTTCAAAAATCAAAGCTACGGTAAACTACTAACATAGTCATCATTAACTTTAATAATTTAAAATATTCATATAAAATAATTAAAAATAATTAATAATAAAATCCAAAAATTAGGGGGCTTACATGGATGGAGTACTAATGAGACTTGATGGAAATGAGTCAATAGAAGTCGATGCTAGTATGTTTCGATGAATTGAGTTGAACGATGATGTACAGAGTCGTACCTATGGAGGATACGTCGGAGGAGGATTCGTTAAGTGTAAGTCGAACGATAGTTTGAACATAGCAAAGGAATGCTGCGTTGAGGAAATAGTTAACTCGGTCAAAATTGCGTTGAGTAGGTACGAAGAAATTGTGCAAACAAATTTGAGTTAGAGCGATGGGTCGGTAGCACGATTTGGAAGGGCGAGTTAGGGATATGAGAATGCATATGTGAATTAGAAATTGTGTTGCGATGATGGTAGTTAGTTACAACTGAATGGATCTTGATGTGTACAAGACTTGATTCGTATTTGAGTTAGGATAATGACTGTGATTGCAACGAATTGGAGCATATGAGAGAGGAAGATGTTCAAGTTATGTATATCGACGATGGTATTGAGGCGTATCAAAGACGATATGCAATAACTCAGGGATATTCTGATCGAATGAATGAAAATTATGTTGAACATTGTTGTTAGATGAATAAAATACAAGTTAAGTTGATGGCAGTTTGGATGATGTCGGAAGAATGCTTCAGACAATTTGAGAGTGGATGGATATTACTTGGATGAAAACGAAAGTGCTTGATTGTTTCGAGGATAACTACAATATTGACATTCTTATCTTATGCGAGTGAAACTCCAGCACCGCACATGCATCATGCCAAATTAGGGTGATCATTCCGCGTGAGCGCTGGTATGGTGATTCATACAGCGGGGATGATCAAAATTACAAGGCATGGCAAAATTGGATTTGACTTGTGGTTCGATGCAAAAGTGGTTCGAGGATGGTTTTGATGAGTATGGAACATGTCAAACTATGATCAAGGATAGGTAGACTCGGACTTGAGGCAAGTAGATGCCATACGACTAGCAAAAATAGTCGATGGTATTGTATGAGTGATTCGACTAGTATCGGCACACAATGTGCATAAGTGATTCGAGTAGTAACGGCGCATCAGTTGTGCGAGGGAGTAGATAAATTGTGGATTGGTAAAGTATATCGGATTGGGTAAAGTCCTATAGGAATTGTCAGGAATTGATTTGGCTCCACGATAGGATAGATCATGGTTCTTAGCAACTGTCCCTCGTTGATGATCTTCAATTATCGAGCGTAGTTTCGGAGCAGATGACCCTAGAAGACTTGACCGCTAAATCAAATGAATGTTGAAGACCGTAGGACGACCCTAAGGAATTCGTATGAGAAATTACATCGATGAGGAATGATAATGTAGTACATGTTGAGGATAAGTCTAAGCGATTAAGTATCGTGTTTCAAAAGTTAACGAGTAGCCTTCGACTAGATCGATACGGTTAGGAAATTTATGATTGATCGAATGAGTACGTGAGTATTTTGGTTGGTCGATGGTCGAATAGATGTTGAAAAACGTACTTTGCATAGTGTTGCGGTAAGGCGATTGCAGGAATTCTGCAATGCGCGAGAGTGACGAATAGTAGAATGACCCTAAGAGTTGTGTCGTAGATCGGTTTGAGTGATGGTTAGGCTATGTGTGTTTGGACTTGCTATCTATGTTACGAAATGAACTAGTTGGGATTGATTCAAACATTGAGTAAGAAATTCCTATTCGATTAAGAATCAGAGATGGGCGTATTGTAAGAGACCTTGGGTCGAAAAGATTGTTGCCTTTGAGCATCGTAGATCAAGTTGACCTCTTGTGTCGGGAGAGCTCGAGCATGATGTCTGGATAAGTTACCTAGCGGGGGTAGCCCCAGACCCGATACGTAGGTAGTTCGAGAATATGGATCGTATTGGAATAGTTGTGCGCTATGTATAGTACAGATTGTAGGCAGGGAAAGTTGGACATGTTGGACTTAGTCCATGTCATTGAGGCCAAGTGTTATGAACGACCAGATGAAAGACTTGAGTGGTGCGAGAGATAAGATATAATTGGGCAAATGGGTATTATAGAAAATTATTGCGATCGGATGCGCAATGACTTAATGCAATGCATGTGTTAGATGGCCATCGAAAAACTTATGGGATCGAAGTAATAATTTTGAGTTAAGTTACATACAAAAATGTTTGGAAGAGGATCACGTGTTATCGGATAAGGCATACGAGAAGTATTTTGGAAATAGGTGCTATGATTTGACTAAGTCGAGTACGAAATGATTGGTATTTGAGGATTTAAGTTGAGCATATTAGCTTTGTTCCGATGCCCTACAACTGAGCTTGGCTGAAATGCATATATTGATGGGACGCCTAAAATATGTGTATTATCCAAACTAAGTTGTATGATTCTAATGATAGTGGCACGAGATCTTGTAACGATCTAGCAAACCACTTGGATTGAGTGTTGGTTTCGGTTCGAGAATGAACCTCGTTTTGAGTGGTATATTATATAATGCCCCGCTCTGCGCGGTACATTACGATGAGTCATTGACTCGAAGAGTTTTGTTGACCCGATGAAGTATTGATACCAATCGATGTAAAGCCTAAGTTCGATTGGAACAAAGAATTGACTTCGATCGATCTGGTGTGCAGGCTATGCTTCTACGCTGGATTGTAAATGGTCGACATCTTTGCCTTACTCAACTGGTGTTCGCAAAACCAAATCGTTGCCTTGCAACGGATTGTGGCATGGGCGTAATTGATCGAATCAATCGAGTAGCTCAACGGAATGGCTAAGTCAAGAAGAATTGGCCGTGCAACTAAGTTATGGAATTGAGCCGCATCAGCTCGGCGGAACTACGAGGCATATCGGTTTAAGGTGGGCGGGTTCTTGACTCTCTCTCCCTATTTCTTCACGTTGAATAAAATGAATTCATTGCATGCAATTTAGCTATTGAGTTAGCGAGTGTGGCTCGAGCGAGTAAAGGTCTTAGTATGGGTTGAACATTAAGATAGAACATTGAACATTGAATAATTGAAGCGACATGCATCAAGTGTACGAGTCGCAGTAGGACGGTGATGGTAGAACATTGAAAGGCGATATCAAGATGTGCATCACGTGCACGACTTCGAGAACATTGAACACTAGGTCTAGAATATTGATTATGGCGTTAAGCGTGCCCTTGTGCACGAAAGCAACGAAAAGATTAAGTAACTACGGAGCTAGGCTATATGAATAACTTATGAATAGAACGCGTTGAATGTAAGTATGACTCGTCTAAGTCGTTGGGTGTCGTGCATCAATACGGATGTGTAGGGGGCATAATGTCGACGGAGCTTGAGATAGGGATGGTGGAATACGTTTATGGAATGTGAATATGTTTACGGAATATGAATATGTTTATGGAGCGAGAATATGTTTATGGAATGTTAGAATGGTTGTATGATATGACTTCCTTGCTATGACGCATATTGCATAGTTAATGGACTCGGATGGCCCGTGCACGGGTACGGCTTCCCTCGGACGGTTACGACCGGAGCACCGGGACCGTTCGGCCTAGGAGGGAATTATGTATGGTATTTATAGAGCACATCATTCAGACGAATTGCAACCGGCCAGTGTTGTGATAAGCTATGATATCTGTAAGTTTGGGATCCTTCGGATATTGGGCTAGCAACCCGTATCGGAGCGATCATAGGCTTACACATAAGGATGCCAAGTCCATTATGGTGCGACACACCATGACCTTCATGTAGATAGGGCCGGTGGGCTGAGATTAAAGTTGGGTGCAGGCGCAGGGCCTGCTACCCCTATGCATATGTTTTAGTATGGTTGGTTGATTGTGTGAATTGTATGATTGGTTATGTGAAGTTCTAACCATTGCAGGCTAGGGAAAGTGGGACGGAGATGAGCATGATCACTATGTTATGTTCAGATTATGTCTAACTGTATCTGCTGTAGGAACATGGCATCGGACACATTTGTAATAAATTGTTAAGCTTGAATACTGCCATGAAACTGATCCTAAGGCAAATTAAAAAGATCACCAATATAATCTTGCATGTTTCACTAAATATACTTAGTTTTTGGTTTGGGTACGAGTGGTTCTTGATCAGTGCAGCGAGGACGAATGCACTAATCCCCTACTAGTTTGCTTGCAGGTTCAGGATATGTTCGGCTCGGGGCGGGGCTTGGCTTGGATGTGCCGAGGCATGGGGTCCTTAGCATTTCAAGAAGAGCTACCGCATAGGCATTCGGACTTGCGACATAGTGATGTTCGACCGAAGACTACTTGGTGGCTAATATAAGGCATAATATATGGAACAGTGTAATCCTTTGTGAGCTAGAGATATCATGACGTTGTAGCCAATTGGCATATTCAGTTGGGCGATTCAAGCCTTTGTAACCTTCCGTTCATTATAATTAAAAGAGAAATTATTATTGTATACTATGTTTTCTTTTCGCTGCTTATGTTATCAATTTGAGATAAACTTATGTGAATTATCTTGTCTTGTACGAGCGTAACTCCAAGCTCGTGCGTCATCACGCCCCAGCGAGGACGATGATTCGGGTGAAATCTAGAAAGGACGAGCGATTTCCCGGGTCAGGGCGTGACACCTGAGCCCGTGCGCCGCCGTCGGGCATCACTGGCTGGCCGACGGCGGAGCAGGTGGCCGCGCGCGCACCGGACAGCAGCAGCAGCGACAGTTCATCGCCCTATCTTCGCAGCAATGTTCCCGTCTCTCCAGTCCACCAATTCGTGAGCCGTCTTCTCCGGTACAGCCCCGACTTAACCCCCTTCAAATGAAATGAATTCGCAGAAAAATTGAGTTGAAAATAGGAAAAAAATTATTTTTCTGAAATAACAAAAACATGACGAATCAGTCCAAAAGCGTATTTTTGAAAGGAATTTTCGAACAGTAAAATAGGAATTTTAGAAATCTACCTAAATAACTTTATAGAAAATATATACATGATTAAAACCCCTTTTGTATCTCCTGACATCATTGTGTATGAGCAAAATTATTCGTCTTTAAAAATCAAGAAAAAAATATTTTTAAAAACTATAAAATTTTAGAAAATTTCTCCGATACAGCACGCGTTCCTGCAAATCGGGCAACATGGTCACAACCCATAAGCATCGAAAGGCGCTTATGGACATTGTCGACGTATGGGAACTGACGAAACTCAATTTCGTTTTGCGTGTACGACAAAATCGAGACGTATCCTTCGAGATACCCCGCATCATGCCATTTGTAAACTAGCCCATAACTTTGTGCATGTTCGTCATCTCGAGGCAAAACTTGTGCCAACAGGACCGTGTCATTTTTCTGGTCCTGTGCGCCCATTTTGGTCCGATTCTGAGAATATCGACCGGAATACCTTTTTGTCGGGCCCGTGACTCGATCCAACGGGCAAATTTGTGTACGGTCCGCCGAAATTCAACTTTGGACATACGGTTGGGACCCGTAGATATGTAGTATGATGCCTTTAGAGACCGTAAGCACTGGCACACTTTTCGGTGCATAACGGGTCCAACGACGGACATCATTTTTACCTGAATTTATGATTTTACCCCTGTGTCCAGAATTGGACTTTTGGACAGGCATTTCAAGAGATATCTTTTACACCTATAACGTTCTTGATGTTTGTTTCAGCATCCAGAGCTGTTTGCGGATTGTGATTTATTTTGTTATTGATTCTGACTATTGGATTGCTGCTTTTCGCACCACCACCTGGCAAGATACCTTGCCATTATACTCTATGATTTAATTTCATTTTTATTTCTCCTATTTAGATTCAGTTTATACTTATACTACCCATTTATTTTTCATTATTCCAGTTGCAACCTTACTATGATTTACTTATCATGCTTTAAATTATTATAATACAACTGTTAGTTATATATCTTTCCTTGTCTTTCAATATGCTTTGGACCCAGTCTTAGCGGACTACCTTTTGTCAGTGCCATTGGGGAGGGAGAAGACAGTAGATGTATGGGATATCCAAATCCAAAAGCCATAGTAATTGCGTACTACGGTAGTCGTGTCATGACGGTCACTAGCCTCGAGCTATGTGGACTAATGGGTCACGTGGGCCGCTAGCCTCGAGTTATGCCGGTCACTAGCCTCGAGCTATGTGGTACTTGACATGTGTGTATTGTGAGTTGTGAGCTAGTCATGGGGGAGTCAGCCTTTACCTGCCCATACATTGAAATGTCTTCTAAATTTGTATATTAGAATTGTTAGGTCACACTCCGTCCTATTTATGGCATGGGACAATGTCATATCACGGAATAGTATGCTACCCCTTGTCCTTGTTTCGTTGTAGGGGTAGTCTACTGTTTCGATGATGGAATATTGGGCCATGTTATGGTTGGGACACTTTACTTTTTCTTTGGGACTACATAGTATATTTTGTATCCAGTTTATATGGCATGTTCTTTATGTATCTTGTTACGTCCCTCTGAGGACCTGGTGATCTCTCCAGGTGTGTGCTTTCATATTTTTTTCGCAGGTGCTCTAGCCAAGATCGTGGTTTTCCCTTTCAATCGAGGAGGCTTGCTCTTGGATCATCTATTGCCATTTTTATCGATCCTTTCCTTGTATATTTTTCTCTCATTTAAAATGGTTAGTAGTGGATTTGTCTCCGCCCAACTGCATGTACAAATGACAAATTCAGAGTTGATTTATATTATTATGCTCTAATTTTTGCGGATGAGATTTAGTTGTCATGGTTTACTGCATTTTACAGCTTATGTATACAAACGAGAATTCTACATATTGGAGTGTACTTTGTATGTTTACAACTGGCATGTCTACGTACTTAGTCCTAAGTATTTTGAGACAGGGGCATTACATATTTTTGTGGTGGCCCATGTAGGTCAAGTTTTCCGTTTCGGTTATATTACTGTACCGAACGGGCCTATATATAGGATTAGAATATAGGTGTCTCATCCACATACTTGATCTCCTTCCTTGATTTCATTTTTTGAACTCCCTTTTTGACTACCTTGATTTCCTTTTGCTTGATTCCTTTTCCACCATGAAGTTTATCTTTCTTTCTTCATGCTTGATAAAGGTTAGGAAGATGACTCGTAATAAGGTACGTATATATGTTATATTGTCCAAATCGCATTATGAGTTGAACTCTTATAAGTTAAGTAGAATGGATCATGACCTACCATCCTCGTTGTCCTTACGACCCTTTCAAAAAGAATATAAAAATATTACCTAGACTATAGAGCTTAAGGGTCCATACCTCATTATATTAACCAACGCCTTCGACAAGAAGACAGTAGGACAACCGTAGAGGCAAGAACACCTGACGAGTCTTAGATTCTGATGAACTTGAACTACCTGTGCCTTCTTTCAATCATAGATCTCACGTACTTATATTTTATTGACTAACTTGACTGATGTTGCTATTATAGCATATTTTTTGCAAGCTTAATCCTTTATCGAGCTTGTTCAGAACATGTGTTTATTGGGGACGCCTACTAGCATATTGTCTAATTAGAATCGGTACATTATGGTCTGATCAACCTTAGTGCACTTGGTTCGCTCTCCATACGATTAACCCACGCGGAACGAGATATAGATGCCTCTAGGATCTCATCCGCCACTGCCTTGACAACTTCCTTTGAATTATTCAAATCGCCCTTGGTTCCATGATGTGAAGATGAAGTCTCGCTCCCGTGTCCACGCCTCCGGAATCTAATGCTCCTAAATAATTTATTTAACTACTTATAAAACTTATAACATAACTTCATTAACTAAATTAGTGTTTTAAACTACTTTAACTATATTCAAATATTTTGTAGGACTACTTAAATTTTATAACATACATACGTGTCCAACGAGACCTCGGAACACAGTTTTAGGGTTTTCGACCTTCCAATTAATCGGTTATGACCCTACGTCAATAATACACTTAAAAATTATAGAAAATTCCTAAAAATAATATTTAAAACTATTTTCTATAGTATTAACTCTGAAATTCTAGAATTACGATTTATAAAGAATTATGTGACTAGTTGACTACTACGTCAGCTTGTATAGTAGAAACTCGTCCTGAACATAGCCAATTACTGAAAATAGCTAAAATACCAAAAAAAATATTTTATACAGAATTTAAAGTACATTATATCTTAGAATTAAGACATGAATACAAGAGTTAGGTTATGCTACTAATTTAGAACATTCTAAGTCGGCAAATTACCCGAAAAAGCTAATTTTGACGCCTAATTTTCTCGACCAAATTTGAGATGCTAAATTCATGGAAAAATACTTAAAAATTCTAATTTATATATATGAACACACAAAAAATTCAGTTTCGAAAATAACCACCAATAACTTATAGTTCCTTCACAACGGGGTTAAATTTGATACTACCGAAACATGAATATTTCGACGATAAATCATGATACTTATGGGTGAAAATACATAAAAAAGGTACCAAAATACTGTTTTTTACTGATTTAATAATAGAATTTTTACAGAATTATAGCACAGATTTGAGATGGAAAAATTAGTGTTTCTTACCAAAAATCCTTGCTAGTTGGGTTGTGGAGGCTTCTCCTTGCCAAAGCTCCCACCTTTATTGATATCCTTGTTTGCTAATCCTCTATTGACGAGTTTGGAGGGGTTGACAATGGCTCTAGATGGTTGGATGAAGAAGATGGAGTTTTTAGGGTTTTTTTGGTGGAGTTTGGATGGGAGAAGGATGAAAGAAGGAGTTTTTATGGAGCAGAAAGAGTTGTATGATGGAGGGGATGAAGATGATGGATTTGGATGGAGTAGGTGCTGCCAAAATTTGGAGGGAGGGAGGGGGTTGGTCGGCTATGGAGAGGTAGAGGAAGGGAGAATAAAGTTAGGGTTTGGGTTTGGCTAAAAGTAGGTATATATATGGACTTTTTGGGTTGCATGCATAAAAATGAGTAGGAATCCTATTCCTAATGAGATGTTCGGCCGGGGGGGGGGGGGGGGAAGGTTTCTTGGGAAAACACTCCATGGTGGGTGTCCACTTGGTATGGTTTGGTTGTTTGGTGAGTTGGCTAATTGATTGGATTGAGGATTAAAAAGGTCTTTCATAATGTAGACTAATTAAATCTATCTTATATAAATACAATCCAAATCTGAATTAAATATAAAATATATATATTTATTTATATATATTAATGCCCAACATGCCTACATAGTTTTGGGTTGGACTTTGGGTCAAATATAAACTAATGCCAACTAGGATTACACTAGGATTACACGTAAACACTTTCTATAAATAAAAATTTTCCAAAATTGAAAACTTATTAATATTAATAATATATATATATATATATATATATATATATATATATATATATATATATATATATATATATATATATATAAAATATATATCAACATGAAGGTTTTTGAGAGTACTACATGTCTATTTAGATTTAGATTTTGTTCAGGTCAAGTCGGGGCTAAATTGGTACAACCGGGTCTTATAGAAAGTCAATAATTTAATAATTAAATAAATAAATCATCGGTGGGGGTTAAGTCACAACTTGGCCTGGTTTTCCTAGTTAGAACACACCTATGGCTCGGCCTTCCCTATCATGTCTAAAACACTAGTCAAAGCACACGTGTACACTATCCGTGTCACAATTCTTAGTCGTCTTGTACTATATATCTTAACCATGGGTAAGGTCATCTATAATAATAAGTATTTAATCAAAAATATTCATAAATTCCATAAATTCCTATTTAAATCAAATAAATAATAAAAAAATAATTCCAAAAATTCATGGGTTTTACATTCTACCTCCCTAAAAGAATTTCGTTCTCGAAATTAAAATAATTCACTAAGGTAAAGGAAAACATGTCTATGGTTATAAGATGTCTCTAATGTGTGCTTTGTCTCTATGGTTATTCCTAAGCAAACATGCACCAAACTAGCTTAAACTAATAATCTACTTCTATTATTAATACAAAATCAAGTTAGTACCTTCCGTTGCCTCTTGTGTCATTGTTTCGTCTTTAATCCTTATGGCAAAGGCCTGTCTTTGTCGTTGTGCTCCTGCCTGCTGTATAGCTTGCACAAACTGCGTCGCCTGGTGTGAAAACGGTCTACGCGGATACCCCCTCAAGCACAAGGGTTTAACTTCCCGGAATAGGTGAAGACATAAAATAATAGAGAGTTCAAGGATCAAATACAATTGCGGAATTTCAAAGGTGATTGAATAGTTCAAAAAAGAGAGTTATTAAGGAAGTTATGGATGAGATCCTAGAGGGCAAGTATTTGTTAACTATATCTCAATCCACGTAGATTAACCATAAAAAGAGCGAACCAAATGAACTAGGTTGATCAGACCATAATACTCTGATTCTAAATAGATAATATGTTAGTGGGCGTCCCCAATAAAACATATATCCTGAACAAGCTCGATAAAGAATAAGCTTGCAAAAATAGGCTATCATAGCAGCATCAATCAAGATAGTCAAATAATATAAGTATACGAGAATATGATTTGAAAGAAAGCACAAGTAGTTCAAGTTCATCAAGGTCTAAGACTCGTCCCGTGTTTGTCTCTACAGTTTCCCTACTATCAAAGGGTTTTGTCGTCTAATTGGGGTATGGGCCTCTAAGACTCTAGAGTCTAGGTAAGCCTATCCTTCTACACTATGTTATATTCAGTGTCATTCAACTATACTTCATTAATTGGGTTATAAGGACATTGGAAGCTACTTGGTGAGGCTTTCTACCCAACTTTCAAGAGTTTAACTAATAGTGTAACTGAATTAATAGAGCATATATACCTAGGATGAGTCATCTTCCTTAATTCTATTGCACGAGAAATAAGACTAGCGGTAGAAAAGGAATCAAGTAAGATGCAATTCAAGGCAATCAAACGATAGTTCAAAAATAGAATCAAAGAAGCAGATCAAGTATGTGGATGAGTTCTTATGGGTCATTTCTATCCTTCGTAGGCTCACGTCGGTATAGTAACGTAACCAAAGTGATTAACATTGACCTGCATGGGCCACCACAAAAATATGTAACGCTCAAGTCCCAAAATACGTATAGGATCAGGATACGGTACATGCTAGCAGCACTTCACCAGTGGGCCAAATCTTAAAATAAGCCCATTAGCGAAATGCTTAAGCTGTAAATCATGATAACAATCCAGCAATACAATACAAGTCACAGGTCATAGCTAATCTCATCCACACAGAAAATAAGACACGAGATATCAAGTCCAATAAAATGATACTAATGAGAAAGATCTGTCTACCATGAATTAGAAATAATAACCGTGCGGGAAAGACATCCCGAAACCACAGTATAAATAAATGAATAATCTGCTACATGTCCACTGAAAAGAAAGAAAATGAAACAGCAAGTCAATAAATAAAGAGACATGTCTCAGGAGAAGTCTTCGGCCGCTATCTTGTCCTCCTGCGAAGGTACGTCACCAATCTTGACACTACTAAAATATGCTAAATTAGCGACGTACTGTAGCGACAGAATGAAAATACTTCGCTAGATATGTTATATAGTGACTCCTTTCTATATACATCGCAAAACATCGCCGAATAGCGACGGCCAACGACATTAGATAGATTACGTCGCTGAATAGCGACGTTCAACGACATATTATTAAAATATGTCACCATATATTAAAATGTTTGCGACATTTAGCGATGTCACCTCTTGACGTCGTAAACGTTTTTACTTAGGGACGCTGCTTCCTTTTTCTTCCTCATTCAAAGTTTAGAAATTTGGAGCTCTCTTCCCCCCGGCGATAAACCCCCCCCCCCGACGACTCCCTCCACCACCGGCGACCCCTACCCCCCCCCCCCCGTCGAGCTCCTCCTCCTCGAGCTCCTCCTCCCCCAATTCGAGCTACTCCTCCTCTTCTTCAGGTAAACCCTAACCTAACTCCTCATCCTCCCACGGACACACACACACGGACACACACACAAATACACACACACAGACACACACACACGGACACACGGACACACACACACACACACACACAGACACAGACACAGTATAAAATGGGTGAAGGGCTAAAGTTTTAATGAATAGAAAATATATTGATAATAAATACATTCTTTGGTGTATAAGAATGAAATAAATATGATGAGAAGGGGAAGTTTTGTGAATGAACTCATAAATGTTTAAAAAGGACATGAGAGGGAGAGAGAGAGCTAAGGAGGATAGTGATGATAATGCATATAGTATTTGAGAAATAAGAGATGCATTGAATAATACGAGTAATTACAAGGGAATCGAGATAGAGAGTTAGATGATATAAATAAAAAAAAATTGTTGGTCTTGTGTGTGAATGTTTATCAACATTGTCTTATAAATTTTTTGGGAATGAAATAGTTTATACTATAAAGAAGAAATTATTAACAGGGACGGGGACAAAAAATCTACTCCCAAAAGTGTTAATGGGGCGGGTTGTGGGGACGGGGACAGGGAGTACATTGTTAAATGGGGACGGGGATGGGGATAAAAATTTAAACCCGATCTGGGATGGAGTACATTGTTAGATCATTAGCTAGTATTAGAGGAAGAATTATTGTAATTGCCAAGTCTAGGTAAGGATTGGGTATCTCAAGATACTAAGTTATAAGGTAAATATAGCTACACATATATGTGTGTGTGTGTGTGTGTGTAGAGTTGAGAGTAATTGATTAGTGTGTGATACTAAATGTATATGGGGATATAGATATTAGTGTGTGTATGCATTAGCTATAGGTTTGTGTAGTGTTTGAGAGTGTGTAAGTGTGTGTAATATTAAGGTGTATATATATATATATATATATATATATATATATATATATATATATATATATATATATATATATATATATATATATATATATATAATAATAATAATAATAATAATAATAAGGTAACAATTATGTGTGTCTATGTGAGTATAGTAGAGTGGTGTGTGAGTGTGTAGTATAGGCTTGAGTATGTGTCCAGAGGGTGTTCAGTCGAGTGTCAGTCAATCTAGTATACTATTTATTTACCTCTATATCATACTAGGAGACTTATTTAGTACTAGTTGTGGTTGTAATTAGTTGATATTATATTCAAGTCTTGTCAATAATGTCTTTGACTTTGTCATGGGGTCATAGATATCGGTTGTAGGTGACATTATATATATATGGTCTGGCGATATCGAAACGAATCTAGTGTGTCTGAATGAGATATCGGTTGTAGGTGACATTATATTCATGGGGTCTTTGACTTTGTCATGGGGTCTTAGATATCGGTTGTAGGTGACATTATATTCAAGTCTTGAAAATTGATGTTAAGACAATTTTCAACTTGACCCTGGCGATATCGAAACGAATCTAGTGTATCTGAATAAGATTGGCATCAGTAAGAATCGATAGCGTATGTGTATACGTTGGATGCACAAGAAATTATGTGCGATATATCATTATTAGTAACTGTCCGCTATTAATGTGTGTCCCATAATAAGACATAATATACGAATTTGTGCCTATTGGATAATGTGTGTCCATCTTTGCAGAATTATTTCCAAATGTATATGAATTACTACTTGCAAAATTGTTTATGGATGTACAATCATCGTCCTGATGATATGTGTGGTGTGTGGGATGAATACATAGCGGGAGTAGAGCAGTTCCTGCAGTTTGCTAAGACGTTCCCTCAGTACATGGACGACACCAAAATTAAGTGTCCGTGTGTGAAATGTCATAACGTGAAATATTATTCAGAAGTGGAAGTGACATATCATTTGTACTCGAGAGATTTCACGCCTAATTACTATCAGTGGACCGCACACGGAGAACTTGTGTCTTTAGCATCAGAGCCGGAGCCTTATGTTGAGCCGTATATACATGTGGGACCTAATTTCGTTCATGATGCAGCTGAGGAGGCACCGAATGTCGATGCTGTAAAGTTCATGGAGTTGCTGGAGAATGTACGAACTCCATTTTATCCTGGTTGTGAGGATCATTCACCATTGGAGGTGGTTATAAGACTGTTGAGCATTAAGTCAGATTTTAATATGTCGTAAGAATGCTACAATCGAGTGTTGGAGTTGATTATAGAGACCTTGCCGACAGGTGCTAAGTTACCTAAAGACTTCTATTGGTCTAAGAGGATAGTGAGATCGTTTTGGATGGGATATGAGAAAATTGATTCTTGTCGCAACGGGTGCATGCTATACTACAAAGACGACAAGGACGCAGATGTGTGCAGATTTTGTGGTGCTGATTGCTATAAGACAACTAGTACAGGAAGGTCTACCGGTACAAGAAGACCGATCGATTCAATGCACTACTTGCCTTTAACGTCGCGGTTGCAAAGATTATTTATGGTAAAAGTGACGGCCGAAAATATGAGTTGGCACATGCGAGAACAGATTGAAAGAGTGTTGGATCACCCATCCGATGGAGAAGCATGGAAGCACTTTGATCGAGCATATCTTGATTTTGCTTCAGATTCGCGTAATGTCAGGTTGGGGCTATCTTCTGACGGTTTTACTCCTTTTGGTCTTTCGGGATCCTAGTATTCGTGCTGGCCTGTGATTGTCACTCCGTATAACCTATCGCCTTGGATGTGAATGAAGACTCAGTACATGTTTCTAACCGTTATAATTCCTGGTCCGAATAATCCCAAGAGGAACATTGATGTGTACTTATAGCCTTTGATAGATGAGTTGAATCAGTTAATGGAAGTAGGCTCTAACAACGTACGATATTTCCGGAAAGCAAAATTTTTAGATAAAGGCAACCCTTATGTGGACCATCAACGACTTTCTGGCCTGTGGAATGTTATCTGGATGGAGCACTCATGGCCGTCTCTCATGTCCGTATTGCATGGACCGTAATAAGGCTTTCTGCTTGAAACACGGAGAAAAATCGTACTTCTTTGATTGTTATCGGCAACTTCTGCTAAAAGTTCATCCGTTCAGAAGGAACAAGAATGCATTCCGTGCCGACGTTGTAGAGAAGGGTGATCCACCGCCATACGGAGCCACAATATGGAAGGAGGTTAGAGATTTTCCAAGTGCTATCGAAGATCCTACAACTAGGTACAAGTGTAATAGATTTGGTAGAGATCATAACTAGACAAAGAGGAGCATATTCTGGGATCTGCCATATTGGAGTACCAATCTGATCAGGCATAATCTTGATGTCATGCATATTGAAAAGAATGTGTTTGATAACATAATTAATACTATGATGGACGTAAAGAAAAAAATGAAAGACAATCCCAAGGCCAGGTTGGACTTAGAAGAAATATGCAAACGCCCTGCGTTGCATTGGATAGAGGAGAATGGAAAATAGTTCCTGTCGAAGTCAATTTTCTTACTGGAAAAGGAGGATAAAGTGAGACTTTGTCGGTGGATCCAGGGCCTAAAATTTCCAGACGGATATGTGTCAAATCTGAGAAGATGTGTCGATCCGAAGGAAAATAAATTGAGGGGTATGAAGAGCCACGATTGTCACGTATTCATGGAGACGTTAATTCCAACTGTATTTCAGAAATTCTTACCACAGGCAGTTTGGGATCCATTGACGGAGCTTAGCATATTCTTCAGGGATCTTTGTTCTAAGAAATTGTTCGTTGATCGTCTAGAAAAGCAGGAGAAGGACATTGCGGTAATACTGTACAAGCTAGAGAGGGTATTTCCTCCTAGATTTTTTAACTCTATGGAGCATTTGTCGATTCATCTATCCTTTGAGGCACGTGTTGGTGGACCCGTCAAATATCGATGGATGTACCCGTTCGAACGACATTTAATCACCTAAAAAGAAAGGTAAAAAATAAGGCACGGGTCGAGGGTTCTATTTATGAAGCCTAGATTCGCCGATGCCAGGTACCAGGAGCGATCTGACAAGGCCAAGGTGGCGCGGTCGAGCGCCAGTAAGTGGTGTGGTGGCTCCATTCCGATGACGGAGCATTTTCGTCGTCTGGTACGTTACCTATGACGGACATCATTTTATATATAGTTGGATAGAATGTTTAATACTAATAATAGATAATATATTTTAACAGGTAAAAAAGGGTGAGGACCCGAACATGGTGATCGTCTTCCTGGTCACCCATCGGAGGGCTGGAGAGTTCATTGACGAGAGGGCGACGCAGGCATATGTACGTTCTATTCTTTATATTAATTTACTATAATTTAGAAAACAAGAAAATAGATATCAATAAAGACTTTAGCAAACACTTACACGTTAGCAAACATTGTTCTAGGCCGAGTTTGTTCGACTACAAGAGAAGGCGACTGCTGCTGCTAGTGCACCAGCAGAGGGAGGGGTTGGTACTTCCTTCCAGCCGCCTACAGCTCCATCGTTGGACGACCTTTGGATGACCGTCGTTGGCAGTCTTCAGAAGGGTACGTACTACGGTACGGGATCCTACGACGCATATTTGGCTTCAGAGTCATCCCAGGCCCCCTTTGTCAGTGCGCAGTCTCCAGCATCGCAGGCATCGTCACGAGCTCAGGATATTCATCGTCAGATCGACGAGCTGCGTCGCGAGTTGCAGCAGCAAATTTCTGATCACCTTACTGCAGAGTGACGTTCCGACCCTCCGATGATCACCGGACGATTTGATACGGTCGAGCGCAGTATACATGAGCTGATGAGTCTGCATCAGGCTACAGCTGCCAGCTTGAACACGCTTACCGAGTCTACGCAGCGCACAGAGCGTAGACAGGTCGAGCTGGAGGGATCGCAGAGGACCATGTCTGCCTCACTCACTCAGGTATCGGCTTCGATTGAGGAGAGTACTCAGAGGATGGTGAGTACCCTTGATGCGCATGGTGAGCGACTACAAGATCTGGAGCAGAACGTCTTTCCGGTCCATCGATGGCGCCGACTCCAGACATTGTCTGCCTCCTACTGCCCCTACGGTGCAGCTCACAGGAGCAGTATGAGTACATGCTATACCAGATGCGCGGCAGGGGTCCTCAGTGATCCAACTTCTTTTTTTTATCATCTTTGTATGTATTGGCCCTACGGGCCCATTGACCATTCTGTACACTGATTTTTATTATTATTTGACTCTGTTGGTCATGTATGATTGTTGGACATGTATGTTTGTGATACTTAGTTTGTTGGTATTTTTATTGATTACATGTATGATATTTAGTTGTAGACTGTTATGATGGAAGACTGTTATTCATCTATTAGTTGTAGACTGTTATGATGGGAGACTGTTAATTATGATGATATCTGCGACCGGGATGACAAATATACCTACGCTGGGTTAGAAGCGATGATCTGATATACAAAGGAGGTGCTGCCCAAATTTAAAAAAAATATAATGTATATTTTTGTAATGATGTGTGTCTCTGTTTACAGTGTATGTGAAATGCAGTATTCGAAACCATCAATAGTTTCGATTTCTGTTGTATGTTTTATCTTGGACAAAAAGAGCAACTGTTCAGGGTATACTTCTGAGAGCTTCATTTTCACATCCTTCATTCTCTCGGGACGTCGTACAGGATCCCGAGAAGGTGAAGGACGTGAAAAGGAAGCTCTGAGAAGTGCACCCTGAACTGTTGCTCTTTCTATCCAAGATAAAACATAGAACAGTAAGCGAAACTGTTGATGATTCGAACACTGCACTTCACACACACTATAAACACAGACACACAGCATAAAAAAATACACATTATATTTTTTTAAATTTTTTTTCAGTATTCTACGACGGATAGCGAAAAATCTGCGACGTCTAGCGACGTATGGTGACGTCTCTAATATGTCACTAATTAGCGGCGTTACGTCACTGTACGTCGCCACGTTACTGACGTGGCAGCCATGCCATGTCATCACATAAGTAGTCGCTAAGTGTCGTACTACGTCGCTAATTTTACGACGTAAAGTTTCGTTGCTCTCCGTCGTTAACTTTGCGACGACCCAGCGACACGGCAGTGACGTCGCAAACAGCGACGTAGAGAGACGAATTTGTCATCTGTGACTAGCTTTTTTGCGACCTTCATTTTCTGTCGCTAATGTCGTCGCTAATTATGATTAGCGACGTATTTTCCCTATTTAGCGACGTATCTTGACGTCGCTAATCTGCCTTGTTTTAGTAGTGTGACTCAAGAACCGTATACCTTCGGGTAGTCCTTATCTCTAACTAAGCCTGGAGAGATCACTAGGTCCTCAGAGGACTTGCAAGACACATAATATACATGCCTACTATACAGTAAACCTCCTGCAAGAGATATAGGAATGACCAATCGAGGAAAGAATAACATGAAAAAAACTCTATGGATGGTGACATGTCATGAGAATATAATATTAATCATAGGTAAAAATTATAGCCCGGGGAGGACTAACAGTCCTATAATAGGTTCTCTATCGTAGCCCGGGGATGCACTAACAATAGAGGTATAACCACGGCTAATAAAATGTTCTCTCCTAAGGTACTAGGAAGCCAAGTCTATCTAGTCATGTCCAAGTCAAGTACAGGTCAAACAGGTCAGGAAAACATGGCACATGCATAGCAGTACTATCACTAAACATGAATAAGATAATAAAGACAGAAAAGTAATATAGAAAATGAGTAAAAACTACGTGCACGTAAAACTAGAATAACCATGACATGGAACAGAAAAAATATGGAACTAAGTAAGATATGAAAAATAACGATATGGAAAAGCATGTAAGTAATGTAAAGTTTGGCAAGGTGTACTTGCCTGGTTCCGAGATATGAAGATGAAGTCTCGCTCCCGTGTCCACGCCTCCGGAATACAATGCTCCTAATAATTTATTTAACTACTTATAAAACTTATAACAGAACTTAATTAACTAAATTAGTGTTTTAAACTACGTTAACTATATTCAAATATTTCGTAGGGCTACTTAAATTGTATAACATACATACTTGTCCAACGAGACCTCAGAACACAGTTTTAGGGTTTTCGACCTTCTAATTAATCGGTTATGACCCACGTCAATAATATACTTAAAAATATAGAAAATTCCTAAAAATAAAATTTAAAACTATTTTCTACAGTATTAACTCTGAAATTCCAGAATTACAATTTATAAAGAATTATGTGACTAGTTGACTACTACGTCAGCTAGTCTACCCGAAACTCGTCTTGAACATAGCCAACTACTCTAAATAGGTAAAATACCAAAATATATATTTTATACATAATTTAAAGTACAATATATCTCAAAATTAAGATAAGAATACAAAAGTTAAGTTATGCTACTAATTTAGAACTTTCTAAGTCGGCAGATTACCCGAAAAAGCTAGTTTTGACCCCTAATTGTCTAGACCAAATTTGAGTTGCTAAATTTATGAAAAAATACTTAAAAATCCTAATTTATATATATGAACACACATAAAATTTAGTTTGAAAATAACCACCAATAACTTATAGTTCCTTCACAACGGGGTTAAATTTGATCCTATCGAAACATGAATATTACGACTATAAATCATAAAACTTTTATGGGTAAAAATACATAAAAAGGTACCAAAATACTATTTTTTACCGATTTAATAATAGAATTTCTACAGAATTATAGCATAGGTTGGAGATGGAAAAATTAGGATTTCTTACCAAAAATCCTTACTAGTTGGGTTGTGGAGGCTTCTCCTTGCCAAAGCTCCCACCTTTATTGCTATCCTTACTTTCTAATACTCTCTTGATGAGTTTGGACGGGTTGGCAATGGCTTTAGATGGTTGGATGGAGAAGATGGAGTTTTTAGGATTTGTTTGGTGGAGTTTGGATGAAAGAAGGATGAAAGAAGGAGTTTTTATGGAGGAGAAAGAGTTGTATGGTGGAGGGAATGAAGATGATGTATTTGGATGGAGGAGATGCTGCTAAAATTTAGAGGGGGAGAGAAGGTTGGTCGGCTATGGAGAGGAAGAGGAAGGGAGAATAAAGTTAGGGTTTGGGTTTGGCTAAAAGTAGGTATATATATGGACTTTTTGGGTTGCATGCATGAAAAGGAGTAGGAATCCTATTCCTAATGAGATGTTCGGGCAAGGGGGAGGTTTCTTAGGCAAACACTCCATGGTGGGGGTCCACTTGGTATGGTTTGGTTGTTTGGTGAGTTGGCTAATTGATTGGATTGAGGATTAAAAAGGTCTTTCCTAATATAGACTAATTCAATCTATCTTATATAAATACAATCGAAATCTGACTTAAATATGAAATTTATTTATTTATTAATATATATATATATTAATGCCCAACATGCCTACATAGGTTTGGGCTGGACTTTGGGTCAAATATAAACTAATGCCAACTAGGATTATACTAGGATTACACGTAGACACTTTCTATAAATAGAAAATTTCTAAAATTAAAAACATATTAATGTAGGAACGAAATCGTAAAGCAGAATACTCTAGAGGGGGGTGAATAGAGTAGGCAGCGGAATATTTTTAATTAAAAACTCGTTAGCAGTTAGATCACAGATATAATAATAATCACAAAGTAAATAACAGTAATAAAAAAGTGATCAGAAGGCAAATGCAAACACATCAATTTATACTGGTTTTTCTCTTGTGAGGACTAGTCCAGTCGAAAGAACTCTAGCTTCCAGTTGAATCCACTATTAAAAAATTCTGCAAGTTTTCATACGAAGTCCTTGCAACTTCTACAGACGCGAGCTTTGATACGAAGAACTCGACCAACTTCAATTGTGAAGAGTCAATCTTCAATCAAGCCTCTGATTACAATCGCTCTGAAACTTCTAGACCGCACCGTACTGGCAAATTGACTAGAGGATTGTAATTGGCTTAGGATTTGAAAATAGAAGCTTTTTAGAACTCTTTGGAAGAAATGTAAGCTTTAGAAGAGAAGAGATTAAAAGTGAATTGGTGATTTAAAATGATCAAAATCCTTCTCTATTTATAGGTTTTCCAAAGGCAAAACTCTGACAGAATACGGGCAGAATTCAAACAGAACTCTTTGTAACCAACCGCAACTGAAGGAAGACCAAGTTCAAAAATCAAACGTTCATATAACGTTCAACTTGGTCGAACTCTGGCCGAGTTTTGTCATGGTTTGGTCAGTTGATTTTGTGAAAAATAATATTAGCTTTTTGAAAATCCTTCAGAAGCTTTTTGTAAAATAGATGTCTTTAAAAAACATAGGTCATTTTAGAAAGATAGGTCAGTTTTGAAAAACGATATCGGATAGCCTATGTGAAACCCTAATTTTCAATTTATTGAATTTTGCCAGTTAGCAATAATTAGGTTAATTATTATTTATTATTATTAGTATATATTATTATTACTACTATTACTACTATTATTATTATTATTATTATTATTATTATTATATATTATTATTTAGTCGGATTTAGGAAAAAAATAGTATTTTAAAATTATCGTTGATTTTTGATTGTAGCCCTGCCCCGATCCCGAGTCCGGACTCCGAACCTGAGTTCGAACCCGATTCGATTTCTCGAAACTCGATCCCGATCCAATTCTTTTATTTTTGAAATCCTAGTTAAAATATAGTATTAATTATTAGTTTTATAAAAAAAATATTAGTCCTTTGGCTTGGTCACTCACGACCAAGCCAGCAAGCACCACTCCTCCATATTCTTCAGCAACCCCTCTTTTCTCTTAACTCTCCATTCTCTCAAAACCTACACCCCACCAACTCACACCACCACCACCAACCACTAACTTATTTTCCTCCTAACTCACCCCCTCCAGAACTCTCCCACGCGCGCTGTCACTACCACATTTCTAGTGTGAGGGTATTTTTGACATTTTGGGGTAATTTAAATTTATTAGAATGTATTAGAATTTTTGGGAATTTTTAGGAATTATTTTGGAATTGTTTGGACTAGGTTGACTTTGACTAGTGTTGACCCTTGTAGACCAACCTAGGAGCTAACCCTAGTTAGTATGGAATTGGTTAGGATATATGACTCTAGTCTAACCTAGCCTAATTCTTGGTTTGGTCATTGGAACCTAATTAGCAATAGAAATTAGATAACTCATAAGTCATGACTTATGGTTTGAACCATTTAATAAAACAACTTAGCCATAGCCTATGTGACTTGGCCCAAAGCCCAAAAATTAGCAAAACCCTAACCCTACCTAACTTGGCCAGCCACCTAAAGCTTTGGAAACCATACCCCTATAAGTACTATCTTAGTTTAGGGCTAGCCTCTTTAGGAAAGAACAAGTTGAGAAGAAAGGTATTTTCAAATCTTTAGAAATTTATTATAAATCCATTTTAAATTCTTTTTCCCCCAAACCAATTCCATTAGGACCTAAATTCATTGTTCTTTTGTTGGTATTGATTGTTTACAGGAAGGAAACAATTTGTGGGATTTTGGAGGCTTGAGGAATCATTCCATTTGGGAATTTTTCATCCATTGTTCAACAATAGGTAACTTTCTCATTTCTCCATGGATTTTCGATTTCTCTTCTTGATTAGGGAGCCCTAGGAGTCCCCTAATTACCAGTATAGGTTTCATGTCGGGTACCCTAGGTTTCGTGTCCGTTCTGGATACGTATCAGGACCTAGGTTCTAGTGTTTGTGAAAATGCAACAAAGGGATTGTTGGTGTTATTTTCGAAATGTTTTTGAATAGGAATATTAGTTTTAATCTTGCTTATTGATTTCTGTTTGTATGTGGTAGTGTTCGTGTCGCTTTGTGTCGGTTTCGTGGAGTGGACACGTGCGTGCACACGCTCGCGTGCGTGCTACAGTGCTTCCCTGCCTATCGGGGTCCCTACTGGACACGACACGAACTTGTTGGACACAAGTTTTTGTGGACACTTAGGGGCACCTACTGTCATGACACAGAGCAATTTTTAGCTTATCTTATCGAGCGGATTGGGAGAAATCCCACCCGCATTGATTTCATGCTGCACGTCGCACTGTTGAAAACACGCACTGATACGGCATTGTAGCATCGGACACGACACACTAGGACACTGTACAGGTTGACCTAGACCTAGCCCTAGTATAGGGGTACACGTGTGTGCGAGCACGTGGCCTAGTTTGTCCTGTGTCGTGTGCACGACATGCGTGCACACACGCACGAGCCTGTGGTCTACACAGTTTCTGAGAGTGCACTGTTTTGCGTCTATTCGTGTTTGGACACGTTTGTGTCCTCTTGTATGGACACAAACACCCCATATAACATGTATGCACTGTATAATTAAGTTACCAACCCTTGATTGGGTATTTTAGATTAATTTTGTTAAATTAATTCTCCTTTCTTCAATTTCTGAATGATGTATTGATACCTGACTTTTTCCCGATTTGTTATTAACTTGAACATAAAATTAAGCTCGTTTTACACTATTAAATACATGTTTCATAAGCTCAAATCTAATCTCCTATATGCTAACTTGCTGTGGTTGAAAATTGGGTTTGAATTGATGGGTTTTTAGGACTTAAACCTGAGAATGTCATGATAGGTTAACTATTTTGTTCAGGCATAAACCTGAGATTGTTTTGAACTGAAACTGATATAAGTTGAAACCTGGGAATATAGAATGTGGGACTATTAAACTGGTTTTGAGTTCAAATGTTATTTGGTTTGATATGTGCTTTTGATACACTGATAAGTCCTTAAATCTGAGATTTCCAGCAGTAGTGTAAATTGAAATGATATCCTGTTTAGGACCTAACTGAATCCATGTTTTATTAAATCTGAGATTCATGAGCTTTTTGGGGCTTCATGTATTGGCTGTTGTTTTGACTGAACCTGAGGATTACGCCACACACTTTTACATTCACACACACATGAACCCTCACACAGAACTGAGAATCAAAGGGTGAAGGAAACTGTTAACAGTGAACTGATTTTTTGTGTGTTTATGAACTATGGTAAATTCTATATGGTGAAATCTGGGTTCACTGTCCTAGAGTCCCCCATTCACTATTGACACTCACCCTACACACATTCACATACACAATCTATTCCTATTCCTGTCATGTTTCAGTCTACACCATACACACACATGCCTTCCCTTCCTCTTTATGCACATGTATATATATAGTATATATGAATATCCATATAGGTATGTGTGTGAAATATTTATGTATAATGTGTACACATATGTACCTATGTGTTATGAGATGTCTCATAGATAGCCTCTAGGTATATTCCTAGATTAGATGATAAGTCCTAATCTATGAGTGTATGTATATGTATTTCTGTGTTTAGCTTAAATGTTATATAAGTTGTGTGAAGTTGGTTTGACTTGTGTTATATAGGTTGTAAGGACTTGGTATGCTAGCATAGGCTAGTTTAGCCTTGTTTAGACTAGTATGGCCTTGTTAGACCTAGTCTGACTATAGTTGACCTAGTTTGACTTCTAGGGTTGACTAGAGTTGACCAAGAGTTGACTTTGGTCTAGATTGACCTAGAATCATGTAGAATGCATAGTAGAACTTCATTTTACGATTTTAGACTTGTTGTGACTTCTGCTGTTCTGATTAGGAGCCAGACACCACTTCTCGGACAGTACTTTTTATATTGGACACTCAGATACAGGCGAGTACATTCTCTGATCATTTCATATCCTGTTTAGAATTATTTGCTGCATTAGATTACTTTACTTGTACTGTCATGTTGGTCACACTGATTGGTACTATATGGATCCCTTCTTGAGATGTTATACTTAGGTAGCATCGGGTACTCTATGTTCTGTGCGTTTCACTTACATGGCGTATCATTTACATGGCGTATCACTATGCTTCGTTGATTCTTCGATTACTTGTGACATATACTCTTATGATCACAGAGTCTTCCTGGAATCCTTATCCCATTTATGGGTCTACTATGTACCACCCTTCGGGGGTTTATCACCTTTCAGAGGCTTATCACCCTTCGGGGGCTGTACATGGAATCATAACATAACCTGGTTGGATCCTTGTGTATTGATTGGGGGTACGGGAGTAGAAGTGGACATGTGAATAATACACTAGTAGTATCTTATCAGAATCATTCCGTAGTGTCTTATCAGAATCATCCCATGCCATTTACATGTCCATGTTGTACTCAGACTCACTAGCCACATGTTAGCTCTTTATTCATAGTAGATATTTCTATTACAGCTTTCTCTCCCTGTTTACATACTGTACTTCTTTCAGTACTCGTATTCTACTTTACTGCATGATTATATTTTCTAACCTGCTATGAACTGTTGAGATGTACTGTGCTCGCTCCTGTCCTGACTGGACCTTGTGAAAATATTACAGAGGACGAGGAGGAGGCTTGCCTGGATACTTACTACGGGGCAGCCTTAGATGACACCTGTGAGCTGGACCCTCAGGAGGACCCAGCTCTAGCTGAGGATATCACCCTGATTGCTTAGATTAGATTAGTTAGGCTTATCTATCTTTTATGTAGTTATGGGACATGTTTAGCTAGACTTTATTTGGAGTTCAGAGTTGTATATATTCTTTTATTCTGTATCTGAGACCATGTACTTCTGGATATTGCTGGGATTATCTTAGACTACTTTTCATCTATTTATTTCCTTGAGATCTATTTCATATCGTGCTATCTCTTCCTTAGTTGTGATTGAGTTTTACTGCTATGTCACCCCCATTCGGGAAGTATAAACTGTTTAGAGATATATTGCTAGTTGATTGTTGACCTAGGATAGCGTTCTACCGCCGACACTGCGGCGTAGGCTGGGCGTCGTTACGTTCTCGTACCCTCACAGTGGGTACGGGTCGTGACACATTTTTAGTGGTGGCCCAAGCAGGTCTAGATTAGAAGTGTAGTGGTATTCAAATTAGAGTATCACTACAGCCTGCAGTAGGATATGGGACAATAATTTTTTTTAAGGTACTCGATCACATTAGGAAAAATTCTTTTATTGCCATCTAAATCCTTATTTTCATCTGATCCTTTTGAATTTTAATTGTCCGCCTTTGTTATATTGCTTCTTTCTCAGAAATTGATACTCTTGTTTGTCTATCTTCAGGATGGTAGAGACTCGATCGCAGCGTACCATTCATGAGGATGCTATGGAGGGGACTGCTACCTCCCAGCCAGTACAGCAGGGCCAGGGGACTGCTGCTCCTGCCACCTTTGCTCGTATTGAGGCCCCGGCAGCAGCAGCAGGGGGTATGTTTCCACCAACAGGAAGACAGGACCCAGTTCTCTCAGAGGATCCTTACCAGCAGCCACCTCCAAGGATAGTGGACACAGTGCAGCTGCTAGCCTTCTTCAGGCAGTACATGGAGGGTCAGCAGACCCAACAGCAGAGACACACGGCAGAGCTCACTCGAGGCATTGAGCTGGCAGTGACAGCAGTTGAGAGGGTCGTAGCTCAGTCAGCGGTAGCCCCGCAGTCGCACCAGCCAAGGGAGAAGGGCATCCAAGACTTCCAGAAGTTGCACCCGAGAGACTTCCGAGGGACAGAGGGGATCCTGTATGCCGATGAGTGGATCGAGCATATGGAGGAGATCTTCAGGCTGGCTAAGATTCCAACGAGGCTCCAGATAGAGGCAGCGGCCAGCATGGTGCAGGATCTAGCCCGCACCTGGTACCAGACCGACCCGAGGGTCGGCACAGCAGGACAGACTTGGGCAGCATTCAAGAAGCTGTTCAAGGAGAAGTTCTTTCCAGATGCAGCGCTGGGAGCCCTCGAGACCCAGTTCGAGGCCCTAGTCCAGGAGAGCCGGTCCGTGGAGGAGTATGCAGGAGAGTTCTGCCGCCTGAGCAGATTTATGGAGGACTTATCAGAGACGACGAAGGCCCGGAGGTTCCGGAAGGGCTTGGTAAAGGAGGTCAAGTCCTATACCAAGAACGCCCGCAGTGCTACATTTGAGGAGATCCTGGTTGACGCACTAGCTGCAGAGGATGATCTTGAGCTTAGGCTCAAGAGGGGGCAAAACCTAGTTGGGGACAGCAGCAGCAGCGGAGGCTAGGCCAAGAGGCCCCACTTTCAGTTCCAGCAGCCGAGGCAGTTTCAGCCGCAGCCGATTCAGCAGAGGCCAGTCCATTTGCAATAGCCAAGACAGCACCAACAGGGTCAGAGGCAGGGTATTACTTGTGCCTACTGCATGAAGCCCGGGCATGTCGCCAATGAGTGCCGAAGAGGCTGGGCCAGTGCCTGGTTCAGCAGACCACCAGATGAGGGAGTGCCGTATAGCACGAGCAGCTCCAGAAGTTGGAGCTAGGGCTCCAGCCGGCCAACAGAGGGGACCAGCCCTGCAGACGCAGCAGTAGAGGTTCGTCCAGCACCAGCAGTAGGCCAGGAGAGGCCAGCAAGGGCGAGGATTCGCCATGGTAGCAGAGGATACGGAGGTCATCGGAGAGCTGATTGCAGGTTCGATTCTACTCGACTTAAGTCCAGCCTTTGCATTATTTGATTTCGGTGCTTCGCACAGCTTCATATCAGTATCTTTTGCGATTAGACACGGTATCGTAGCTGAATCGTTGCCTAGGACTTACAAGATCATGACCGGGGGTAACATTATCCTCGTGAGTGATATTTGTAAGGGTCGAAAAGTAGTTCTGGGAGGTCGTGAGTTGGAGGTGAGCCCGCTCGTAATGCCATTGCCGAACTATAATATAGTACTAGGCATGGATTGGTTGAGCAGGCACCACGCCAGCATTGATTGCATAGGGGATAGAGTTCTTTTCAGAGCGTCGGGGGAGCCAGAGTTTGAGTACTCCAGACGTCAGGCAGAGTAGAGCAGGAGAGTTTTCTGTGGAGTCTCGGTCGAGGAGCAGACGATTCCACACCCCTTAATAGCAGATTTTATGGATGTTTTCCCAGAGGAGTTGCCGGGATTGCCACCAGACAGTGACATAGAGTTCTCAATAGACTTGGTTTCAGAAGCGGAGCCCATCTCTCAGCATGTCTATCGAGTGAACAACAACGAGCTGGTGGAGCTGAAGAAGCAGGTGGATGAGCTACAGGACAAGGGCTTCATCCGCTCGAGTTCGTCGCCATGGGGTGCACCAGTATTGTTCGTGCCGAAGAAGGATGGGTCAGTACGCATGTGTATTGACTATAGGGCACTCAACAACATCACGATCAAGAACAAATACCCACTACCGCGGATCGGTGATCTATTTGACCATTTAAGCGGAGCCCGGGTATTTTCCAACATTGATCTGAGGTCGAGATATCACCAGGTGAAGGTGAAGGGGCAGGATATTCCCAAGACCGCTTTCAGGACGCGGTACGGGCAGTTCGAGTTTTTGGTTATGCCGTTTGGGCTAACCAATGCACCAGCAGTATTTATGAACCTTATGAATAAGGTGTTCCACCAGTATCTGGATCAGTTTTTGGTGGTGTTTATTGATGATATCTTGATATATTCCAAGACTGAGGAGGAGCACGAGGAGCATTTGAGGATAGTGCTGGAGATTCTCAGGAAGGAGCAGCTTTACGGAAAGCTCTCCAAATATGAGTTCTTCTTGGATCGGGTGGACTTCTTGGGGCATGTGGTGACTAGAGATGGTATCTCAGTTGACCCCAAGAAGATTGTAGCTGTTGAGGCATGGGTAGCGCCGACTTCAGTTGCAGAGATCAGGAGTTTCCTGGGGCTGGCAGGATACTATCGGAGATTCGTACAGGATTTCTCCTGGGTTGCAGAGCCGTTGACTCGGTTGACCCGGAAGGATGTTGAGTATGCTTGGTCAGAGGAGTATCAAGCAGCTTTTGATGAGTTGAAGAAGCGGCTGACGACAGCTCCGATTCTGACATTGCCTTCAGGATCAGGTGGTTTCACTATTTATAGTGATGCTTCAGGGAAGGGGCTGGATTGCGTCTTACAGCAGCATGTGAAGGTGATTGCCTATGCTTCCAGGCAATTACGTCCCCATGAGAAGAACTACTCTACCCACGACCTGGAGCTGGCAGCAGTGATATTTGCTCTGAAGATGTGGAAGCATTATCTGTATGGTGAGAGGGTGGAGATCTTCACAGATCACAAGAGCTTAAAGTACGTGTTCACTCAGAAGAAGTTAAACATGAGACATCGCAGATGGCTAGAGTTGATGAAGGATTTTGACATCCTACTTCAGTACCACCCCGGGAAGGCCAACGTGGTTGTCGATGCCTTGAGTAGGTATCCGACAGCCATGTGTTTGACCATGGATCGGTACTTGCTTGTCGACTTGGAGAGCCTTGGGATTGAGGTGATCGTGCCCGGAATGCAGATGCAGCTATGGGGGATACAGATTCAGTCAGACTTGGTGGAGAGGATCAAGTTAGCACAGTTTGAGGACGTTGCTCTGCGGTGTCTCCGAGAGCAGGCTCGAGCAGGATTGCTGGAGGGCGAGTTTTCTATTGCAGAGGATGGTGCCTTGAGGCACGGTTCCAGATTATGTGTGCCCAACGGAGATCTCAGGGAGCAGGTTATGCAGGAGGCCCATAGATCTCAGTACTCTATACACCCGGGTGCCAACAAGATGTACCGAGATCTAAAGGAGCATGTTTGGTGGTCAGGGATGAAGCGGAAGGTGGCTCGCTTCGTGGCTAGGTGTTTGGTCTATCAGCAGGTCAAGGCAGAGAGACAGAGGCCCGGTGGATTGTTGCAGCCGCTGCCTATTTCCGAGTGGAAATGGGAGCATATCACTATGGACTTCGTATTAGGATTGCCACGTACTTCAGGGGAAAAAGACGCGATTTGGGTCATCGTTGACAGGTTGACCAAATTGGCCCACTTCTTGCCATTCAAGGTGGGTACGTCTACAGAGAGGCTGGCGGAGTTGTATATGCGGCAGATAGTCAGGATGCATGGGGTTCCAGTCAGTATCGTCTCAGATCGGGATAGCCATTTTACTTTCCATTTCTGGAGGAGTCTGTAGACCAGCTTGGGCACTCAGCTAAAGTTTAGTACTGCATACCACCCCCAGATGGACGGACAGTCGGAGCGGACTATTCAAACCCTTGAGGATATGCTGCGGACGTACATTCTGGATTTTGGAGGTTCCTGGGAGGATCATCTTCATTTGGTGGAGTTTGCCTACAATAATAGTTTTCAGGCCAGCATTGAGATGTCACCTTTCGAGGCTCTGTACGGGCGTAGGTGTCGTACACCCTTATCATAGGATGATGTTGGTGAGCGAGCTTTACTGGGGCCAAAGATGGTTGTTGATGCGGCCGAGAAGGTGAAGCTCATCAGGGACAGACTTTGTGTGGCGCAGGACAGACATCGGCACTGGGCCGATAGCCACCGGAGGCCCTTGGAGTTTGAGGTACAGATTAGAGTAGGATTAGATTTAGGTTTCCTTGTTTGTGATTTTTGATCATGTTGTTTATTATAATTAATTGAGATCTTGCTTATGATTAGGTCGGAGACCAGGTTTTCTTGAGGATATCTCCGACTTGTGGTACGATAAGATTCGGTGGAGGCGGGAAGTTTAGCCCACGCTTCATTGGCCCTTTCGTTATCAGCGGGAGAGCCGGTGGCATTATATACTGGCTAGACTTGCCGCCTGTACTAGTGGGGGTCACAACGTATTTCATGTATCAAGTTGAGACGGTACGTGGCTAACCCTAGCCATGTGCTCGATCATTCAGAGATAGAGGTTGGGCCTTCTCTCAGCTATCCAGAGCAGCCAGTGGAGATTCTGGATCGACGGGAGAAGGTTCTGAGGAACCGGGTGATACCCATGGTACACGTCGCATGGAGGCATCATTCTCCAAGAGAATCTACCTGGGAGCGGGAGGATGAGATGCGCGAGCGCTACCCTTATCTATTTGGACCGTGAGGTATGCTTTCTATCCTTCTTATCAGTTGTATTTTGTCTCTCAATTTTGAGGACGAAATTCTTTTAAGAAGGGTAGATTTGTCACTACCACATTTCTAGTATGAGGGTATTTTTGATATTTTGGGGTAATTTAAATTTATTAGAATTTATTAGAATTTTTGGGAATTTTAGGAATTATTTTGGAATTGTTTGGACTAGGTTGACTTTGACTAGTGTTGACCCTTGTAGACCAACCTAGGAGCTAACCCTAGTTAGTATGGACTTGGTTAGGATATATGACTCTAGTCTAACCAAGCCTAATTCTTGGTTTGGTCATTGGAACCTAATTAGCAATAGAAATTAGATAAGTCATAAGTCATGACTTATGGTTTGAACCATTTAATAAAACAACTTAGCCATAGCCTAGGTGACTTGGCCCAAAGCCCAAAAATTAGCAAAGCCCTAACCCTACCAGACTTGGGCAGCCACCTAAAGCTTTGGGAACCACACCCCTATAAGTACTCTCTTAGTTTAGGGCTAGCCTCTTTAGGAAAGAACAAGTTGAGAAGAAAGGTATTTTCAAATCTTTAGAAATTCATTATAAATCCATTTTAAATCCTTTTTCCCCCAAAACAATTCCATTAGGACCTAAATTCATTGTTCTTTTGTTGGTATTGATTGTTTACAGGAAGGAAACAATTTGTGAGATTTTGGAGGCTTGAGGAATCATTCCATTTGGGGATTTTTCATCCATTGTTCATCAATAGGTAACTTTCTCATTTCTCCATGGATTTTCGATTTCTCTTCATGATTAGGGAGCCCTAGGAGTCCCATAAGTACCAGTATAGGTTTCATGTCGGGTACCCTAGGTTTCGTGTCCGTTCTGGATACGTATCAGGACCTAGGTTCTAGTATTTGTGAAAATGCCACAAAGGGATTGTTGGTGTTATTTTTGAAATGTTTTTGAATAGGAATATTAGTTTTAATCTTGCTTATTGATTTTTGTTTGTATGTGGTAGTATTTGTGTCGCTTTGTGTCGATTTCGTGGAGTGGACACGCGCGTGCACACGCTCGCACGCGTGCTACAGTGCTCCCCTGCCTATCGGGGTCCCTACTGGACACGACACGAACTTGTTGGACACGAGTTTTTATGGACACTTAGGGGCACCTACTGTCATGACACAGACCAATTTTTAGCTTATCTTATCAAGCTGATTGGGAGAAATCCCACCCGTACCGATTTTACGCTGTACGTTGCACTGTTGAAAACACGCACTGATACGTCGTTGTAGCGTCGGACACGACACACTAGGACACTGTGTAGGTTGACCTAGACCTAGCCCTAGTAAAGGGGTACACGTGTGTGCGAGCACGAGGCCTAGTTTGGCTTGTGTCGTGTGCAGGACACGCGTGCACACACGCACGAGCCTGTGGTCTACACAGTTTCTGAGAGTGCACTGTTTTGTGTCTATTCGTGTTTGGACATGTTTGTGTCCTCTAGGATGGACACAAACACCCCATATAACATGTATGTACTGTATAATTAAGTTACCAACCCTTGATTGGGTATTTTAGATTAATTTTGTTAAATCAATTCTCCTTTCTTCAATTTCTGAATGATGTATTGATACCTGACTTTTTCCAGTTTTGTTATTAACTTGAACATCAAATTAATCTCATTTTATATTGTTAAATACATATTTCATAAGCTCAAATCTAGTCTCCTATATGCTAACTTGCTGTGGTTGAAAATTGGGTTTGAATTGATGGGTTTTTGGGACTTAAACCTGAGAATGTCATGATAGGTTAACTATTTTGTTCAGGCATAAACCTGAGATTGTTTTGAACTGAAACTGATATATGTTGAAACTTGGGAATATAGAATGTGGGACTATTAAATTGGTTTTGAGTTCAAATGTTATTTGGTTTGATATGTGCTTTTGATACACTGATAAGTCCTTAAATCTGAGATTTTCAGCAGTAGTGTAAATTGAAATGATATCCTGTTTAGGACCTAACTGAATCCATGTTTTATTAAATCTGAGATTCATGAGCTTTTTGGGGCTTCATGTATTAGCTATTTCTTTGACTGAACCTGAGGATTACACCACACACTTTTACATTCACACACACATGAACCCTCACACAGAACTGAGAATCAAAGGGTGAAGGAAACTGTTAACAGTGAACTGATTTTTTGTGTGTTTATGAACTATGGTAAATTCTATATGGTGAAATCTGGGTTCACTGTGCTAGAGTTGTCACGACCCGCACCCACTGTGAGGGTACGAGTACGTAACAACGCCCAGCCTACACCGCAGTGTCGGCGGTAGAACGCTGTTCTAAGTCTCTAACTAACCATCAACTCATGCAGTATATAATGTACTCATCATGATCAACTCCGAACGGAGGACAAGTATAAGATATGGTGTAACTCAATCACAGTCTAAGCACGATAAGATAACACAGAAATAACTAAGAATTTGAAGACAACAAAACTACTGATAATATAACAACAACTCAAAATCTCAAATACATCTCAAGTCTCAAATCTATACAACAAGCTCTAAATGAAAAATAAATGCAAGTCTACTAAACTAAATCCCGATCACTCCTGAGTGTCGGGGCCAAAGGTAGCTAAACCATCTCCTCAGTAAAATATAGGGCATGTGTCCTCAGGACATTCATCTGTAAAATTTTCAACAGGTCCAGTCAGGACAGGAACGAGTACAACTCATCAAGAAAACCCAAGTAAAAGACAGGAAACTATAAAGCAGTTATAGACAGTTTTATTGATGAATATGGCAGTTTATATACATGTGATGGTATAGAGAAACAATAAGATACAAGAAAAGTAAAGTAACTAAACAAGAGAAGAATGATGGCAATGACGACTGTAAAATAAATCTAGCTGAACTAAGTAACATAATGAGTCCAGGCAGTAATGTAAAACAAGTGTAAAATGCTATAATCCAGTACGAGATGAATCTAATACAAGATGAATCCAGTACCAGATGATTCTAGGTAGTGATCAAGAATCCAGGTGAGTCCAGCTAATCTAGTAGTATGTTTTAAAATACCGAGATCGACATGTAGACGGCTGTGGGTAATCAGGCACACCTCTCACTGATCAGGCGAGAGATGGCTATGCTTCCAGTAGATTCCAGTAGGGAGATTCCAGATTTGGGGTATATCTACATGTCTTACTCAATATTTCCCCGCCCCGTAAACAAGTGAATCCAGAATTCGACACGAGAATCGAGATGAGTCCAGCCAAAATGTAATGATTCCAGAAATAGATTCCAGAATGATTCCAGTGATTCCAGTAATAGAGGCCAGATAACATGGTGAGTGTGTCGCATACATGAATCCAGAATATCCATACGTGTGGTATCAGAGAATCACATAAAACTAAATAGAACTGAAATACAGTAACTGGCAAATAAATGAGAGAACTATCAGAGAATGTACTCGCCTGATACTCTGAAAAGAGTAATGAATATCAGATGTCTGCACCGGAGTTACAATGTCCTAAATAAGGCAGTACAGGTTATAATATGTTAAAAAAATAAGATGAATGGAGTCTATGATGCAATCTACATGATTTCTAGGCCAATCTAGGTCAAGGTCAACTCTAAGTCAACCAAGAAGTCAACCTAGGTCTAGCAAGTCTAATCTAGGTCAATCTTAGTCTGACTAGGTTTAACTAGTCTAATCTAGCTAGTATACACTATACACTAGTCTATAGGACTCTACACATGTGTATATTTCATATACACAAGACCACACAAGGCTATCATAGACCATGTACCTAGGTTATAGGCCATAGGTCATACCACATATGGACCAAAACACTATATATATCTATACACACAAATAATATGTATACCAATAGTGTCATCTATTTCACATTATATATATTCACATTACATATTTATAATATATCACCCTCACCTAATCCAATCCCTCACTCTATGCTCATTAACTCAACTAAAATCCTAATCTAAATTATAACTTACAAGAACACACACAAGGCAACAATCCTAGTCCAAAACCTAGCCTAGGCAGGACAGTACCCTGTTGTACTGCTGCTCCCTGCTGCTGATCCTTAACACAGGAATCCCAACTTGAGATCCATGGACATCTAAAACTTACATCATAACCCAATTCAACCAAAAGTAATTGATAACCTAAATAACTATAACCCAAATCCTAATATCTAATCATGCTTACACATTCAACTTTTAAATGAAACTAGAAGAACTTACCCATATCTATGCATTCAGATTTGAATCTACCTTCACATCTAAACTTGTACTTAACCCACAAAACAATACCTACATAAACTGAACTGGGAAATACTCAAACCATCTATCCCAAATACTAACTCACACAACACAGTCCCTGCCTGTACAGGCCCCCAACCTGCACTCCCAATGCAATGCCAACCCAGGCAATGCAGTTGCTGCTAAAGGCACTGCCTGAATGCAAAGCCAGTCTAGGCCAAGCCAAGGCAGCAGCTGCTAATGCACTGCCTGCAATGCAAAGCCAGGCAACTGCTACTGCAACATACTGCTGCTGCCCTGCCACTGCTTGCTACTGCAAATGCAAGCCAATGCTTGCTGCTGCCACTGCAAATGCATCTCAGGCCTTGCCAAGGCTACAATGCCATGAAATGATGCTGCAAGGCCACTGCTACCCTCTTCTATTCCCAGGTTCTGGATACACAAGACACCCCCATAAATCAACATATATATATACAAGTATCACATATTCATAAACCCAAATCAATGATTCAACAACCAACCCAAATCAAATGTGGTGTCATGTGTCACAGGTTCTAGGTGTCAGCTAAACAGTGTGTGTGAGTGAAACATACATGTGTGTGACTTGTGTTTACAGTCATAGGTTCTAGAAATCTCAGGTTGCAATGTAACAGGTGAACCAAGTGTGTGTGAGTTTCAGAAAACAGTAATTTCATGTGACAGTTCAACACAAAAGTGTTCTCAGGAATTAATCCTATATTTCAGATTTCAGTGTGACCTCAAAATTTACAGTGAAACAAAACTTACAATTATCTCAGGATTTAATATGTGGGTAAAACTCAGTAAAATTCAATCTCAACCTGTGTGTGATAGGGTGTCAATGACAGTTCCCTGTCATCCCAATCCCAATCAAATTGAATCAAACCAAGTAAACCTCAAATCAAACATGAAACCAACTATCAATACATAATACATATGTAGGAAATCAATCCAGGGAATTAAAAAAACATTTAAATCAGTTTAAAAGGGAAATCAATTTCAGAATTTCAAATTTAAATACATGGTATCAGAGAATGTGCATCCTCAAAATCGATTTCGAAAATATAATGAAATACATACAAAATAGCTTAGGGTAGTGTCGTACTTGTGTCCAGAGTCCACACGAGTCCCCACGTGTCTCCACGACTGGACACGGCGTGTCCAAGTCAAGAAACACACACAGACACATGCGTGCACAGACTGCATCGTGCTGCGATGCAGTCGACTCGTGGACACGACTCACTACACTAGACACCTCGTGCACGTGCCTAAGTGTTCGTCAGGACTAGGAGAGTGTGTCCCACAGCCTACACAGTGTCCACGTGGATCGTGTCGCGTGCACGAGACGCGTATCCGAGCGTGTCAGTGCACGCGCGTGTGAGTGTGCAAACCCAGTGCGGGTCGATTCTCTCCGTGCACACAAAACAAGATCCCACAAAACTTTGTGGGTGGTATGTCAGTCATAGCCCCTAGGTCAGTGCCAAGTATCGTGTCCAGATATGCTGTGTCGTGTCCTACAGGACACTCGAGCAGCAGGGGAGCACAGTACTCCCCTGTGCAGTGTCCAACAGCACGTTCGTGTCCGATTTTGGACACGAACAGGTGTTCAACTCAAGCTCAGTCATCAACAAACATAAACTACATCTAAAGAGCTATCCAAATATGTAATTTGTTTTGAAAAACATTAACATTCAATCCATTCAAGCATTTCATCAAACACCTAGGAGAGACTATGACACGTGTCCGATACGGACACCAAACTGACACGAAATTCATCCAAATTTCAGGGACACCTAGGTGACTCCTAGATCTAGCCCTACATGCAAAGAAAACTGAAATTTGAATCAATTTGGAGAGTTTTACCTATAGGTGCAAAAAGCTTGAAAAAGTTCCAAATGGGGGATGTTCTTCTTGATGGCCAATAGCTCCAAATTGATCCCAAACTGAAATGACTCTCCACCAACAGTTCATAAACTCAATTTAGAACCCAATGCAAGAGACTAGGATGAAAAAGGAGATCAAATGAATAAAATGGGTTTTTTTTTTGGAAGGGGAAACTTACCTCTCTTTTCTCCAAGTGTAGGAATGATAAAAAGGAGGCAACCCTAATGAATAAGTGTTTAAATAGGGTGGGGATCCCTATGTGGCTGTTCATAGGTTCATTAATTAGGGTTAGGGTTCACTAAATGGCCCATGGGCTTAAGTCATGTTCAATTAAATAGTTAAGCCATAAGTCATTTCATGAAACCTCAAACCATGACTTAAATTCACCAAACCACATCCCCTCATTCTAAAACTATTCTCTAATGACTAAAATAGGTTAACTCAACCTAGACTAGGGTCACCATGGCTAGGGTTAGGTTCTAGGCTAGTCCACTAGGTCTCAACAAGTCAAAGTCAAACTAGACTTCACCAATTCAACAAATCACCAAATAATTCAAATAAGTCAAAATGACCAAAATACCCCTAGGCTAAAAATGATAATAAAGTCATGCTAATGACATGGTTAGGCTCTAGGTCATGCAGTCTCTCAGGTTTCACTGGCAGCACATCGAAATCACAAGTCATGACTTAACCAGTTTTAAAATAGTTTAAAATTTATTAAAAATCACTAAAAAATCATAATGTGAATCAAATATCAATAATTAATAATTAAGATTACAAATTTCAAAATTACCCTCATCTGGAAAACTGGGTGTTACAATCCTACCCACCTTAGAAAAATTTCGTCCTCGAAATTAAAATGATCGCACCCGTCCTAGGTCAAACCCCCAGCAATCAAGGTCGAAGCAACACAATCCTACTGGTCGTGATTTCACAGTCTCGATCGGGGTAGCTACACTATCTAGAAATCAAACAATATCCTGGCAGGTACTAATAGAATCACACAGAAAAATGGGAAAGAAGAATGAGAAGGGCAAACCTGCTAACCCATCACCTACAGCGTCGGTCTCCTCGACCGCCATCGCAAAAGCTCCACCCCTCTGGTACTGAGCTACAGGTGGCCTAGCTCCCTCAAGAGGAGGTGCAAAGGGACAGTCTATCTTCTGGTGGGCTTCAGACCCACAGGAATAGCAAACCTTCAACCTCTTCCTACACTGCTCCCTGGTGTGTCCCAACTTCCTGCAGTAGGAACAACTGATCGTCTTCGGGTTCTGACCCCGATGCTGATACTGCACCTGCTGAACCATCACTGGTGCCCGGGTCTGCTGAATCTGAATATGAGGCCTCTTGGCCTGGCCTCCGCTGCCACTACCACTCTGGAAGTCACGACCTCTCTTCAACTTCAACCCTAGGTCGTCCTCTGCTGCCATCGCCCCAGAAAATATCTCCGCAAAGGTAGCGTTCCGGTCGCTCTTAGTCAGCGACCGAACCTCCCTAACCAAGCCTCGGCGGAACTTCCTCGCCTTCGTCTTCTCAGTCAAGTCGTCTATGAACCGGGCCAAACGACAAAACTCTCCAGCGTACTCAGCTACTGTCTGGTTTCCCTGAACCAGACCCTCAAACTGTGCCTCTATGCCTCCCAAGGCCACATCAGGAAAGAACTGTTCCTTGAACAGTTCCTTGAACTGAGCCCAAGTCTGGCCCTCAACTCCCACTCTGGGATCTGTCTGGTACCACGCACGGGCTAAGTCCTACATCTGGCTGCCCGCCGCCTCGATATGGAGTCGATCTGGTATCTCTGCTAGCCTAAATATCTCCTCAATATGCTCTATCCAGTCGTCTGCGTAATGAATGCCCTCCGTGCCCAGGAACTCTCTGGGGTGCATCTTCTGGAAGTCCTGTATATCCTTCTCCTTCCGACGAGGCTGCTGCTCCCCCTGAGCAGTCACCATCTCTACTGTAGTACGAACCAGCTGATGTGCCTCGTCAATCCCCTGACGATAATCGGCAGTCTGCTGCTGCTGCTGCTGGTGGTGAGACGCTATGATCCTCTCCACGAAAGAAAATAGATGAGCAGCATCTACCATCCCGGCAGGTGGAGGCTGCTGCGGTGGAAGGATCTCGGGAAGCACCGGACTCTGCCTCTCAGCTAAGGGAGGTGCTCCTCCGAGGGCTGCTGAAACATCCACCCCAGCTGGTATGACTCGGGCTGCGGTACCAGAGGCTAGCTGCTGAAGGTGAGAGGTGGCAGACCCCTCTGCAGCGGCTACTGTACCAGAGCGATGTGATCGTGTCTCCACCATCCTGAAGACAGATCGAAAAGGAAGTCAATACTGAGCAGGAATCGATAAAATCAAAGGAGGACAGTTTAATTCAAAAAAGACAATCAGTAAGATGTGTAGATGGCATGAATTGAAGCGGAATTTTTCCTAACTGTGATTGAGTACCTCTCCGTTAAAGCCTATCTCTCAATCCTATAGCAGGCTCGCGGCAGTACAACTAAGTCGCCGTACTACCACGATATCGCACTAATGCGACTCTCGACCTGCATGGGCCACCACTAAAAACGTGTCACGACCCGCACCCACTGTGAGGGTACGAGTACGTAACAACGCCCAGCCTACACCGCAGTGTCGGCGGTAGAACGCTGTTCTAAGTCTCTAACTAACCATCAACTCATGCAGTATATAATGTACTCATCATGATCAACTCCGAACGGAGGACAAGTATAAGATATGGTGTAACTCAATCACAGTCTAAGCACGATAAGATAACACAGAAATAACTAAGAATTTGAAGACAACAAAACTACTGATAATATAACAACAACTCAAAATCTCAAATACATCTCAAGTCTCAAATCTATACAACAAGCTCTAAATGAAAAATAAATGCAAGTCTACTAAACTAAATCCCGATCACTCCTGAGTGTCGGGGCCAAAGGTAGCTAAACCATCTCCTCAGTAAAATATAGGGCATGTGTCCTCAGGACATTCATCTGTAAAATTTTCAACAGGTCCAGTCAGGACAGGAACGAGTACAACTCATCAAGAAAACCCAAGTAAAAGACAGGAAACTATAAAGCAGTTATAGACAGTTTTATTGATGAATATGGCAGTTTATATACATGTGATGGTATAGAGAAACAATAAGATACAAGAAAAGTAAAGTAACTAAACAAGAGAAGAATGATGGCAATGACGACTGTAAAATAAATCTAGCTGAACTAAGTAACATAATGAGTCCAGGCAGTAATGTAAAACAAGTGTAAAATGCTATAATCCAGTACGAGATGAATCTAATACAAGATGAATCCAGTACCAGATGATTCTAGGTAGTGATCAAGAATCCAGGTGAGTCCAGCTAATCTAGTAGTGTGTTTTAAAATACCGAGATCGACATGTAGACGGCTGTGGGTAATCAGGCACACCTCTCACTGATCAGGCGAGAGATGGCTATGCTTCCAGTAGATTCCAGTAGGGAGATTCCAGATTTGGGGTATATCTACATGTCTTACTCAATATTTCCCCGCCCCGTAAACAAGTGAATCCAGAATTCGACACGAGAATCGAGATGAGTCCAGCCAAAATGTAATGATTCCAGAAATAGATTCCAGAATGATTCCAGTGATTCCAGTAATAGAGGCCAGATAACATGGTGAGTGTGTCGCATACATGAATCCAGAATATCCATACGTGTGGTATCAGAGAATCACATAAAACTAAATAGAACTGAAATACAGTAACTGGCAAATAAATGAGAGAACTATCAGAGAATGTACTCGCCTGATACTCTGAAAAGAGTAATGAATATCAGATGTCTGCACCGGAGTTACAATGTCCTAAATAAGGCAGTACAGGTTATAATATGTTAAAAAAATAAGATGAATGGAGTCTATGATGCAATCTACATGATTTCTAGGCCAATCTAGGTCAAGGTCAACTCTAAGTCAACCAAGAAGTCAACCTAGGTCTAGCAAGTCTAATCTAGGTCAATCTTAGTCTGACTAGGTTTAACTAGTCTAATCTAGCTAGTATACACTATACACTAGTCTATAGGACTCTACACATGTGTATATTTCATATACACAAGACCACACAAGGCTATCATAGACCATGTACCTAGGTTATAGGCCATAGGTCATACCACATATGGACCAAAACACTATATATATCTATACACACAAATAATATGTATACCAATAGTGTCATCTATTTCACATTATATATATTCACATTACATATTTATAATATATCACCCTCACCTAATCCAATCCCTCACTCTATGCTCATTAACTCAACTAAAATCCTAATCTAAATTATAACTTACAAGAACACACACAAGGCAACAATCCTAGTCCAAAACCTAGCCTAGGCAGGACAGTACCCTGTTGTACTGCTGCTCCCTGCTGCTGATCCTTAACACAGGAATCCCAACTTGAGATCCATGGACATCTAAAACTTACATCATAACCCAATTCAACCAAAAGTAATTGATAACCTAAATAACTATAACCCAAATCCTAATATCTAATCATGCTTACACATTCAACTTTTAAATGAAACTAGAAGAACTTACCCATATCTATGCATTCAGATTTGAATCTACCTTCACATCTAAACTTGTACTTAACCCACAAAACAATACCTACATAAACTGAACTGGGAAATACTCAAACCATCTATCCCAAATACTAACTCACACAACACAGTCCCTGCCTGTACAGGCCCCCAACCTGCACTCCCAATGCAATGCCAACCCAGGCAATGCAGTTGCTGCTAAAGGCACTGCCTGAATGCAAAGCCAGTCTAGGCCAAGCCAAGGCAGCAGCTGCTAATGCACTGCCTGCAATGCAAAGCCAGGCAACTGCTACTGCAACATACTGCTGCTGCCCTGCCACTGCTTGCTACTGCAAATGCAAGCCAATGCTTGCTGCTGCCACTGCAAATGCATCTCAGGCCTTGCCAAGGCTACAATGCCATGAAATGATGCTGCAAGGCCACTGCTACCCTCTTCTATTCCCAGGTTCTGGATACACAAGACACCCCCATAAATCAACATATATATATACAAGTATCACATATTCATAAACCCAAATCAATGATTCAACAACCAACCCAAATCAAATGTGGTGTCATGTGTCACAGGTTCTAGGTGTCAGCTAAACAGTGTGTGTGAGTGAAACATACATGTGTGTGACTTGTGTTTACAGTCATAGGTTCTAGAAATCTCAGGTTGCAATGTAACAGGTGAACCAAGTGTGTGTGAGTTTCAGAAAACAGTAATTTCATGTGACAGTTCAACACAAAAGTGTTCTCAGGAATTAATCCTATATTTCAGATTTCAGTGTGACCTCAAAATTTACAGTGAAACAAAACTTACAATTATCTCAGGATTTAATATGTGGGTAAAACTCAGTAAAATTCAATCTCAACCTATGTGTGATAGGGTGTCAATGACAGTTCCCTGTCATCCCAATCCCAATCAAATTGAATCAAACCAAGTAAACCTCAAATCAAACATGAAACCAACTATCAATACATAATACATATGTAGGAAATCAATCCAGGGAATTAAAAAAACATTTAAATCAGTTTAAAAGGGAAATCAATTTCAGAATTTCAAATTTAAATACATGGTATCAGAGAATGTGCATCCTCAAAATCGATTTCGAAAATATAATGAAATACATACAAAATAGCTTAGGGTAGTGTCGTACTTGTGTCCAGAGTCCACACGAGTCCCCACGTGTCTCCACGACTGGACACGGCGTGTCCAAGTCAAGAAACACACACAGACACATGCGTGCACAGACTGCATCGTGCTGCGATGCAGTCGACTCGTGGACACGACTCACTACACTAGACACCTCGTGCACGTGCCTAAGTGTTCGTCAGGACTAGGAGAGTGTGTCCCACAGCCTGCACAGTGTCCACGTGGATCGTGTCGCGTGCACGAGACGCGTATCCGAGCGTGTCAGTGCACGCGCGTGTGAGTGTGCAAACCCAGTGCGGGTCGATTCTCTCCGTGCACACAAAACAAGATCCCACAAAACTTTGTGGGTGGTATGTCAGTCATAGCCCCTAGGTCAGTGCCAAGTATCGTGTCCAGATATGCTGTGTCGTGTCCTACAGGACACTCGAGCAGCAGGGGAGCACAGTACTCCCCTGTGCAGTGTCCAACAGCACGTTCGTGTCCGATTTTGGACACGAACAGGTGTTCAACTCAAGCTCAGTCATCAACAAACATAAACTACATCTAAAGAGCTATCCAAATATGTAATTTGTTTTGAAAAACATTAACATTCAATCCATTCAAGCATTTCATCAAACACCTAGGAGAGACTATGACACGTGTCCGATACGGACACCAAACTGACACGAAATTCATCCAAATTTCAGGGACACCTAGGTGACTCCTAGATCTAGCCCTACATGCAAAGAAAACTGAAATTTGAATCAATTTGGAGAGTTTTACCTATAGGTGCAAAAAGCTTGAAAAAGTTCCAAATGGGGGATGTTCTTCTTGATGGCCAATAGCTCCAAATTGATCCCAAACTGAAATGACTCTCCACCAACAGTTCATAAACTCAATTTAGAACCCAATGCAAGAGACTAGGATGAAAAAGGAGATCAAATGAATAAAATGGGTTTTTTTTTGGAAGGGGAAACTTACCTCTCTTTTCTCCAAGTGTAGGAATGATAAAAAGGAGGCAACCCTAATGAATAAGTGTTTAAATAGGGTGGGGATCCCTATGTGGCTGTTCATAGGTTCATTAATTAGGGTTAGGGTTCACTAAATGGCCCATGGGCTTAAGTCATGTTCAATTAAATAGTTAAGCCATAAGTCATTTCATGAAACCTCAAACCATGACTTAAATTCACCAAACCACATCCCCTCATTCTAAAACTATTCTCTAATGACTAAAATAGGTTAACTCAACCTAGACTAGGGTCACCATGGCTAGGGTTAGGTTCTAGGCTAGTCCACTAGGTCTCAACAAGTCAAAGTCAAACTAGACTTCACCAATTCAACAAATCACCAAATAATTCAAATAAGTCAAAATGACCAAAATACCCCTAGGCTAAAAATGATAATAAAGTCATGCTAATGACATGGTTAGGCTCTAGGTCATGCAGTCTCTCAGGTTTTACTGGCAGCACATCGAAATCACAAGTCATGACTTAACCAGTTTTAAAATAGTTTAAAATTTATTAAAAATCACTAAAAAATCATAATGTGAATCAAATATCAATAATTAATAATTAAGATTACAAATTTCAAAATTACCCTCATCTGGAAAACTGGGTGTTACAAGAGTCCCCCATTCACTATTGACACTCACCCTACACACATTCACATACACAATCTATTCCTATTCCAGTCATGTTTCAGTCCACACCATACACACACATGCCTTCCCTCCCTCTTTATGCACATGTATATATATAGTATATATGAATATCCATATATGTATGTGTGTGAAATGTTTATGTATAATGTGTACACATATGTACCTATGTGTTATGAGATGTCTCATAGATAGCCTCTAGGTATATTGAAAGATTAGATGATAAGTCCTAATCTATGAGTGTATGTATATGTATTTCTGTGTTTAGCTTAAATGTTATATAAGTTGTGTGAAGTTGGTTTGACTTGTGTTATATAGGTTGTAAGGACTTGGTATGCTAGCATTGTAGGTCCTAAAAAATCAAGTTGCACCCTTCAACAAAGTCAGAAAATCAAGAAATACAACTTTCAGATGAACTGCGCAGACATCAGATTGCGCATCCTTCAGATTGTGCAGGATAGATTGTGCACACTTTCAAGTGCGCAGGCTGACGTGTCAAATCACCATCATTACCTGACACAAATCAAATATTCTGACAACTGACAGTGCGGATAACGAGGCGACCGTTCGTTTAATCGTGCTGCACGGCGCTCGAGGCCAGCTGGCAGCGCAATCCATGTTGGCGCAATCTATGTTGGCGCAATCCATTTCCTGCGCAATATAAGTTGGCATAATCCAAAGCCTGCGCAATTCAATGTGCGCATTCTATCAGTACAAATGACAAAATACACATGGCATTCATGCCATCAATTGCTCATTTCGTGGCAACTGTCTATGCATGATCATGCGCATTTCAATCAAATGATGTCATGTGTCCAAGACAGTTAATCCATGATCCAGCAACTGCCTGCGCAGTCCATTGCTGTGCAAACCAATTGCTGCACAATCCATCTTGTGCAGTCCAGAATAACTAAAAGTTAGTTATTTTTCAGAACTCTATAAATAGAGTTTCAAGTCTCCATTCAAGGGGGAGATCAATAATCAATAATCAGAGATCAGACTTCAAAGTTCAGAGAGTTCAGGAGTTCTTGCCCAAGTGCTGCTGCATTCTTTCGAGGCTTTTTGCCTTCAATTCCAGAGTTGTTCTCAACTTTAGAGGCTTCGTCTTCAAAGTTCACATCGTCCAAGGGATAAAAAAATCGTCATCTAGATTGGATTTCTAAAGTTGTACCATTCCCAGAATTCAAATTGTAATCTTTTACAAAGTTTGTATCAATAAAGTTCTTCAACTTTTGTTTTTGCAAACAAAATGGCGACTCTGCTGGAGACGACTTTCTCCTCCGATGAGGAAGTGACAACTCAATGTGACGTAGCGTCCATCGGAAAGACACAGAAGACACTGGTTGTAAAGATCAACCAGACAGCCTACGAATCTATGATCAACTCCAAGACCACTCCTTGGACTGCAACCACTGTTGCCACAAGCAAAGTGTAACCAGTGTGGGTCCCAAAGACTGCTGCGCATTCTGTTAATGCTGACAGCAAGTCTTCTGCGCAGTCTGCCAACAAGCCTGCTGCGCAGTTCAAAGCTTCTGTCACCAAGCTTGCTGCACAATCTATCTCTGCTACTGCTGCGTAATCTGCTATGGCCAGTACACAAAAGACTTCATATGCTGCCATGACTAAGTATAAAACTCCTATGCCTCTGGCGCAATTGGCTGCCAATCTTCCTGCACAAACCAACACTCCAGCAACCAGAGTACAACCTAAGCATTCTGTGGTAAGAACTCCTGATGCGCAAACCACAGTCTCTGTGGCCAGAACCAGTGTACCATCAACCCATGCGCAAAGCATGCCTGCGCAATCCAAGAGTGATAGCCTTTTGGCTAAACTCTCTTCTTCTCACAACAAAGGGAGAGACTCTGTTCCTCCTCTCAAACATTCTATTGCTCCTGCGCAATCCACTGGGGGTAGTCCTTTGGCTATTCCTCTTTCTCTTCAAAACAAAGGGAAAGGCCCGTTGGTCTTTTCTCAAACTTCCTTGTCCCATGACTTGGAAGACAACAGAGGGAAACGCTCTTTAGCTAACCCTTCGTCACAAAACAAAGGAAAAGGCCTTTTGGTCTTTTCTCAATCTTCTTCAGTTTTTACCGAAGAGGATCAATCTGAACGTGCCTCGGCACCAATCACTACTAGAACTCTTTTAAACAAGGATTCTTCTTTCCTTTATAACAAGAGAACATGTACTGACCAAAGAGGTATTCTGCCTACTCCGGTAGCAGAACTCCAGGACCTCCCGACTCTCAAGATTTCCCGTTCTAGACAGGGAAAACTGTTAGTGTCTCAGACAGAAACCCCTGGGGTGAATTTGCTGATCTCAGAACTTATCTCAATAGACCCACTTCGGTAAAACGCAAACAGCCAATGCCGAAGACCAAACATCATCAAAAATAAATCTCCAGGGTCAAAAATCCCGACACTTATGCCAATGAAGTGAGCACTTCCCTATATACTCAAGGGACTAAATATTTGAAGAATCGGAATCATGTTCCGAATGTTATCAAAGAAAAGATCCCTCAGAGTTTTCCTCGTCCTGTTGTTGTTTCCGATCTCCGAGAACATCTTAGACAAAAGAGGGATACTGTCTCAACACCTCCATCTCAACCATCTGATCATCATTGCAATCACAAAGTCATCATCCAATGTTGTTGTCAAACAACAAAACGATCTGTCTTCGATCGTCTGACTTTTGCTAAATCTGAACCTATGTCAGAGGAAGATGAAGTCTTGTATGCTTCTGTCAACATGACCTCCCGAGACACTGGGGGTAGAATATGCTCTAAGCATGGTAAACATCGCAAGCCAAGCCAGCGGTATTTAGAATTACTCCAAGAATCTTCTGAAGGAGTGTTTCGATATACCCGTTCTCGAAGCCGAGATACAATCGGTCAAAGGAATCTTCTTCAAAATCCTTCAGGTTATCTACCTACTTCTCAGTCAGGAGACGACTCTTTCTCCGACTATGATGCATACAGCGAAAGCTCTGAACAGACAGTGTCTTCCACTGTACCAAGAGAAGTGACAACTTATGTTGTCAATGAAGATCCAGATGCTTCAACTTCTACAAATCAAGAACAACGAATCGCTGCACTTGAAGACAAGCTAAAAACCATGGCTGAAATGGTTGCTAGTATGCATTCTATCATTGTGGCACAATATGCTACACCACCGACTGCACCTACGCTGAGTTCGGAAATCATAGCATCTTCAGTACCTGCCAATACTGGGCTGGGGGTAGTGTCTCCTCAAATGCCTCTTGTACAAGTACAAGTTCAAACTACACCTAGACAGTCCGGAGCTGGGGGTAGTGCTTACAATGCTGTTCCTCCTCCTACCACTCTAACTCAACCTGCTCCTTCTTCGTCATCAGAAGATGCCAATGAAGCTGTCAAACTCTTGCGAACCCAGTTCGAAGCTTTCAAAGAGAAAGACAACTTGCAAAGATTGGGGATCAAGCAGCCCTATCCAATTGAATGGAAAGAAGTCCCGTTCCCACCGAAGTACAAGATCCCAACAATCTCTTTGTTCGATGGCAGTACTTCTCCTAGTCAATTCATCAATCATTTTGAGGTAATGACCGTTCAACTCCAGCCAAATGACGCTATTCTTACCAGAGTGTTCGTCGGTTTTTTAGCCGGCGTAGCATACGACTGGTACAGAAGTTTGCCCGATGGTTGTATCACTTCCTTCTCAGGTCTCAAGCAAATCTTCCTGGAACGGTTCTATGAGGGATTTAACGACATGACTATGTCGGCTCTCAATAAAATCAAACAAAAACACAATGAAACTGCTGAGAGCTTCATTGAACGGTTCCGCCGTGAAGCTTTGAAAATGCCTTCCGGAACTCCAGCTGCTGTCACTATTGATACTTGTAAGGCAAATCTTTTGCCTATCATCAGTATGTGGACGGGATCTACCCAATTCCAAGATTGGCCTTCATTCATTGTCAACGCCAAAGCTGCGGAAGTAAGTGCCGAGAAGTTTAAACAATTGGGGGTACAGATATCTAACCCCGATCGAGATGAACACCAGACATCAGGTGGTGGCAACCGCCAGAACAACCACAAAGCAAAAGGGACTTTGAACATTAATTTGAACTAGAATAAAGAATCTTTGGCTGTCAATGTAGTTCTGCCTACATCCACTTCTACTCCTTCTGTACCTCCACCGAGGGAATCTCGTCCGAAAGTAGAATACTCCTTTGACGAGAATGATACTGCAAGCATCTTTGAATGTTTACTCAAAAGCAACAAAATTCAGCTCCCAGACCCAAAGAAACCTGATAAAGTCGGTAAGACAGATCATCCTAAATATTGTGTCTACCACAGGTTCATTGGACATCCTACTCGAGCATGTTATGTGCTCAAAGGTAAAATTCAAGAACTTGTCAATGCTGGTGTCGTCACTCTGCATTAAGACGAGAAGACTGTTACTGCAAATATGGTTTCAGTCCAGTTTGGTGACTTTCCTCCACAGATGGTACAGCACGGTATCATTCCTATTCCCAAAGCTACTCTTGAGATTGAGAATCTTCCACTTCCACCAAATGAAGGTCTTGTTCCTTTGTTTCTTGACAACGGTGAAATTATGTGGATTCATCCCGATCTTGCTCTGGAGTTTGAGGTGTCCTCTTCTTCCAAGAAGAAAGATCGTTTTAAAGGTAAGACAAAGATTTGCAACATGGTGTCTTTTGAACCCATAGTTGACGAAGAAATTCTGCTAGGCACCAGATCGGGGAAAGCTTACTGAAAAGATCATTCTGAGGCTCAAGAAAACCCTACCTCTTCTTCTGAACCTATTCCAGTACAGCCTACTTCCTCTGAAGAAATTCCTTCCATATCTTTACTAGTCGTAGTACCTATTCCTCCCAAACCGGTGGTTGCTGACAAAGGCAAGCAACAAGTCCGCTTCGACAAACCCCTGAAGAAATCATCTCCTACAGGACTTAAAAAGCTATACAATTTTGATATATTGGTACAACTAGCCAATACACCAGCTAGGCTATCAATCTTCGAGCTCTTGCGTCTTTCTAAAGAGACTCGAGAGAATTTAAGTGAAGTTCTGATGCAGGCTGAAACTTGCTTAACTCTTCTTAAAAAGCCAGAATCAGAACCGGTCTCTTATCGTCATTGTCATAGTATCCTGGAGTTGATTCCAAACATCACTTTCACTCAGGATGATATGCTGCTGGAGGATAATAGACATGATCGTCCTCTATACTATACAGGATATGTCAATTCGATGAAGGTCGATCGTATCCTGATAGATCCAGGGTCCGCTCTCAGCATCATGCCAAAGATGATGCTAGACGCGTTAAAAATACCAGTACATAGTCTTTCAAGTACAATCACCACTATCTTGGGATTCAACCAAGGCAGAAGTGAACCTTTGGGCAAGATCCGCCTAAAACTCCAAATAGACAATCTTCGCATAAAGGTGACCTTTTATATCATAGACAATCATGGTTGTTCTTACAATGCTCTCCTGGGAAGACCCTTTCTCCATGAACATAATGTTGTTCCATCAACTCTTCATCAATGCTTCAAATATATTGATGACAAAGGACAAGTTCACAAGGAAGTTGCAGACCTTTATCCTTTTAAAGGCGTCGAAGCGTATTGCAATGATGCTCGTATGTATAAAGAAGAATTTATGGAAGTGGTATTGGCCATGGATACTGAAGAAGATCAAAAAGCAGTACCCGATGACACTCTCATTATACCTGTCAAAGGGCGTGTTTCTCATCCTCAGTCTTCTAAACCACTGGCTATTCACTTGCCAGTTCAGGAAAAATCAGTTGATGCTGATCAAAATCAAAGGGAGCTCACCTCTTTTGAGCCACTTGTTATCGACTTACGTTGTAACAAGGACAAAAAGCAGCTCACTTCTTCTAAGCCACTTGTTGTTGATTTAACTCACAACAAGGAAAAAATGGAGCTCACCTCCTCTGAGCCACTTGTTATTGACCTTCGTCGTAACAAGCCTCCTCTACGTTCTTCTTCTCCCCCTCTTGTAATCAATCTGACCAAGCCTGCTAAGGCTAAAGGTCTTGCTGTAAATACAGATGTACATATCAATGAAAAAGCATATACTTTTCAGTATACTGATGTTATTTATCATACAAAATGCTATTTGGATATGTTAGATAGCTTTCAGTCATTTACAATGGGAGTTGTACAATCTCTTCAAACAGAAGTTTCATGTGAACATCCAAAAGATTCATATCGTATTGTTCCTGCTCGCAAGAAAGGTGAACGTCCAATACTTTTTAGTAAAAGACCGGAACAAAAGTTTAGCTTCACGGATGACAGCAAAGTTAACAACACAGGACATCTTCAATTCCGTCGTTACAGCCAACAATCAAAAGACATTGTCCGAAAAATGGGTTACGACTTCAAAAGTGGCCTCAACTACGGTAAAGGAAGAAAGACTCCTCTCCGTACAGCTGTTCCACAAGGAAAGTCAGAAATGTATTACAGCAAGACCAAAAGAGGTCTCGGATATGCTTCTCCTCCGATGTTATCCCCAGCAGTCTCCGACTCTGATAGCGAAGAACGTTCTAATTCTTCTGATTCTAGGTCATGGGATTCTGACACTAGCGTCGGTGAAGTCCATCGTGTAATCATATCCTCCAATATGGTTTCTGCTGAACCTCCGGAAGGATATGATGAGGATATTGAAGAAAGTTCTGAAACAGATCCTTGGGCTCAACAGATGGATAATCAGTGGGTACTCCGATTTGAACAAAGAGAACCTCCTACTGAATATCAACTAGTTCAAGTTGATGTAGGAGAAAGCGAGTCACCTCGTCCAATCTTTATTAGCAAGAATCTTCCGAAAGCAGATAAGCAAGAGTTGATTCTTCTCATTAAAGAATATATTGATGTCTTTACTTGGAGTTACGAAGATATACCAGGTTTAGATCCCAAAATTGCTACTCACAAACTGAATATTCTTTCTAATGCTAAACTAGTCAAATAGCAACAACGACGATTCAAGCCTGAAATGATGGACGCAATTGATGATGAAGTCAAGAAGCTTATTGCTTGTGGCTTTATTCGAGAAGAGCAGCATCCTGATTGGGTAGCTGATGTTGTCCCAGTTCTAAAGAAAACCGATAAAGTTCGAGTCTGCATCGACTTTCGGGATCTTAATAAAGCATGTTCGAAAGATGAATTTCCTCTTCCTATCACGGACGTTATGATTGACAATACCTGTGGGTTCGAACGAATATCTTTTATGGATGGATTCTCTGGATACAATCAGATCAAGATGAATCCCGAAGATGAAAAACATACATCTTTCTGTACTCCTCGGGGAGTCTATTGCTACACAGTGATGATGCCATTTGGTCTCAAGAATGCTGGTGCAACTTACCAATGGGCCATGAGTACCATTTTCCGAGAACATCTTCGCAAAACAGTCGAATGTTATGTTGATGATATCGCTGTTAAAAGTCGTCTGAAAGAAGATCATATCCAAGATTTGAGAACAATTTTCAATCTCATGCGTCAATATCAGCTCAAGATGAATCCCACCAAGTCATTCTTGGGTGTCTCTAGTGGTAAGTTTCTCGGCTTCGTTATTACCTCTAAGGGTATACACGTGGATCCCGAGAAGATCAAAGCCATTCAAGAGATGCGTCCTCCACGCAACCTAAAAGAGCTACGAGGATTCCAAGGTCGACTTGCGTACATCAGGAGATTCATTTCGAACTTGTCTGGACGCTGCAGACCATTCACTCAACTAATGAAAAGGGTGTATCTTTCATTTGGACTGAAGAATATCAACAAGCATTCGACGACATCAAACGATATCTTATGAACCCACCAGTCTTGGTGCCACCAATCTCATGCATTCCATTCTTAATGTATGTCCGTGCTATGGATCATTCGTTGGGTGCTTTACTCGCCCAAAAGAATAAAGAAGGTCATGAACAAGCCATCTACTATCTCAGTCGTACTATGATTGGTGCTGAACACCGTTATAGTCCGGTTGAAAAAGAATGTTTAGCCCTTATGTTCGCCGTTCAAAAGACAAGACATTACATCATATGTCAAACCATTCATGTTATATCCCGAGTCAATCCTCTTCGAGTACTGATGAAGAAGCCTAGCACACTCAACTCTCGGCTTGCTACATGGGCCATTCTTCTAGCCCAATATGACATGGTATATGTTCCTCAAAAATCTGTCAAAGGTAAAGCACTGGCGGACTTCTTGGCGGCTCATCCCGTACCGGAAACATCCAAGCTTTACGATGAAATTCCAGACGAGACGTTGGAAGTCAACATGATCTCTGAAGAATTTCTAACCTGGCGTCTATTCTTTGACGGAGCATCCAGAATCGGATCCAATGGTGCTATTGTAGCAGGAGTTGGAGTTGTTCTTGTTTCCCCAGAAGGATCAACTATCCAAAGAGCTTATTCTTTAGATGAATCATGTTCCAATAATGTAGCAGAGTATAATGCTCTACTTATTGGTCTTCAATTAGCCAAGAAATTGAATATTGAATATCTCGAAGTTTACGGCGATTCTAAACTGGTTGTCAACCAGGTTAGAGGAACTTATGAAGTCCGTCATCAAGATCTGGTACCTTACTTTGAAGCAACAATCAACATGGCTACATCGTTCAAAGCTTTCTTTATTGAATATGTGCACCGAGCTTGCAATACTGAAGCAGATGCTTTGGCCAATCATGCAGCAGTCTTAGCCATTCCCATCAGAAGACAACAAGTGGTGGTTATCTCTAATCGAGAATTGTTTTGTGTTGAAAACAATCGTAACATCGAATTCAGTAATTTTGCTGAAATAAATATTATCAATGAAGATTGGAGAACTCCTTTCATCGACTTCGTGGTTCATGACATACTCCCCGAAGATCCTAAGGAGGCTACAAGTATTCGACGACGATCTCTACGATTCTACTACAATCAAACCACCAGGACTCTCTATCGGCGGACTTATGACGGTCTCCTTCTACGCTGTCTAGCTGGTGATGAAGCAAAACAAGTACTACGTAAAGCTCACGACGGTGTCTGTGGAGCACATCAACCTGGTCCTAAACTACAGGATCATATCCGAAGAATGGGTTACTATTGGCCCTCAATGGTATCAGATGCCATCAAATATGCAAGGAAATGTCGAGCCTGTCAAATTCATGCAGACTTCATTCATCAACCTTCGGAATTTCTACATCCGATAGCCGCTTCCTGGCCTTTCAAAGCTTGGGGCATGGATGTCATAGGTCCTATTAATCCCCCTTCTTCTAGAGAACATTGGTTTATTTTAGCAATAACAGATTACTTCTCTAAGTGGGCTGAAGCTATACCCTTGGTTAAAGTCAAGACCAGTAATGTCATCAACTTCGTCAAACATCATGTTATTTATCGATTTGGTGTCCCTCGACGAATTATCCATGACAACGGACCGCAATTCATCAGCCAGAAATTTACAAGATTCTATGATGATCACCGGATTGACAACGTTGCCTCGACTGCCTACAATCCTACCGCTAATGGTTTAGCCGAAGCCTTCAACAAAACTATTATCAAGCTTCTCAAAAAGTTTGTATCTACTAACAAACGGAATTGGAGAAAAGCTTGGCCAGTGTCTATGGGCCTATCGAACTACGGTTCGTAACCCTACAGGTTTTATACCTTTCTCTCTGGTATATGGCTGTGAAGCTGTTCTTCCTTTGGAACTTCAAATTCCTTCTTTAAGGATTGCCATTGCTAACGAGCTCACTACAGAGAACAATGACCTTCTTCGACTTCAAGAATTGGAGGCACTTGATGAGAAATGATTAATGGCTCAACAACATATTGAGTTATACCAAGCTCGTATTTCTAAGACTTTCAACCGTAAAGTGAAGGTCAGAGCCTTTCATCAAGGAGAACTTATTTTAACAGTCAGACGTCCTATGACTATGACTCATATGAGCAAAGGCAAGTTCGACGCAAAGTGGGAAGGTCCCTACGTTATAAGCAAAGTCTTCTCAAACAGAGCTTATCAACTCTCAGAACTTGATGGACGAATTGCAATGATGCCTATTAACGGCAAGTTCCTTAAAAAGTACTATGTGTAAATATAAATGTTTGTAAATCATCAGACAAGTTCATATTCATAAATAAAATTTTATTTCATCATAAATGATAGTACATGATATTAAGGAAGGTCACTATCATCCATCTCTACATTTGGACGTGGACCACTGCCGTCCTTCTCAAAAACACGGTCAGCAAAAGAGCCGAGAATCTCCTTGCTGGAACCCACTAGGAATTTGCAAGCGGCCATCCTCATGGTTTCCTCCTCTTCGGTCCTTCCTGGTTCAAGCAGAAAGTCCAGGATGTCGCACGGTGGCTTGGGTGCAGAAGAACCTTCGTCTACTTCTGCTTCCTTTGGCTGAACTGGATCGACAAAACATTCTTCAGTGCCCTTCTCAACCTTCGGGGCAAGTTCAGTCTTCTTGGGTGTATCTCCAGACGACATTTTTATGTTGGAAAAGTGGAAGTGTTCCTTTCTGTTAAAATTCTATTCTATTTATAGGCAGAGATTCTCCAAATGATGAAGCGACACATTCATCTGACGGTTCGTCCATTTATTACATTTATCTGACGGTTCATCCGTTCATTTAATTCACTTGACGGTTTATTCGTTCATTTAATTCACTTGACGATTCATCCGTTCATTTAATTCCCTTGACAGTTCATCCGTTCATTTTCACTTGACGGTTCGTCCGTTCATTACATACATCCGATGGTTCATCCATTCACATTTATCCGACGGTTCATTCGTTCATTATCTCCCGACGGTTCGTCCGTTCATTATCATCCGACGGTTCACCCGTTCATTCATTTATTATCACTTGACGGTTCATTCGTTCGTTATTATCCATTTTTGACGGTTTGTCCGTTCATTTCATCATTTGACGGTTTTCCCGTTTATCTCACATCCACATCAGCAACTTATCGTTTCGATTAAGTTGTCAATTGAGATAATAATATTCAGTATATTCTGCCACGTCCATATTACCTCTGAGCAGATATAATGAATATAATTATTTTCTACAAAATCATCAAGAAATATATCATGTCTTGTACCTCTGAATATATTTTCTATCTCTATTATTTATATCTGAACAAGATATGCAACAAATAATGGAGCCACAGCAAAAATGTCTTTTATTAATTGAAATATAAGACATTACAAAAACACATATACTTAAAAAAAATAGGACATAAAAATACAAAATAATCCACTAAGACGGAGGTATTATCAGATTGTCAATCTGCTGCTTGAGAGTCTGCAATCGCTCCTCACGAGTGGACATCACCCTCCTTCTGGCCTCCTCCATCCCAGTTTCCTCATTAAAAGCAGGCATAGTCACCATTCTGCAGGTAATCTCAGCATTATGAGCTTCGATGTACTCATCCCTCTCCTGAATCAGAGCATTATATTGTTGAGTTGCAAGTTGATGATTAGCAACTTCATCTTCTAACTCCTTCTGAAGACGAGCAATCTCTGCTCTTAGCTCAGCAGCTCTCTGTTCTTTTCTATTAGCCATCAAGGTTACTGATTCCAGCTTAGAGTTATACTCAGCAGATTTTGCAGAGAAGGCTTCCAAAAGATTCTGGATATTGACCCTTTCAATATCAGCTGCTTGAGCCAGTTGCTCGAATTCTGCCTGTACTAGAGATTCTATGTCTCATTGGTTAAGCTCTTTATAGCTTTTGATAGAAATCTCTAATTCATCCAAGATATGATCCAGGAGAGTGGCTTGAGCTTCATCACCCTGTTTCCGGATAGCTCTTATCAAGAGAGAGGTTGGACCCCTAACCATGAAAAAATCGGTGCCCTCTTTCTCCATCATTTTTTTTACTAGAGGCCCCAAAGATTCAAAGAAGCATCTAGTAAAAGATTGGATCACAAGATTATTAGTGGCTATAGCACCAGGAATCGCAACCACTCCTGTTGATGATGAGGCCGTGGGACGTTCAATCTCTTGTGTCTGGATAGCAGGCTCTTTGAACAAAGGAGCCAAAGTGGAGCTAGTTGCCCCTCTTGGTTGTTCTCCTGCAAAAAGTAAAGATTGTCATTTTACTTGTTGATCGCTATTATTCAAGAAGATTAAAGATATAAATTATCTTACCATGATTGAATTCAGCAATGAGCCTATTATCTGCTGGAGTAGACTCTGGCCGAGCAGAGGTAGTTTCAGCTATGACAGCTTGACTACTGCCCACTTCAGAACCACAAGATAAATGATGACTGCTACTAACAACCACCGTCGTTATGGGCACTATGTCCGTGCACGTCGGAGGTGCTAAAGGAGTCTCAAGATCTGCAGGAAATACAAATAAAGACGTTAGCTACCAATTCATTCAAGAAAGAAATTGTTAATCTCATTTTATACCTTAAGGATCATCGGCGGGAGTTTCTTCCGGGGCTTCTTCATTTATTGCTTTTTCTGGAGATACTGTTATCTCAACATCCTTTTCAGGATTTAAGGCATCAGCAGTATTTTCTAGAACCTCAACATCCTTTTCAGGATTTAAGGTATCAGCAGCATTCTTTGGAACTTCAATATCCTTCTCAGGATTTAAGATATCATTGACGGTATCAGGAGATGTGTGCGCTTCATCATCTTTTTCAAGATCTTGCATATAATCATCAATATTTTCAGATGAAGAGCTCTCTTCATCCTCGGCTTCTTCTGGTGCATTCCCGCTGGTAGTCGCAGTTTGGTTACCATAGTCATCCAGGGGGCTGTAGCTGTAATCTTCTAGAGCCGCAATTACTTCGCGATCTTCCTCTTCGCGAAGTGTTCTAGGAGTAGGCAGAAGTTCAACAATCTCTGTAGCAGGTAAAAGAGAATGTACAATATTCTGCTCTTCCTCCACAGTACTTCCTCTGGGCTCTTCAGCCTCAGTTCTCGGAGGAAGATCTGTCCTTTGCTCAATCTCCTCTCTATGTTCGGGACTAGGAGTCTTATTCTTAGGTTCTGAAATAGGAGTGGGAGATGGCAAGGTTAATCCAGCCATAGCATCTATTACTATTGAAGACGGAGCTCAATTCCTTCTGTGGGCCAGCTTCTTTCTTTTCAGTGGCCTCTCAGGGCTCTCTATATTGATAGTCTCAACTTGTTTCTGGATAGAGGTTGGTGTTGTAGCCTCTTCTTGCTGAGTTGACCCGGCCAGTTGCCGAGACTGAGATCGAGTAGTGATCTTTTCAGAAGAGTGATCTAAGATCAATTTCTTCTTTGCTGCTGGAGCAGGAGGGTCCTCTCTTTTCCTCCTTTTTGCTGGAGATTTGCCCACCTTCAAAGAGATACATAGCGGCGCATTAACTTCTTGAGGGAACATAACATCCCTTGAGGCTTCCAAAGGGCATCTTCTGGCTCATGTACCTCCTCATTTTTTATGAGCGACATGACAACTCCACCTTTCTTCAATCTTGTTGAAGATGCGAAGCTATCTGTGAGGTTGAAATTCTCAGCAAAGGTATTTGAAGATGTATAAAAAACTGAGTATGTAAACAGCATCTGAAGGCCATAATTGCTGTTTACAGGCATCGAGAACGTTGATTTCGTATCTCGAGCATTATAGTAAGCCCAGGCCTGGGCTCCATCTATCAAATAACCCTTTCCCTGAAGACATGTAATAGCATTCCCTACATGGAATTGGTCATAGCCGAACTGTTGAGCGAATTGACTGGGAAGATATGGCTTTAAATAGCATTCATCTTCGAACCGGTATACCAAATGAGAAGGTCGAATTATCTTCAACCATTCAAAAGCTACACGACTCAGAGGATGCATCTGCGAGTCAATCATATTTGTTCGCATTTGTTCGTAACCAGCAGGAGGCTTGGTACAATAAAAGTTCCATCCTTTGCTCAAGTTTAGAGCATATCTACAGTCTCTTAGAGCAGTGAATTTCCACTTACCATTGGAGTATCTTCGTAAAAAGCTGCCATCTACCGGTCCCATGCCGGGGTCCATCAAAGTGGGATGGTGAAGGAGCAACCACCCAAATAGATATGTATATGGTAATTCCAACCGAGGGAATTCTTTTACACCCTTGGATTTCAGCATCAGATCGACATATAGACGAAGACCAGCATTCAGCTTACAAGTCATGGCTGACAGAAGATCCATCTTATAGCCGAAGACTAATCTAACGGCTGCAAATAGAACACCGCGGTGGAAGCGGTCTGCTGCACTGGATCCTGGAACTACAAATCGACGAAGCCAATGTGTCAGAAACCCTGCTAATTGGGCTTCTTTCGATATCGATCTGTATCCTACTCTCAAGTAACTTTCGAGAGTATCCCCTGTCTTCAAAGGAGGGCATTGATAATCATCCTTCATTTCTTTATCAAAATTGCCACTTTCTTCCATCAACTTTATCACTTCTGTGTTGCTCAATGGCTTAAAGAAATTTGGATAACATCTATCATGTTCCTTAGTCTTCGGTTCTTGAATGTGGTTGAGGAACAGATAGGGTAGCCATTTCGAAGAATAACAAGTGTTTGATGTAGCACTCTTATAGAATAGGGAACAGATCTTGTAATGGCATAGCAGTTCCTCGAATACTGCTACCATTTCTGTATTTTCCCTCCGGAGTTTGTCTAACTCATCATTGGTTGGAACAAATTCTTCGTAAGGGGCATCTTCCATTGGCAAAAAACAGATGTACTTCATCTCATGGAGTGAAAACCAATTTCTCCGCCGGGAGTCATAAAGGTCCCTGTTTTGTAATTATACCTCTCTGCCAAAGCCAAGAACATGTGAGGGTTCGGAGCAAAACTATAGACAGTGGCAAGCACTGCTTGGTATAAGTTGATTTGCTGCAGTTCGCCTTCAAACTTGGTCAGAATCTAATTGGCTATGCAGCTCCATCTTTTGAAATCTAGATTCACCAATCCAGTTAGTCTGATGTCTTGCTCTGGATATCTTCCTTCGACTTTCGTAACTTCATTTGCGAAAATTGGGGTCCTGACGGGCATTAACAATGAAGAATTCTCCGGCAGAATGCAACCGGGTTTCAGTCCTCTCAGCAAAATACTGTACCTTTCAGAAGAACTGTAGAACATATCTTTCTTATTCGGACCCTTCTTCACAAAAATTCCTTCCGGACGGGCATCTTGGAATGGAGTAAGGTTCCATTCCATCTTTCTCGGGTAACTCGTATGAGCATACCGGGATAATGGGAGGCAGCGTAGTATCGAGAAAGATCTATCCGTCTGATGAACAATTCTTTCTTCCATCCTCGGTCTTGGTTGAGAACTTTTCTCGAAAGCTTCACCAAACAAGAATAATGGTTTCTTGTGTATAACAGCATCTGCCGTTTCCAGAGGTTGTCCGTTCATTAAACATTGCAGTGTTTCATTGTCCTGGGATACCAAAATGGCCTGACGGGAGGTCGGCAGATCATACTGAGGATAATGTACATGTGACAAGTCCTCTTTATATTCTGATTCTGAAAGGGTCCCCACGAAGTTCTCATATTATGGGTCTCCTCTGGTATTAACTGCATCAGATAGAGAAAACAAAAATTTTCAGTACAAAGTCAAAATCAAAGATTCAGTTTGCGCCAAGAATCAAATTGTGCAAACATCAGATTGCGCAAAATCAGATTACGTAAACAAATAAACAGCAGTTTGCGCTGACAGACTCGCGCAAATCAGCAAGTTGCGCTGACTTTTGTCAGCGCAATTCAACCGATTGCGCAGAGAGTCGTTCTTCATAAAAATAAAGGGTGGACTGATTTGTGCAACCAGAACCCTAAAAAGGGTGGCGCAGTATGATCCTATCTCTAAAAAGAGATGGATTATGAAAAGAACAGTGAAATCAAAACTATAAAAAGAGTTTTTGATTAAGGTTCTCTACCTGTCATTGCTGGATGAGCGGTTTCATGGAGCGAAGCTCGACGCGCAGCCCTAGTCGATGATTCGGCGGGAGCCTTGCCCTTAGCGGTGGCAGAGGATCGTCGGGGAGCTATCGGGATTGTCGAAGAAGGAAGGAGAAAAAAAGCTCAGAAGTTTTTCTCTCAAAAGCACGAAGAAAGCAAGTAAAGAACATTTCGAATGAATTGAAGAACTATTTATAGTTTTTCAAAGTCGAAACGGCCGCCTTAGATTGCGCCTAAAAATAGGCTAAATCCTCAGATTGCGCAGACAGCTCATTATGTGCGCAAATTGGTTTCATATTTAAAATTCAAAGTATTTCAAAATTTTGAATAAGTTCAACTTTCGAAAACTTTGAAGGGGGTCTTGTAGGTCCTAAAAAATCAATTTGCACCGATCAACAAAGTCAAAAAATCAAGAAATACAACTTTCAGATGAACTGCACAGACATCAGATTGCACATCCTTCAGATTGCGCAGGATAGATTGCGCACACTTTCAAGTGCGTAGGCTGACGTGGCAAATCACCATCATTACCTGACATAAATTAAATCTTCTGACAACTGACAGCGCGGATAACGAGGCGACCGTTCATTTAATCGTGCAATACGGCGCTCGAGGACAGCTGGCAGTGCAATCCATGTTGGCGCAATCTATGTTGGCGCAATCTATTTCCTGCATAATTTAAGTTGGCGCAATCCAAAGCCTGCGCAATTCAATGTGCGCGTTCTATCAGTACAAATGACAAAATACACGTGGCATTCATGCCATCAATTGCTCATTTCGTGGCAACTGTCTATGCATGATCATGCGTATTTCAATCAAATGATGCCATGTATCCAAGACAGTTAATCCATGATCCAGCAACTGCCTGCGCAGTCCATTGCTGCGCAAACTAATTGTTGTGCAATCCATCATGCGCAGTCCAGAATAACTAAAAGTTAGTTATTTTTCAGAACTCTATAAATAGAGTTTCAAGTCTCCATTCAAGGGGGAGATCAATAATCAATAATCAGATATCAGACTTCAAAGTTCAGAGAGTTCAGGAGTTCTTGCCCAAGTGCTGCTGCATTCTTCCGAGGCTTTTTGCCTTCAATTCCAGAGTTGTTCTCAACTTCAGAGGCTTCGTCTTCAAAGTTCACATCGTCCCAGGGATAAAGCAATCGTCATCTAGATTGGATTCCTAAAGTTGTACCATTCCCAGAATTCAAATTGTAATCTTTTACAAAGTTTGTATCAATAAAGTTCTTCAACTTTTATTTTTGTAAACAAGCATAGGCTAGTTTAGCCTTGTTTAGACTAGTATGGTCTTGTTAGACCTAGTTTGACTATAGTTGACCTAGTTTGACTTCTAGGGTTGACAAGAGTTGACCAAGAGTTGACCAAGAGTTGACTTTGGTCTAGATTGACTTAGAATCATGTAGAATGCATAGTAGAACTTCATTTTACCATTTTAGACTTGTTTTGACTTGTGTTGTTCTGATTAGGAGACAGACACCACTCCTCGGACGGTACTTTTCATATTGGACACTCAGATACAGGCGAGTACATTCTCTGATCATTTCATATCCTGTTTAGAATTATTTCCTGTATTAGATTACTTTACTTGTACTGTCACGTTGGTCACACGGATTGGTACTATATGGATCCCTTCTTGAGATGTTATCCTTAGGGAGCATCGGGTACTATATGTTCTGTGTATTTCACTTACATGGCGTATCACTATGCTTCGTTGATTCTTCGATTACTTGTGACATATACTCTTATGATCACAGAGTCTTCCTGGAATCCTTATCCCATTTATGGGTCTACTAGTTACCACCCTTCGTGGGCTTATCACCTTTCGAAGGCTTATCACCCTTCGGGGGCTGTACATGGAATCATAACATAACCTGGTTGGATCCTTGTGTATTGATTGGGGGTACGGGGGAGTAGAAGTGGACATGTGAATAATACACCAGTAGTATCTTATCAGAATCATTCCGTAGTGTCTTATCAGAATCATCCCATGCCATTTACATGTCCATGTTGTACTCTGACTCACTAGCCACATGTTAGCTCTTTATTTATAGTAGATATTTCTATTACAGCTTTCTCTTCCTGTTTACATACTGCACTTCTTTCAGTACTCGTATTCTACTTTACTGCATTATTATATTTTCTAACCTGCTATGAACTGTTAAGATGTACTGTGCTCGCTTCTGTCCTGACTGGACCTGTTGAAAATATTACAGAGGACGAGGAGGAGGCTTGCCTGGATACTTACTGCGGGGCAGCCTTAGATGACACCTGCGAGCTGGACCCTCAGGAGGACCCAGCTCTAGCTGAGGATATCACCCCGATTGCATAGATTAGATTAGTTAGGCTTATCTATCTTTTATGTAGTCATGGGACATGTTTAGCTAGACTTTATTTGGAGTTAAGAGTTGTATATATTCTTTCATTCTGTATCTGAGACCATGTACTTCTGGATATTGCTGGGATTATCTTAGACTACTTTTCATCTATTTATTTCCTTGAGATCTATTTCATATCGTGCTATCTCTTTCTTAGTTGTGATTGAGTTTTTCTGCTATGTCACCCCTATTCGGGGAGTATAAACTATTTATAGATATATTGCTAGTTGATTGTTGACCTAGGACAGCGTTCTACCGCCGACACTGCGGCGTAGGCTGGGCGTCGTTACATTCTCGTACCCTCACAGTGGGTGCGGGTCGTGACACGCGCCGATCCTGCTCCCCGCGACCGCCCCCGTCCTCCGGCCTCCGCCGTCCCCGGCGTCCTCCCGCGCGTCGGTCGCCCCGACCCCAGCGCCAGCCGCCTTGGTCTCCGGCCGCGTCCAGCCGTGGTTCCACCCTCCCGCGCACGTCTCCAGCGCCTTCTCACCGGGCTCCTGTGTTTCCGCAGGTCCCCGATCTCCAGATCCGTTGTCCGGTTCAGTCCCACGGTTCCGGTTTTCGCTGTCCAGCACTGTCCGATCTTCCGATTAGCTGTCGCGTATTTTTTTCTCCCAATTTCATCTGAGAGCTCTAGCCGAGCAATCCGAGGTATACTTCCATGTCCCCGTGTCCCTTCCGTAGTGTCAATGATGATACGGTTCCCGGTTCCGTCCGAGGATTTGGTTGCGTTTTTGGTTTCTTCGAATTTCGAACGTTCCTTCGGAAAGTTTCTGTGGTTTTGTTGTCTGTGAGAATTTCGAGTTTAGTTTCGTAATTTCCGAAACTATTATATTTGGGTCCTGTGATCATTTTTTCTTAGTTATTCCGTAGTATTTTCGGGTTTTCTGAAATGTATTTCGGAAACGTTCTATGAATGGGATTTTTCATATATTTCGTGGATGGAAATTCTTTTAAGTGGATTTTCCTGGTTTGGGATAATTATTTTGGTGTTTGCTGGCATTTTTCCAGTACTTGGTTGTCCCAGTTATAGAGAAAATGCTGCCCAAATTTTCTTAAAAAGTTTTGAAATACTTTCCAAAACCTGTTATTTTGCAAAGGAACTTTTTAGTTGATTTTTATTTTCGGGCGACGACAGTACCGGTCTGTGGGCTCTAGCAAAATGCAAACGAAACCGGTATTGTCCGGACGTTGAGGCATAGCTAAAAATGATATTTTGAACCAAGTCTGAGACGCATTTAATTATTATCTTTAACTTATAATTATTATTTTTAGAACGGGTACTGCTGTTAGTATTTTTGGTGCAGGACTTCGGCCTGCTGAATGGACCGCTTCCCGGCTTTCAGGATTCACCTGAATTTTATTGTTTCTTCTAAATTTATTTATGTAAATAATTGTAAGGGCATAAGCCCAGCTTTCTATTTTCTTTGCTGCGACCCTGTATTGTGTAGCATAGCTTTTCTTTATTTTTTGAGTTATTGTTTTGGGTTTAAACGCGTAGATTATTAAAATGAGTATTTATTTTAATATAGAAAAGTAATAAGATTTTCTCACAGTAAATAAATTAGTAAAATTACAAGTTTGTTATTTAAACGAATTCACGTTCTTCTCATTTAAAGAAAATATTAGTTTTATATATAATATTACAAAATACAAAGTTTTGCCAAATTAACCGGTAATTGCCATTTTTTCATTTAATCAATAACCGGCTTATTTTAATTAAATAACAACGAACGTAGAATTGCGACGTTAGACGTTTTCTGGTAGAATAATTAATAAGCTTAAAACTGAATTAGGCCCAATTCTAGAGATTGTAACTAGCACACCTAGAATGGTTTCATATTGGTTCTAAGTCAAGTTTCTCAAATGTAGGATCTCGGAGATGAACCTGACATCCTTCTCGGAACCGACTTTACCGATGCAGTCATAAACAAAGGCAAGTTACGGTTATATTTTTCTTGTATTTTATTTAGTAATTGTCTAGCTGCATGTTCAAACCACATTGTTACACGGGACCCTCTCCTAGGGTTCAGATATTGATTGATTGATTGTGGGCCCACTACACCAAATTGGCAAATTAGAAACGCTAGGTATTTTTTAATCTGAAACACTTATTTTTTGTTCCTAGGTTTTGGAACATATTAAATATGTTCCGGAGCAAAAAAACGTTCCTAATATATTTTATTTTATTTTTTAGAAAAAATATTTATTTAGATACGCTTTTTTAGTGTTCTTAATATGTTCCAAATTAAGATAATACCATGTGCATATTAAGTAGTTACCAAATAAAGCATACGTCCGAAACAAACGAATATTTTTCTCCTATATGTAGAGTAAAACCTAAACGTTCCAAATCCTACCAATCCTTTTTTTTTCCTCTCTAAAAATTTTCTCCTCCCTCCAGAACATCAAATCTCCCTCCAAATTAATTTGCGCCTCCCTCTATTTTCTTGTCCGATCGCCAGAGGAAGGTTTCAAGACCTTCGAGATCGCCAGAGGAAGGTTTCGAGATCGCCAGAGGAAGGTTTCGAGCGAGATCGCCAGAGGAAGGTTCGAGATCGCCAGAGGAAGGTTTCGAGACATTCGAACCCACGTAAGATCTTCGAACTGATCGCTATCAAGGAGGAAGGGTTCGCCATAAGCGTAAGATTGCCATCGAGGAAGATTTGCATCTCAGGAGGAAAGGGTTTGAAGGGCTTGCCATCATCCATCGAGGAAGGTTTATTCTTTCTATTTTCTCTATTTTTTTCTTTAATTTTTCGTTTTCACCATGCCTCTCTCTCTCCGTATGTTCGTATGCATATTTTTTCCACGTATTTAAGTACTGTATTTTTTTTTCTTATTTCCCCAATTACACAAGTTACTTTGATTCTCTCTATGTGCACAGATCCTAGAAAATTATACACCAAAGGAAAATTTTCTCATAAGCAAAATGAATAATAACTTCTAATGGATATGGATGTCAATTTTCTTCGACCCTACGGGACCCGATTTAAAAATTGGGACCGGGACTGGAATGTGGATTAAACTATCTAACAGTGGAATGCTGTAGCTAGAAGCCGCATAACAGTAACAGTAGATAAACTATGCTGTAGCTAGAATCCGCATAATAGTAACAGTAGATAAACTGTCTTCAGAGTAAATTATGTTATGCAACTCACCAAGTTGTTGCAGGTTGCATCTAAAGTTTCTTCCTTGCCTACATTTTCCCTCAGCTTTTTGGTGTATTTCACCAAAAACATATCTTCCAGCTTGCTCCTCGGAAGGAGCCCAATGAGAAAATGTCGATATTCATTTTCTTTTAGGCCACTTGCACCATGTCTCCAACTCCCTAGTTAACGCGTCTTACAGGAAAAAGCATATGTTATTCATATATTTCATTATGTTCTATCCTTGAATAATTTGCAAAGGCAGTCTACAAAATCTAAGAAACAAGTTAATGTGCACATGTTACAGGAAAGTCTTCTAGAGACGTTTTTTTCCATGATACATAGTAGTCAAGAAAATATAACATTAGAGACCATGAAAGTACATGAAATATATGACATTGAGACCAATGGAAGCAACTGATGCAGGTTTGTTTCTTATAGGACCCCTTGCATACATGATTGAAGAGCAAGCATGCCCGTTTCCAAGTGCAAGGACTAGCTTTGGTAGCAAGGTACATACATCTAACACAACGAAAACAAGGAATTTAAATAGAAAAAACTACTACAAAGAAACGTTTGAGTAGTAGTACCAATATTTAATGATAAGACGCCATGGGATATTCTAAAACTAGAATTGACCCCCTGCATCCCAATACACCCCCGCCCAGATCGGTAAAATTTGACGGATTGTCCTGGAATAAGGATTGACGAACAAGAAGAGACCTTTTAGTAATTGAGATGATTTTTTCCAGCTCATCTTATGACATATTGATGGGAAAGATTTTGTATGCGGAGCCTCAAATATAACTAGTTATATTAGAGAATATAAATTAGCTATCCCTAGATAATGTAATTTTTTTTAACCTAGGTGTAGATTTTATAAGCCTTAGCCCTTTCCTATAGTCCTAGATGCTATCCCATCTCTAGTACCCTATTACCTATGCTTGATTCAAAGACTTATACTTACTTCATACCCTAAATATTATTTATACATAGGTAATCCATTGCTTAACATCTAACCCTTATCTATATTGGATTTCCCCAACCCTCTCTTCTCATTCAGTTTCAAGAACTGAACTCCATCAATCCCAAGGGACTGATACACCTAATATTCAGTCCCACTGGACTGACCCTCCCTTTAACATCAGTCCTAACAGTCAGTCCTAACGATCATCATATAAGTTCACTTGAACTGATACCTAACAGATCAGTTTACTGTAACTGATACACCATATCAGTTTATAGGGAACTGATATACCTTAGTTCAGACCAAATGGACTGAACCCCTATTCAGTTACCAAGGACTGAATCCTAGCCCCAATTCCTAGATGCCTAGGTCTTCTAACCTATCCTTCTATTTATTATTTTCTGCTTTACTGGACTGCGCCTAAATCAGTTTGGAAACTGATTTCTAAATCAGTTTACTGATACAAAATCAGTTGGAGAACTGATTTAACATTAGTTGGAAGACAACTGATACTTTCCAAATCAGTCCAAGTGGACTGATCAACTCATCAGTCCCCAAGCTCTTCCTTTTAAATTAGTTTGCAACTGATACTCCCTATTCTCCTCTCCTAATCTCTGCCTAACCCCCATGTTAAACCTAACCCCTTCTTCACTGTCAATGCCCTGCTCTTTACTCTGGAGTTCTCTCCTTCATATAAAATTATCTATGTGAGATACACTTCAATCCTTAACATACTCGAGTGTCCCAGCTGGTACCTTTACATTCAAGTTCTCTAACATTCCCTTCCTATCCTCTATTTTGGCAGTCCCCATGTGGCCTGAACTTATCCATTTTGAATCAGCTCAGTTGATGGACTGATCAACTCCATCCTCAATCTGATACCTCATATCAGTTTTTATAACTAATGCAAAGTATCAGTTAAAAGACTGATACACCTCATATCAGTTTTACCTAACTGATACCCAAGTCAGTTGGTAACTGATACACCTCAAATGCATTAGTTCCCCCTCTCATATTAGTCTTTGACTGATACTCACCACTGTTAACCTCTGAAACAATATAATCAGTCCAACTGAACTCACCCTTGCTCTGTTCAGTTCTCAACGCCCATATCTTATTGTACAGCTACCAGTATCAGTCGAAGGACTGATATAGATTAGCTAGTTTTTGTATGCAAACTTGTGTTAGATAATTTTTAGTCGAAGGACTGTTAACATTATCTAGAGATGATTTTTAGCTAATTTTTGTATGCAAACGTGTGTTAGATAAAGAGATTCATCTTCTCCAATATTTCCTCCAGATTCTCTTCTTTCAAATCTTCCAATCCATCTTTACCTTCCATCCTTTTTGGTGATTATCTTGTGATTCAAATCAAAAGTTTATTACCAATCAACAATACTTCTATATGTAATTCTACAGATAGTTTAGTTACAAGTTGAACCCTACAAGTTTAATTTATTTAACACATGTCATACATCTTGGAGATCCTTAATATAATTGTAATGTATTCCTATGAGTTTATTGAGTATTTACTTTATTTGTTTTTATTTTCTACAGATCTATCTTGTAAAAAGAATTTTTTTGGTATAGAAAATGCCTTTGGACAAGTCATGGATGAGTAAACGGGGGGACTTAGAATATATTGAAGGTGTCATACAATTTGTGAATTTTGTCAAGGAGAATGCTAACGAAGAAGACCATTTTTTATGCCCATGTGTTCGATGCAGAAACTCGAAGGGACACATAGAGCTTGATTTAATTAGCTTTCATTTGTTGTCAAATGGTATTGATCAGAGCTATGTGCTATGGGATCAACATAGAGAAAAATCGATGGGCCATAAGTCTACAACAATACAACTCGACCCAATCAAAGAAGCTGATCAACCTATGATGGAAGAACTTGTTGATGATGTTTTCAATGTGAATAATTGGGGGAATGGGCACGAGTTAGAAGACATGAATATTACACTTGAAGGTGGAGTAGGAGGCGATCAAACTATTGGTTCTGAGACCGAGATGAATGAGAGTAAAAAATACAAAAAATATAGGGAGATGGCAACACAACCTCTGTACAATGGTTGTCCTAAGGGTAAGACAATGTTGTCTACCATTATCGAGCTACAGAATTTGAAAACACGATATAGTTTGACTGGGAATAGCGTGACTGCTATATTGGATTGGGTAAAGTCTTTATTTGTAGAAAACTACAATCTTCCCAAAAATTATCCACAAATGAAGAACATGATTAAGGACTTGGGAATGGAATGTGAAACCATACATGCATGCAGAAATGGTTGCATCCTATATTGGAAGGAATACAACCAACATCATATGTGTCCCAAATGTGGAGTCAGCAGGTATAAGCTTGTCTTTGACCATGACTCTGAGGTAAAAAAAGGTGTCAAAAAAGAGCCAGCAAAATTTGTGAAATATTTTCCATTGATTCCAAGGCTAAAGAGATTCTTTAGCATTCCTTGGATCGCAGATGCAATGACTTGGCATAAGAAGGCAAAAACTGATGGAAATCTAATGAGACATTCATGCGACTCAGGTCAATGGGATTCAATTAATGTCAATTGGCCAGATTTTGCCACTGAGGCTAGAAATTTACGACTTGCAATATCATTGATGGCTTTAACCCACATGGAACTCAAAGCAGCAGTTATAGTTGTTGGCCGGTGATTCTTGCACCTTTAAATCTTCCACCATCTTTGTGCATGAAAAAGGAGTTCTCATTGTTGACTTTATTAATATCAGGGCCCAAATCACCAGGCAAACACATCGATGTGTTTCTAGAACCACTTGTAGATGAATTGAAAGAGCTATGGGTAAATGGTGTGCCGACGTGGGACGCATTTACAAAAACCTCTTTTACCATGAAAGCAATGTTGATATGGGGGTCCATGATTTAACTGCATATGGAACACTATCTGGTTGCAATATTCATGGCTATAAGGCTTGTCCATTATGCGTCGATGATGTTAACTCTGAGCATCTTGAAGACTCAAATAAAATATGTTATCGAGGCTATCGTCGATTTTTAAGGCCCGACCACAAGTTCAGAAATAATAAAAGATTCAACAAGACTGTAGATCATCGACCAACTCTACGACGATTATCTGGTGACGAAGTGGAACAACAAATTTCTGAAATTCTTAACAGTAATGATAGGCAAGGGGTTACTAGAGCCACCGACAAAAGAAGAAAGAGTAAGAACATTGGTAAAAAACACAAGGTTGTGGTAGATGAAGATGTCAATATGGATGTTAATTCCACTATTGCACCTCCATGGTCGAGAAGGTCAATTTTGTTTGATTTGCCATACTAGAAGTTCCTTGAGGTTCGTCATAACATCGACGTCATGCATACGAAAAAGAATGTCACTGATCACTTATTAAGCATGTTGATGAATGTCACCAGAAAAACAAAAGATGGGTTAAAGGCACGAAAAGATTCGAAGAAGCTGGGCATCAATAAGAAATTATGGTTAGCAGAAGAAAAAGACACCGGAAAAACTTCAATGCCAAAGGCGTCATACGCCTTAACTAAGGAGAAGAAGGAAGAATTTTGTCATTGCTTGAAAGATTTAAAATTACCTACGGGATTTTCCTCCAACTTAAGTAATTTGGTGACTATCCAACCTCCAGAACTAAGGGGGCTTAAATCACATGACTATCACGTGATTATGCAACACTTGCTTCCAGTTTTGCTTAAACAGGCTTTTAAAAAGGAGAAGGACTTGAGAATTGCTATTCACAGAATCAGTTTATTCTTTAATATCTTATGTGCTAAAGTGGTAAATAAGGAGGAACTCCGTAAAGCAAAGAGGGCATTGGTGGAAGCAATGTATATTCTTGAAAAGGAGCTTCCTCCCTCCTTTTTTGTCATAAGTGTGCATTGTATGATTCATTTGGCAGATATGGCTTTGGCATGTGGCCCAGTTAGATTCAGATGGATGTACCCATTTAAAAGGTATATTATCTTACTTTTTTAAGAAAATATGTTTTGCATTTAATGCAATTTCACTTATTCTATTTAATATAACTTTTTAATTATGTCATGGCAGATTAATAAAGAGGTATAAAGAGTATACCCTTATAAAAGATACATAGAAGGCTCTATAGCAGAGTCTTATCTTGCGATGAATATATGATGTATTGCATGGAATATATGCCGAATACAAGCATTGGTACTCATAAGTCGACTCGAGAAGATTGGTTGGATGAGGATGTTGACTTTACATATGAGAAACCTTTAGATGTGGGAAAAGTCATTGAGCTAAACAATGTACAATTTGAACAAGCACGAAAGTGGGTACTCAACCGACTTGAAGACTTGGACGATTGGGAAGAGTAGGTTTTATCCATATATTTAGTTAAATGACTATTATATTTGTTAAGGGTATGAGTTATTTTGATTGTTGTGAATTTATGCAGTAAGTATGCAGAATATTTCCGAAGGACGACTGTCCAGATTCAAAAAGATTAGGCTACTAAGACGAGCACATCAATCAAGAAATTCATTCCTTGGTTGTGTGATGAGGTAATTTACCTAAGCTAAGTAGCATTTTCTTAATAGTTTGTGTCACTTTTCAAGTTTTTTGACTAGTAAAATCTTTTGCAATACAGTTACAGAAGGCCGGGGAAACTAATACAACCTTATAGAGATTAGCCAATGGTCCAATGTATAAGGCAACAAGATACAATAAATATTGTGTTAATGGTTTTATCTTTTCGTCAAGTTCTTCCGATACAAATTTGGTGACTCAGGATAGTGGTGTACCTATGAAGGCTTATACTACTTTTGTTGCTGGTCGAAAAGACAAAAATCCAAAGGAAGGAATGATGACTTACTATGGAATAATTAGAGATATATTGGAGTTGGACTACATAGATTTTAAGGAGACTGTATTTTATTGTGATTGGGTCAAGGTGGAGGGTTCAAAAAATGGATGTAAGGTTGATCCTATTTGGAACCTTGTGATGGTAAATTTGAAGAAGCTCAAGAACAAACAAAAAGTGGAGGAGGATCCAATCATTTTAGCTCAAGAAGCCAGTGGAGTATTCTATTCAAAAGATCAAAAGGAAGATGGATGGCACGTGGTTTTACATACGCCCAAGAGGCTAACTAAACAAGTTGACATGATAAGCATCCCTACCGACTATCAATCCATTTTGAATGACAATCCTAACCTTCAAAATTTGTTTAATTTTGATGAATGAACATATTATAGTGCATTGCTTCATTGGAAAATTATATGGTCTCACTTTCTATAGAATTCCTTAGTTTGTACTCCAAAAGGTTGTATCTGTATATCAGCTTATCATAAATTGTTATTCACCTTACTCATTTTTATTTATTTATTTGATTGAACTTTTCTATCTGGATTGTAGGTCATGGATACTCAATTGGTTTATTGATAACAACTGCAATATTTGTATTGTTTATTGGAACTCAAATCTAAAGTAGTGTCTTCATTGCATATGATACGCATATGATACGTTTGGCACAGTAACAGCCATCCCAATTACTGTTTATTATATATATTTGTCTGTGTCTGCGCTGGCCCTTTTTGGTTACTTGTCCGAGTCCGGTTCTATGGCAACCTAGATGGGTATTAAAAGGTCCTCGCCAGGCCATCCTTTTTGTCTTACACAATGTTCAGTGTGTGTGGGTAGGTGGGTGGGGGGGTGCACATTTGCTATATCAAGATGGTTTTTTAGTTCTAGGTTGGATCAAGATGTAAATGGCAATCAGGTCCCCTCATTCTTTTGATCACAAATCTATATCGATCGGAAATTAGATGTATCCTGATGGAAACATCTGGGTCATAGTCATAATTTAATTTCTACTAAGGGCTGCAAAATGAGCTGGGCTTTTTGTATCTTATGGCAGTTCCAATCCAGAATCTACTTGGAACGGCTGGCTTGTTTGGACTGTTATGTTCTCTTTTTATTTTCAAATTTTCAACTTCTGTCCAGAGTGACAAATGTGTTGGAATCACATTACAAGATCCTGTATGGAAAAGAAATGGAGGAGGTCAGTGAACCATCTTTTTGAAACCAGACTTGCAGGGTCTTTAGACTAAATGTTTTATGGGAAACATTAAGAAGGTTCTCATCGAAACAATTTAAATATCGTTGCAATCAAAAGATGAAAGATCTCAGTTGTTTCAAACGTTGTGCTTGAAATAATTGACCAGATATGATATTTTATATCCTAATGGGAATATTTCTTGTTATGTAGGTAGTCAAAACAAAGAATTGATGTGAGAATGAAACAGCAGGTGGCCTATGCAGTACATAAGGCTTCGGTACAGTAAGTACGCATGACCTTACCCTTAGTACATTTGTCGAGTGAGTGTCTAACAAATGTATAGTGCAGACTCCAGCTGCTAGGATAGGTATTTGTATTACATTCTCTGATCTTTCTGGGCACCTTCAGACTACTTGCGAAATATAATAGTAGTTTTTATGTAGATTGATGCACAGTCTAAGACGACTGATGTTAGAAATTTAATAAAAAAGGGAGAACAGCCACCTCAAGGGAAATATTATCGTTTTGGAATGTCTGTGAAAGTAAGCAATAAATCACTATACATTTCTTTAGCATGTCAGACTCATTTGTTGTGAGCTACACCAACAAAAATTTCTGAAAGCAAAGAGGTCAGGTCTTACAATCTAGGACATTTTCTGCCAGGGTTGAGTATGGCTAACCAAAGCTGCATGTGAGAAGCTCAATATTTGTTCAGCGATTGAAAGAATAATGTGCTCTTTTAAACCCAACGAAGTACAGAAACTGCAAACATGTAATACCCTATCATAATTCTTCCAAATGGTGCCGAGTCTTCTCCAAATCCGAACATGTAAACCTGTTATATTTAATTACAACTTCAAAACCCAGTAAGAAATACGTCCTTATGCAAAAACATTCCGCAAAATGCGAATCTTGTGGATAAATATATGATAAGTATCAGGTTGTCTGTGTGTGTATTCTCTGCTAGTGTGCCTGGAAGAAACAAATTAATAATCATGCTACAGAAGACGTGAATTTGGGACCTGGAGCATTGGGGTCTTCTTCACCGTGTCAAGTGTGATATCATGATATACTGTGTAATTTGCATATTCTGCAGCTATACCAGTAAATAATAAGATGCTAATTATGGAATCATGAAGAAAATCATTAACCAGGATCTAAAGATTGGTAGTCCACTGAGTTATATTGAACTGTGTAGTTAGGAATTGAGAATTTGTAGTTGAGAATCAGTTTATATTCCTGGTTAAGAGATGTAATGCAGTAAATTTTTTGTCTAAGATCTAACAGGCCTTAGAGCAGTTTGATGTGCATCAACTTTATCAACATATACAGGTAATGGTATTTTCAACTTCCCTGATGACAATGAACATACAAAGAGTATCAGTAAAATTTAGACCTGTGGTTTATCCTGATACCTGTCAAAATTTAGACCTGTGGTTTATATACCTGTCAAAATTTAGACCTGTCAAAATTTAGACATGTTGTTTATCCCAACTGATGCAATATATAATGACTATTTATAAAATGAACGGCCCTATATTAAAGGATGATTTATAAAGTTCTTACACTCTCCCTATGACTTAGGCACTTTTCATTATCTTATTATTTTATGTAAGCCAATAATCATTTCATTTTTTGTTGATACTGAAGGTTTTCTTGATAAGCACAATGTCAGAACATATGGACAACAACTTCACTCAAAAAATCTAGTATCACAAGATAGCAACAAACCTCGGAAGAAAATTGACTTCAATCGACATGGAAAAGCAATTGGAAAGGGAGCGCCTCACTTTATGCACCGTGTTGGCGAGATTGTAAAGTCACATGCGTCCATCAAGTATACTGACTGGAGGTTGGTTCCTGATCACCAGAAGGATGAAATTTGGAATGGCATATTGGTGAGATAAACATTTTCAACATTTCTTCATTAAATTTTAAGGGGTTTTTTATTTAAAAAATAGTACATTAATATATGTTTTATTCCTCTTAACATATGTTTATTGCAGAAAGAATTTGAAGTACTAACCTACATCAAAAGACATCTTCAGGGTTCAATGGCGAGTGTGTTTAGGAAGAATAAAAATACTTTGCGGAAGAATTTTTTGGACAAGTATCCAAATATAGAGGCACAAAAATTGAATATTCCTCCTAGAACAAAAAAAGAGGATTGGGAGCAATTCTGTGAAAATGAGTGTGGGGAAAAACCAAAAGAACGTAGAGTGAAAAATGCTGAAAACAAGAAGCGTAGTAGATGTGGCCATACTGGAGGACGTAAGAGTGCTGCAATGGTTGAGGAGGAAATGGTATGTATTCTGGTGCACCTTTGTTATAGTTCAATGGTTAAAATGATATAATAATAACCATTTATGGTACAGATTCAAAAACAAGCAGATCCTACTATTCCAATTTCACGAACTGCAGTGTGGATAGAAACTCATACTAGAAAGGATAAAAGCATATTGCCGAGCGCTGTGGAGCTGATGGTGAGATAAATGACAATAGTAAAGTTTAATGCATATACATAAATATTTTTCTATTTATTTAGTTATGTTCAACCTCACATTACAGGAGAAAATTAAGGAAAAGGTCGAAGAAGCTAAAAATAGTGAAAACAATAGCGACATTCACCCGTTATCATTTGATTCTGATCCTTTGACTCAAGTTCTAGGTAAGAACTCAAATGGCAGTCTTTCGGGTGTTGGTAGCCATGTTTCTAGGAGACAGTATGAGGATTGTCTTCCTTGCCATATAATGCTATTGAATGAACGAGCGGAAAGAAAGATTACAAAAAAGAATTTTGAAAGGTTGGAGTCAAAAGTTGATTTATGTTTGAACATGTGTTCGGTGAGTACCTAACATTACTTTATTAAAGCCCTAAAATATAACCTTGACTGTGTAAATTCATATTTGTGCATTAATTAATTGTTGTTATGTACTCTAGAAAAACTTCTCACAAACAGAAGCAGAAGCAATTGTTGGGTCTTATCCGCCTGCAAAGATGATGAACATGAATCTAACAAGGAAAAGACATTCCTTAGCTGAAGGAGGCTCGATGACATCTGCACGCAATGCTGTTGAAGTGGCAGACAATGAGCCTGATGAAGTGGCATGCAATCAACCTACTGATGTGGTATGCAATCAACCTACTGAAGTGGCATGCAATCAACCTACTAAAGTGGCATACAATCAATCTACTGAAGTTGCAAGATTGTGCGAGCTGCTTGACTGGGATGGAAACTGTCTTGCAATTGCGAAGGAGGTAGTAGATCCAATCCATCGGGGTATATGTCATGGCTATGTCTTGGAACCTGATGAATTAAAGGTGAGCATGGTTACACGAAAGATGTTCTCTGCAAAGATTTACAAGGCTGATAAAAATCCAGAATCGAAAAAAATTGGAGAAGTTGCCCTCGGCGATTTTCTTGTGTGGAACAAGTCCTTCGTCAAATATATGGAGCCATAGTAAATCCTATTTTCTCTTTATTATAATTCTGCTAGTACAACAATCCGCTTCATTCTTTTATTACTGCGATATAATTTGATTAGTCCTTGACATACTTATCTTAGCTCTATAAATTTTATTGAATTATTTTCTTTTGTTCTGAATAGGTTCCTGAGAAAACTTTTCACTGAAGATTTGCCTCGACTTTTTGTGTGCACGAAGGAAGATTGCTGTTGATTTTTAGAAAGGCAAGCATTAGGCCATGTTTCAAATAATTTCAAATGGATTCAACTGAAGGAAACAAACATTTTTTTGAGGAGCTGTTAGTGACTATAGTTGATGCTCGAAAACTTGGTTGTTGTTTTTGGTATCTGTTTAACTTTTGTTTACTTGAGCATTAATGGCGAATTTTTTAAAGTTATAAAACTACTTGTAGTTTCTTTTCCTATCATAATAGTGTATGAGATAGTGTCCGTGTTTTGCTCTTCCTCGTTTTGGCATTCAATGTGGCTTTTCTCTTGTGTGTGTTTGACTGCCTCTATTATGTACACTGTAAGCCAAGGAGCTTCTCGAACCTAGTAATGTGATGTACAATGGATCAAATGTTCAAATTGCTCAAATGTTCACTCATTCATTTGTGTTTAAGCTATTACTTATTTTTGTATGATTTAGAATAGAATAATAGGTACGATTACAAAATGAAATTAACAAATAAATAGGTACGCTTACAAAATATTGCAAAATTTGCTACAAGAATGATGAAAAAGTGTTACAATTTATATTTAGAAACGAGTAGAACGTGTTCCTATTTGATATTTAGAAACATTTCAAAGATGTTTCAAAAATAATTTAGAAACACATCACATATGTTCCAAAATCTACATTTGGAACGCTATATAACTGTTCCAAACCAAATTTAGGAACGTAGTCTAACTGTTCCAAATATTGCAACACGAATTTTAGGAACGATTGTGATATGTTCCTAAAAATATTAGGAACATACAATAATTGTTCCTAAAGACCTTTTTTGGTGTCCCCAGGGATTGGGGGAATAGTGTAACGTTTATAGCCGATACCCCTTATATTGCATATTGTGCGAGCTTACCCCTCTTACACACAGGGATAAGCCGTATCGCGTCGCTAGGACGCTATTGTATAACCCAAGCCGGTCATAGACGATTACACATTCAAATCATATTGTTTTCAATTGTAGAATGCTGGAAAATATTGTTTAAACTGTTTAGCCTGTACTTTTCCATTATTACTTGAAATATGAGATACATATTCGTACTTGCTCCATCATGACTAGAGACAACATTTTTAGGTGATATTGAGAATGCTGAGCTATTGTACAATAGCTATTATGACCCGGTTTTGTACCCTGTAGTGTTGCCAGAGTCCCCTTGGAGGACGCAGGACCTGAGGCCAACGAGCCGACCACTTAGCTAGTTATTTCCAGTTTCCAGATATATTGTTTTGGAATTTTTGTTAATTTGAATTCAGTTTTTTATTTCAGTTCTTAATTTCCAGTTGTACTTTTCAATTATTGAATAAAAGTTTTAAAATTTTCGTATATTGAGTTGTGACAGATGTATAGATGTTGTTGTGAATACCTGCAAATGGAATAGCTTACTGTCGCCGTCTCACAACGGTGCAGGCTGGGCATGATCCGGTTCGACCCAATTATTTAGGATCGGGTCGTGACATGTTTTTAGTGGTGGCCCATGCAGGTCTCGAAACAACAACTTAGGAAAACATACCTAGAAATAATTAGAGCACTAGAATATTGATTTGTCACAACATAGGTCCGAATTATATATATATAAATATTTTTGTTTGATTATAGACTGGTAGGATGCCTTGCTTATGTTTGTACCCTAAACCTTCCAGAGTATGGCCAGAGGGAAGACTACCAGTTCCGGCCCTACTGAAGATGAGGTGTCATCTACCGATCACACCCCACCTCCTCAAGCACGCCGGGACCCACCTCCTTTGCAGCTGACTGACCGTCCCCATCCTGCACCAGCACCCCGCCCCGTTTACGCTACTACAGCACAAACGGCAGAACCTGCACTTCCCCGGGCTGAGCCACAGTTTCCTGCGGTAGTGCCCGTACCAGCTGCCCCCACCAGTGTCCGTGGATCCCACCGATCTAGTTGGCATGCTACGAGGGGTGCTTGAAGCCCAGAGAGCCGAAGCAGAAGCTCATCGTGAACAGACCGTAGCCCAAGCTGAAGCCCATCACGAGTAGACCGCGATCATGAGGGAAGGCATGGAGAATGCCCATAACGTGGCTATGGCTGCCTTCGAGAGAGGAGGAACAACTTCATTGGAACCATGACCTGCCAAGGTATACATAAATCCAGGAGTTAAGTTATGTATCATTTAGGCCATTCTTTTGATAAAAGGCGTATTATTATGCGAAGATCGGAGATATAGACAGTTTCAATAAGCAGGGCCCTCGATCTTTCAAAGGAACCGAGGGAATCATCTACGCCGATGAATGGCTAGACAGCATGGAGCATCTCTTGAGCGTCGCTCGGCTCCCAGAGGACCTCAAGACCGAAGCAGTAGGACTCCAGCTGCAAGATGTGGCAAGCACCTGGTATCAGAATGAACCCCGACTCCAGGATAAGCAGCTTGACTGGGACACCTTCAAGAGGCTATTCCGCAGGAAGTTTTTCCTAACATCAGGGATACGGGAGATGGAAAGACAGTTCCAGAACCTGAAGCAGGGGGACATGACTGTTGGAGAGTATGCGGCAGAGTTCGGCAGACTTAGCCGCTTTGCCCAGAACTTGGTTGCTGATCCCAAGGATCATGCTGAAAGATTCAGGTATGGACTAAGGGAAGAAATTTGCACCCCTGTGATCGCAGGTGGCGCCAAAACATACGAGAAGATTTTGATACGAGCTCAGGACGTGGAGAAGAGCCAGCCTTCTCGTTCAAAAAGGGAGTATCCTGGAACTATCAACTTCCAGGGTAACCAGAAGAGACCCAACAACAACAACAACAGACCTTCGCACCACCAGCAGCAGCACCATCAGGCGAGAACCAGTGACAGAATGCCTCAGAAGCAGATCCCTGTCTGCGACTACTGCAAGAGGCCAAAACACCAGATGAATATCAGCCGGAAGAAACTGGGACACTGCCTAGTTTGTGGGTCTGCCACCCACCAAGAGAGGGACTGCCCCACAGCATTCAACCGGACCGGAGCAACTCAGCAAAGAGCTTCTCTACCCACTCAGCAACAACGGTTCGGACAACATCAGCAGAAGACCGAGCGAGCTTTTGCCCTAGCAGCATATGAACAAGAACCAGAGCAGGAACCTACCGCTGATGTCATCACAGGTTCCATTTATGTGTTTTCACATTCTGCTCTAGCATTATTTGATTTGGGTGCATCACACAGTTTCCTATCATCAAAGTTTATTTCTGCACACCACCGAGATACTGGACTTAGCAAGATGATTAGTAGAGTTATGACCGGTGGTGGATCCATACCCATCACTGAGCCTTGTAACTGTCCCATAACTATCTCAGGCCATAAATTCTTAACACCCTTACTTGTGATGCCCTTGCCCAACTATGATGTAGTCCTAGGGATGGACTGGTTAAGTGAGCAGCATGCGCTGATGGATTTTCACAGAGGATGTGTAATCTTCAGCCTACCAGGAGAACCGGAGTTTGAAATCTCTCGAGCTCCGAAAGACATGAAGAGTGCTACCTACTCCTCTATCACCGAAGAACCCGGGCCTCCTCGCCCTATTATAGCAAAATTCATGGACGTCTTTCCAGATAGTCTTCCAGGATTGCCGCCAGAACAAGGTGTGGAATTCTCCATCGACCTAGTACCGACTCTTTTCCTATTTCTCGGGGATGCTACAGAGTCAACCCCAAGGAGGCAAAGGAGATGAAGGATCAGATTGACGAACTGAAGGCACAAGGATTTATCAGAGATGGGGCTTCACCCTAGGGAGCACCAGTTTTGTTCGTGCCCAAGAAAGATGGAACCGTACGGATGTCTATCGATTACTGGGCGCTGAACAACATCACCATCAAGAACAAGTACCCTCTGTCCCGGATTGACGACCTGTTTGATCAATTGAGTAGAGCTAAGGTATTTTTGAAGATAGATCTCAGGTCTGGCTACCATCAAATAAAGGTCACGAAGAAGGATATTCCAAACGGCATTCAACACCAAATATGGTCAGTATGAATTTTTGGTTATGCCGTTTGGACTGACGAATGCCCCTGCAGTATTCATGAACCTTATGAACAAGGTCTTCCATAAATATCTGGATCAGTTTGTTGTTGTCTTTATCGTTGACATTCTGATCTACTCGAAGACTGAAGAAGAGCATGAAGAGCACCTGAGAAAAGTTCTGGGAACTTTATGGAGGGAGAAGCTCTATGGTAAGCTATCTAAATGCCAATTCTTCTCAGACAAAGTGGATTTTCTTGGCCATGTTGTCACAGGAGAAGGAATTTCGGTGGATCCAATGAAGATAGCTGCTATTGAGAAGTGGACTGCACCAAGTTCAGTTGCAGAAATCAGAAGCTTTTTAGGTTTAGATGGCTACTACCGGAAGTTTCTAAAGGATTTCTCCAGGATTGCTGAACCGATGACGAAGCTCACCAGGAAGAACGAAGAATTCATTTGGTCTGAAGCTTGCCAGTCAGCATTTGAGGAACTGAAGAAGAGGCTTACAACGGCGCCGATACTTGCGCTACCCTCAGGTACCGGCGGTTTCTCAATTTATAGTGATACTTTCGGTAAGGGATTGGGCTGCGTTCTTCAACAACACAAAAAAGTAATTACTTACGCATCTAGGCAATTACGGACTCATGAGAAGAACTATCCCACACATGATTTGGAGCTTCCAGCGGTGATATTTGTATTGAAGCTGTGGAAGCACTACCTTTATGGAGAGAGAGTGAAAATATTTACAGACCACAAAAGTCTAAAATATATTTTCACTCAAAAGGAGCTGAACATGCGACAAAGACGATGGCTGAAGCTGATAAAGGATTTTGACATCAACCTGCAGTATCATCCTGGTAAGGCTAATGTTGTTACAGATGCACTTAGTCGATACCCGATGGCAATATTCTTGACCAAGGAGCGTAATTTGCTGGAGGACATGGAAAAGCTTGGACTGGAGATTGTACTGCCCGAAGAGGAAATGAAGAAACTAGGAAGAGAAGCCATTATACTAGGAGCTGATTCAAAAATGATGCAGTTGCAAGTGCGTTCAAGTCTAATGGACAGAGTCAAGGAGGCATAATTCCAAGATGAGTCGCTTTGCAAACTCAGAGATCAAGTGCTGGCAGGAACACTTGAAGGATTCTCAATCGCCAGCGACGGAGCACTGAAGCATGGTACGAGGCTATGCGTACCAACTGGCGAACTGAGGAACGAGCTGATGCGAGAACCGCACCAGTCACAGTATTCCATACATCCAGGAGCCAACAAAATGTACCAGAATATGCGTACTATAGTGTGGTGGTACGGAATGAAGAAGGACGTGTCCAGGTATGTAGCTAGTGTTAGGGTTATATACTAAAAGCATCACTTTTGTAGTAACCTTATTTCCTTAAATTTTGAATGAGAATCATATGGGCAAATGTTTGCATATTATATTTGTTGCAAGTGTTAATGCAAATATCTGATATTCTATATTGTAGATAATATGGTATGTGGTGTCACACAGAAGATCATATTATCAGTTTCCTATGGAGTATATAAATAGTTCACAACCTAGATGGACTTGGACAATCTATTGGAAAGGTTATAGTGTAATCTGGTATTAGTCTGTCATGACTATAGGTTTACACTAGTACACTTTGTGTGTATTGAACAGGACCACTTGAGGTTGTTCTCTTTGTACTGACTACATAAAGAGAACAAACACCTCTGTTATTATGGATGCTTGTGCTCTTAATCCGGATATAATAACGGACATGTATATGCAGTATATATTACTTTGACTCATAAAAGAGTGAGATTCATTATGGATCAACAACCTCTATGAATTGGGTAATAACATTGTATGTATGATGGGTTGTTGATTATAAATGGAATCCATGTCCCCATACATCGGTTGATGATGTCCTCTTAAGGAGCTCATAAGGATTGTCATGTAAACCCTGCAGGTGGATTATATCCGACATGACAAATAAAGTTGGGCGGTACTACTTAAGGATAAAAGATGTCGAATCAATATAGTTGTCAGTAACTTAATTTGATCGACGGACATATAATATCTTAACATGGGGAGCCAAACGAGCATATAATAAAAGGAGCCCACAAACATAATTTAGGATTAGGGAGGTAGTGCAATAATAGCTCATTAGTGGACCGAGCTATTGCTAATGGGCCTGGATTGTGTGTTCGTGCTGAACACGGGATATCCAGATCCGTTAGGAGGCCTAACCCTAATTTCTCCTCATGGTCCCTGTCGTAGACTATATATATCCTCTATTCTCTGGCCGCCAGATTACGGATCAGAAATCTGAAATTTTCTCTAAATTCGTGATTCACATAAGGAGAGAAAGAGAGGGCTGCCAAGGAGAAGAAAAGGTTGGGAGATCGTCGCCCACATGACTGTAGAAGCATGGAAAATATTAAAGAAAATAACCCATGCGGCTAGGAAATCCCATGCGGCTTGGAAAGCCCATGCGGCTCAGAGAGTCATGCGGCATAAGGGACTATGCGGCCCAAGACATCCCATGCGGCTGAGAAGACACGTGGCGTAACAGTGCTCCCATCCGCCCCCATGCCGTATTAATCACTCTGACAGCTAACAACTCTAAAAAAGTGACAGCCCTGACATGAAAAGGTAATTATGACGCTGTCGTAATAACAGACCTCTAGGGAAGAGAAAGAGATCTCTGACACAAATTCCCCGAGAGCCATAAAAATGCCACGTGGCCTCGCCACATGGGCGTTCGTATGCGGCTCGAGCAAAAACTTCTCATGCGGTTCAGAATGAAGCCGTCCTATGCGGCTCAGGCCGAGACAGCCTCATGCGGCTCGAGTAAAGACTTCTCATGCGGTTCAGAATGAAGCCATCCTATGCGGCTCAGGCCGAAACAGTCTCATGCGGCTCAAAATGGAGGCCTTTCCATGCGGTTTAAGAGGACCATTTCCATACGGCTCAGGCGGATGTATCCCTATGCGGCTCGCAATGATCATCTCCATGCGATTCAGAGGTTCGAGGGAGGGCCACTACCCAGGCAGCCCTGACACGTGGCCCAAAACCATTTGCGGCTCAATAGCATATGCGGCTCAATCTTCATGCGGTTCAGATCCTCCAGTGGTTCCTAGGACATATGTCCTAAGCCGATCAATTTCTCAGATTTATTGCAGTCAAAGATCGGGTCAAATCCCCATAATCTGGGACACGTGGCTGGAGAATAAATCAAATTTATTCGTAGACATCAGAAGATCATTATGAGGAAGATTTATTCCAATCAGCATTAATTGCTGATGAGATTTGGTGTAATCTATACTTAATGGTCCGGATTCATCACAATCAAAACGAATGGCCTAGATTGACCAATCCACAGGCCGCCACCATCTCCAAAAGGCAATCATTGTAAACCCAAATGATGCCCCCCACTATTATAAATAGCAATGTGCCATTCCCTTGTGATATATTGACGGAGAGAGATACACACATACAGAGAGACACTCCTCCCAATAATCAGAGAGAAAAATCCACAAAGATCAATCTAGAGAGAGAAGCTAGAAGAGCAATACGAAGAGAGCAAGAAGAGCATTTCTTCCAATGCCAAGCAATCTTCTGGAGCCAAGGCTGCATACCGATCGTCCAAGAAGTAAGGCAGAGCTGTCGTCGCTTTTCCGAGCCTCTATCGTCACCCCCAGAATCTAAAATAAACAATTTACTTAGATTGCTGTACCTAGGTTTTCGTCCATAGGCTTTCTTTGTACAAACGAGTTTGTAACGTGAAGTAAAAGTCCGGTCCTCCGATAATTGTTCTGTTCTTTTATATTTCATGGCAAACACGATGGCGACTCTGTTGGGGAAAAACTTCTCCACGGCTGAGGAGTTGGTGACGCAATTGGATGCAGCCAAGCTTGGCTCCACGCAACAGAAGATGGTCGCCCGGTTCGACCAACAGGCGTTCAAAGAAATGCTCTCCGACAAGAGCGCTGGCCTGGTCCAGAAGCGAGCCCGCACAAAGAAGGCCCGCAAGGAGTCGAGACCCCGATCCTTCGTTCCTACTGAAGCTCTTGCAGAGATACCCTCTGTTGCTGAAGACGGCGGAGAAGACTCTCCCGCAGTCCCACTTCAGATCATAGACGACTCTGTTGTCCCCAAGTCCGGCAGAAGAAAACATTATGATGCTGGACTTGCAGGGGCAAAGAGAAATTCTATGCGATCCGAGCCGCATAAGGGTTCTAGCCGCATGGAGAAAGCCTATGCGGTTACATCCGTAAACCGCAGAAAGAAAATTCACGCGGCCACATCTGTCAGCCGCATAGCTTATGCGGCTACAGTTGCCAACCGTATGGACGAAGCTTATACGACTACTGAAGTCAATCGCTTGCAGAAAATCCATGCGACCACAATTGCCAACTGCATGCAGCCAGACTGTACGGTCGTGACTCCTAGTCACACCAGGATAACCCATCCGACAGCTAAAGACAGCCGCATGCAGACAGCCTGCACGGTTCCTAATCCTAGCCGCATAGCGGCTGTTCCACGCTTCTCTCAATCAGTCTTCGACCGTCTCTCATGCGGTCCTGACCCTGATGATTCTCTGGATGATAAGCCAGACTCTGTGATATTCAACTTGGACTCTTCCTATTACGCACCCGCGAGTGCTAAAAGGAAGAAGTCTAGGGCAGCGCGGGCCCACCAAGCCCAGTCAGCTGCCCCATATAGAAGCATAGAAAATATCAGAATAATGGTCCATGCGGCTCCGGATACGAAGCCTATGCGGCTCATATGGGAGCTGTCTTATACAGTTCAAAGGAAGACTCTCTGTCTCATGCGGCTCGAGAGTGTATGCGGTTCAGCAGGAATATGCGGCTTGTCCCCCTGAGATCCTTCCCTACAGCTGGCCCTTTGAATAATGGCCTCGTTTAATGCTCTGACACGATTTGATGACTGTGGCGGCTCTGGCATAAAGTGTCATAATGACTCTGCCATAATGACAGACTCTTCGGGAAAAGAAGAAGATCTCTGACCCGATCCGTCAGAAATCCTAGGTTGCCACGTGGCAAATCTCATGCAGCTTAAATACAGAACAGCTTCATGCGGCTCACTGAGAAGTCACCCTATATGACTAGCAAAAATCAGCCATATGCGGCCCGCTGAGAGCTCAGCCCCTGCGGCTCAATACAACGCTAGCTCATGCGGCTCGCAAAGACTATGCATATACGGCTCATTGAGAGTTCGTTCCCTGCGGTTCGATGAAGCATTGTCCTATGCGGTAAAACCCCTAAATTTCTACTATATTTTAGTACTGAATTTTTTTTTGTATTTATACGTCGCATAGTCTTATTGTACGTCGTACGAAAATTTACGTTTTCGTATTACTCGTCGAGTGCGAATATGTGCGAGGTACATATTTTTTTAGAAAATTGATTTTTATTTTATTATCGGTAAAGGGTTTCAAAATAATATATCTATAATAACTATTTTTATTAAAGGCAAGTTTATTATTTATTTATAAAATGCTATCTTATTGACTAGTGATAATTTAGGAAACTAGAAAATTATTTCATGTATATTTTCAAATTTTATTTTTATTACTTATAATAATTTATTTAGTAAAGAGGTATTTTAAAGATCTGATTGTTTATGTTTAATACTTGTTTTATCTAAATTATTAAATATAGTTTAAAACTATTCATATTAATATTTATTATGATTTTTGAAATATATTTAATATTAATATTTTATTATTCGAAAAAATATTTAAAAATATTTACTATTTTCGAAATTATTATTAATGGTATTTTGAAAAATATATTTGGAAGCTATGGTGGCAATTTAAATCTTGATTTAATTTTTAGATTTATTTAAATAGATTAAATCAATAACTACATTTGGAATTTAAATTATCTCAATGGGTTTTAAATAAAAGATGGATTTTAAATTATATTTAAATTAGATTTTGTTTGGATTTGAATTTATTAAATTGGTTTAAATTAATAGATGAATTATCTAACTGGGTTTAAATCCTAATCCTAATCCTTATCCAATGGGTATTCCCACATCCTATATATATAGGCAGGTACTCCTCCATGAACTCTATCATCCAAAATTTTCTACAAAGGTGCAGGTGCATCGTGTCTGTGTATATCCCTTCCTCCATTATTTTCAAATACACATACATCACATCCATATTGTGTCGGACACACCCCCGACACGATACCTTATCCTAACTGCCCGCAGCCCTCCCCGTTGCTGGAGAAACCCTCAGCCCCTCAACCCGCCATTCGGCGTCGCCGCAACCCACCAGCACCCCAACTCCGACAAACCACCTCAGCCGGAGCCCTGTTCAACCCAACCAAGCCATCCTCTCCGACCTCATCGTCACCACCACCATAAACTTAACCGACCATCCACCGCTACCGCGCCCGGCCTTTCCCCTGTCCGACCGTCCATCACCACCACCACCTTCGTCGTAATAGCCACCACTGTCGCCTCTTCCATCTAAATCCCCAAAAATTTGTCACGACCACCAGTCCCCTGCTCGGACAGAGCTCACCCCGCCGGAACCACAGTCCTACCACCATCACCACCACCGTCTCCGTCATCAACCACCACTGTCGCCGACCCCCAAATCTCATCGCCACCACCACAGAATCAATAATAGAAGGGGGAAGACTCTTACCTATCCTCGGCTGCAGTCGTCCCCGTGTCCACCTCGCCGCCCTCCCGCGATCGAACTCGCCACGGCATGGCTGCTCCACCGCCGGAACAGATCCCTCCACACACAAGTCTGACGTAGCACCGCCATCCGTGCCGCCTCCTCCAAACCCTCCTCGTGCTCCGTCGCCTCCCTTGGTCGCAACCACCGCAGCCCCTAGAAAACCCCCTCCTCGCCTCATCCGCCCGGTCGCCGGCGCGTCTCCACGAGCCTGAGTCACCGCCACCGCTGATCCGGCACCTCCGAACCGCCACCGCCGTCTTCCCGAGATCCCCTTCCGCCTCCCTCGCACCACCACCGGTGCCGCCTTCCGCGTACAGGTGTTCTGCCCTCCGCGCAGCCCTCGGCCGGTCGCGTGCGCGAGTACACCGCGCCGCCGGCGCCCGAGAGACCGCCGCCCTTCCCGCCGTTCGGTAACCCTCTCCCCCTCTTCTGCCCATCTCTCTCTCTCTCCCTCTCTCGTACTGATAATTGGGGGGATAAGGGATTTCTTAAGTGTATTAATATATTATTATTATTATTATTATATCTCTGCTGCTGTTACAGCTCATTACTATTATATATTATTATTATTATTAATCTTAAGAAGAGGGATGAGATGTAACAGAGAGTATTATTATTGGTATATATATTTTATTATAATTATTATTATTATCATTATTAACATTTTGTTATTATTATTATCTTTATTATTATTATCATTATCATTATTATCATTTATTATTATTATTATTATTATTATTATCATTATCATTATTAGCATTTCTATTGTTATTATTATCATTATTATTATTATTTTACCATTAGTACTATTATTTGTATAATTTATTATCCTGGTTATAATACATATAAATATTTTGCTAAATTTATGATCAATTAATTATAGCTATTAATACTGTCAAATATTTAATTAATAAATTCGTTTAAAAAGTGTAGTATTTTCATCGGATTTCACAAAAACTGATTTTCTTAAATTATCAACTACTTATCTAAAATAATTTTTAAGAAATAATTATCTACGAATATTTTGATCAATAAAATATTTTTTTATTAGTATAAATAAGTTATAAATAAATTTAGAACAAGTATATATATTTCTCCCCCACAAATTTTCCACGATTATCACCAGTAATCATGACTAATTCCACATTCCTATTTTCTTGTGAATTACGGGCTCATGTATATCAATCTTGGCTAATGGGCTACTCGGACTTATCAGATCATCGCATCACTCCAGGCGACACACCAGGCAAGATACCTTGCCATCTTGTACTTACATTTGATTCATGATATTTTATATGTTGCTAGTGTTTTTACATTAGTAAGAGTATGTCCAAGTATGACTTGGGTGCCATCGATATGTATATCGATGTTTGTGTGTGTGCGTGTGTGTGTGTGGACCATATGTGGTAGCGGACTTTCCCGGTGTGTTGAAGTTATGCTTCATAACTTCTTTGACATGTTGACACGTCTCATACACGACACATGAGTGAGGATCATAGAGTCGGCACGAACCTACGTATTCGACTTGCTACCGATACGGGCGGTTCGTGTGTCGGTTCATTTATGGATTAGCGGAGTCTAGATAGTGACTTGCATAGAGACATGGATCGCCAAGACATGGATATGACTTGTGTGATACATGGGCGGGAAAAACTACTGGGACGTATGAGCTATCCCACAGCCTTCTAGATTGCCCGGTTATGGGTTCATGGTTTCCCTGTTATGGGTGTGTCGCTAGAGGATATATCCATTGCACGGCCCTGACCACGTCGTCAGATACGGTCAGAGACGTATACTAGTTCATGCGAAAGCCTCTAGTGGATGCTTTGCTTTATTCCTACCCACTTATACGTTCCAGTATAGTTTTTGACTTGCATTACACCTAGATGGTTAGGTTCCATTGTGTTGGAGCATGTGGTCTTTTCTTTATCATGTATCATTTACAGTTCATCATGGTATTATTTTTATGTATCTTGTTACGTCCCTCTGAGGACCTGGTTTTTCCCCAGGTGTGTGTTCATGTTTTTCGCAGGTATTCTAGCCAAGGCCATGGTCTTCTCCATTTCTTCGAAGACTATTGCGCTTGGTTCCTCTTGCTATTTTTATCGCTCGATTCATTGTACATTTTCTTTCATTGAGATAGTTGGTAGTGGACTTTGTCTCCGCCCAACGATTGTATCATAAATATTCGAGTTGATATTCATATTATTATTCTTTTCATTGTGGATGAGATTTAGTTGTCTTGGATTACTGCATTTTACAGCTTATGTATTCATACGAGACCTACGTATTTCGTATGAATACAGCTGGCATGTTTACGTACTTGGTCCTACGTATTTTGGGACTGGGGCGTTACATGTTTTTGTGGTGGCCCATGCAGGTCTAGATAAATTGTTTGGTTACTTTACCGTACCAAGCAAGCCTGCGTATAGGATTAAAAGTCTAGGTTCTCATCCACATACTTGACCTCTTTCCTTGATTTTTATCTACCGTTTGACTCATCAATTGCATCGTGCTTGCTTCCTCCATCCCTATACATATCTTCCCTTCGTGCTTGCTAGAGATTGACCCTACTAGTTAATTGTCCCAAAATACCATTAGTTTAATTCTTTAAGTTGGGTAGAATACCTTATGAACTAGCAACCCCTTTGACTTAGTGACCTATATTAGCAAGCTTACTTAGATCTTAGAATCTAGAGGACCTAACCCGTCTAGCTAACCAAAGACTTGGACAAGAAGACTATAGGACGACTGTATGACTTAGAATCATTCTACCTTCTTTAAATCTTAATCTCTCATGCCTATATTTTTACTATCTTGACTAATATTTTTTTTTGTAAGCTTATTCTTTTATCAGGCTTGTTTTAAGACATATGTTATTGGGCATGTCCACTAACATATGGTCTAATCAGAACCGGTACATGATGGTCTGATCAATCGAGTGCACTTTGGTTCGCTTTTATCTATCGTTCTACGTGGGTGGGGACATAGCTAAACTTGTCCTCTAGAATCCCATCCACGACTGCCTTGACAATTCTTTTGAAATTATTCGGTCATCTTGCACCACGAATTGCATTCGATAATATCGTCTTTTGAACTCCCTATTGCTTTCGCCTTCACCTATTTTAGAAGGACGAAGGCGTTGTACTAGAACCTTCTCTAGTCTTCATATCGAATATGATTATTACCACTCGATATTGCTATCCTAAACTACTCGTCCTTTTCTCGACCCTCCTAATCACTTAAATTAGGAGCGAATCTAACCATTCTCCTAATCGTGCCCTCGACCTACTCTCAAGCCATAACGTTAATTTATTTTCTCTTACCGTAATATTCCTTATTGGTTGATATCTTGTTTTAACTTTAACCCGTACTCATCTTCCTTCTCAAGCTAACCTATGATAACTCTCGTCGTTATTGAAGTAGCGATTTTCTACTGCATGATTGCGTTGGACGTCGTAATAATTATTCCTCCCCAATACCTCTCGTGTCTTCTCACCCCCCTACAAATTCTTAATTTCGAGGACGAAATTCTTTTAAGTTGGGTAGGATGTAAAACCCCTAAATTTCTACTATATTTTAGTACTGAATTTTTTTTTTGTATTTATACGTCGCATAGTCGTATTGTACGTCGTACAAAAATTTACGTTTTCGTATTACTCGTCGAGTGCGAATATGTGCGAGGTACATATTTTTTTAGAAAATTGATTTTTATTTTATTATCGGTAAAGGGTTTCAAAATAATATATCTATAATAACTATTTTTATTAAAGGCAAGTTTATTATTTATTTATAAAATGCTATCTTATTGACTAGTGATAATTTAGAAAACTAGAAAATTATTTCATGTATATTTTCAAATTTTATTTTTATTACTTATAATAATTTATTTAGTAAAGAGGTATTTTAAAGATCTGATTGTTTATGTTTAATACTTGTTTTATCTAAATTATTAAATGTAGTTTAAAACTATTCATATTAATATTTATTGTGATTTTCGAAATATATTTAATATTAATATTTTATTATTCGAAAAAATATTTAAAAATATTTACTATTTTTGAAATTATTATTAATGGTATTTTGAAAAATATATTTGGAAGCTATGGTGGCAATTTAAATCTTGATTTAATTTTTAGATTTATTTAAATAGATTAAATCAATAACTACATTTGGAATTTAAATTATCTCAATGGGTTTTAAATAAAAGATGGATTTTAAATTATATTTAAATTGGATTTTGTTTGGATTTGAATTTATTAAATTGGTTTAAATTAATAGATGAATTATCTAACTGGGTTTAAATCCTAATCCTAATCCTTATCCAATGGGTATTCCCACATCCTATATATATAGGCAGGTACTCCTCCATTAACTCTATCATCCAAAATTTTCCACAAAGGTGCAGGTGCATCGTGTCTGTGTATATCCCTTCCTCCATTATTTTCAAATACACATACATCACATCCATATTGTGTCGGACACACCCCCGACACGATACCTTATCCTAACTGCCCGCAGCCCTCCCCGTTGCCGTAGAAACCCTCAGCCCCTCAACCCGCCATTCGGCGTCGCCGCAACCCACCAGCACCCCAACTCCGACAAACCACCTCAGCCGGAGCCCTGTTCAACCCAACCAAGCCATCCTCTCCGACCTCATCGTCACCACCACCATAAACTTAACCGACCATCCACCGCTACCGTACCCGGCCTTTCCCCTGTCCGACCGTCCATCATCACCACCACCTTCGTCGTAATAGCCACCACTATCGCCTCTTCCATCTAAATCCCCAAAAATTTGTCACGACCACCAGTCCCCTGCTCGGACAGAGCTCACCCCGCCGGAACCACAGTCCCACCACCATCACCACCACCGTCTCCGTCATCAACCACCACTGTCGCCGACCCCCAAATCTCATCGCCACCACCACAGAATCAATAATAGAAGGGGGAAGACTCTTACCTATCCTCGGCTGCAGTCGTCCCCGTGTCCACCTCGCCGCCCTCCGGCGATCGAACTCGCCACGGCATGGCTGCTCCACCGCCGGAACAGATCCCTCCATCCACAAGTCTGACGTAGCACCGCCATCCGTGCCGCCTCCTCCAAACCCTCCTCGTGCTCCGTCGCCTCCCTTGCTCGCGACCACCGCAGCCCCTAGAAAACCCCCCCTCGTCTCATCCGCCCGGTCGCCGGCGCGTCTCCGCGAGCCTGAGTTACCGCCGTCGCTGATCCGGCACCTCCGAACCGCCACCGCCGTCTTCCCGAGATCCCCTTCCGCCTCCCTCGCGCCACCACCGGCGCCGCCTTCCGCGCACAGGTGTTCTGCCCTCTGTGCAGCCCTCGGCCGGTCGCGTGCGCGAGTACACCGCACCGCCGGCGCCCGAGAGACCGCCGCCCTTCCCGCCGTCCGGTAACCCTCTCCCCCTCTTCTGCCCATCTCTCTCTCTCTCTCCCTCTCTCGTACTGATAATTGAGGGGATAAGGGATTTCTTAAGTGTATTAATATATTATTATTATTATTATATCTCTGCTGCTGTTACAGTTCATTACTATTATATATTATTATTATTATTAATCTTAAGAAGAGGGATGAGCTGTAACAGAGAGTATTATTATTGGTATATATATTTTATTATAATTATTATTATTATCATTATTAATATTTTGTTATTATTATTATCTTTATTATTATTATCATTATCATTATTATCATTTATTATTATTATTATTATTATTATCATTATCATTATTAGCATTTCTATTGTTATTATTATCATTATTATTATTATTTTACCCTTAGTACTATTATTTGTATAATTTATTATCCTGGTTATAATACATATAAATATTTTGCTAAATTTATGATCAATTAATTATAGCTATTAATACTGTCAAATATTTAATTAATAAATTCGTTTAAAAAGTGTAGTATTTTCATCGGATTTCAAAAAAACTGATTTTCTTAAATTATCAACTACTTATCTAAAATAATTTTTAAGAAATAATTATCTACGAATATTTTGATCAATAAAATATTTTTTTATTAGTATAAATAAGTTATAAATAAATTTATGACAAGTATATATATTTCTCCCCCACAAATTTTCTACGATTATCACCAGTAATCATGACTAATTCCACATTCCTATTTTCTTGTGAATTACGGGCTCATGTATATCAATCTTGGCTAATGGGCTACTCGGACTTATCAGATCATCGTATCACTCCAGGCGACACACCAGGCAAGATACCTTGCCATCTTGTACTTACATTTGATTCATGATATTTTATATGTTGCTAGTGTTTTTACATTAGTAAGAGTATGTCCAAGTATGACTTGGGTGCCATCGATATGTATATCGATGTTTGTGTGTGTGCGTGTGTGTGTGTGTGTGTGGACCATATGTGGTAGCGGACTTTCCCGGTGTGTTGAAGTTATGCTTCATAACTTCTTTGACATGTTGACACGTCTCATACACGACACATGAGTGAGGATCATAGAGTCGGCACGAACCTACGTATTCGACTTGCTACCGATACGGCGGTTCGTGTGTCGGTTCATTTATGGATTAGCGGAGTCTAGATAGTGACTTGCATAGAGACATGGATCGCCAAGACATGGATATGACTTGTGTGATACATGGGCGGGGAAAACTACTGGGACGTATCAGCTATCCCACAGCCTTCTAGATTGCCCGGTTATGGGTTCATGGTTTCCCTGTTATGGGTGTGTCGCTAGAGGATATATCCATTGTACGGCCCTGACCACGTCGTCAGATACGGTCAGAGACGTATACTAGTTCATGCGAAAGCCTCTAGTGGATGCTATGCTTTATTCCTACCCACTTATATGTTCCAGTATAGTTTTCGACTTGTATTACACCTAGATGGTTAGGTTCTATTGTGTTGGAGCATGTGGTCTTTTCTTTATCATGTATCATTTACAGTTCATCATGGTATTATTTTATGTATCTTGTTACGTCCCTCTGAGGACCTGGTTTTTCCCCAGGTGTGTGTTCATGTTTTCCGCAGGTATTCTAGCCAAGGCCATGGTCTTCTCCATTTCTTCGAAGACTATTGCGCTTGGTTCGTCTTGCTATTTTTATCGCTCGATTCATTGTACATTTTCTTTCATTGAGATAGTTGGTAGTGGACTTTGTCTCCGCCCAACGATTGTATCATAAATATTCGAGTTGATATTCATATTATTATTCTTTTCTTTGTGGATGAGATTTAGTTATCTTGGATTACTGTATTTTACAGCTTATGTATTCATACGAGACCTACGTATTTCGTATGAATACAGCTGACATGTTTACGTACTTGGTCCTACGTATTTTGGGACTGGGGCGTTACATATGCGGTTCACGAAGAGTATCTCCTTGTGGTTCAAGTGTTGCCCACCCTATGCGGCTCTGACAGGACCCACAATCAAAACACGTGGCATCGAATCAATCAACGATTTAATCGAATCTCAACAAATATATTTGACATCATCATCATAATTTCTGAGATCAAGGCATATCATTTATTATCAAGCCAATGGGACACGTGGCGAGCAATCGGGCATTGGTATAATCAATCATGAAGATTTAAAGCAATCAACATTAATTGCTCACAAGATTCGGTGCTATCCTCATTAATGGCCGAGATTCATTGTAAGCAGGACCAAGGGTTCAGATAGATGGAAGGAGCGCCGACATTCCAAAACAATGTTTATTAGCAAACCCTAATGATCATACCCCACTCTTATAAATAGCCAACATCATTTCTTTGCACAAGGACCGGCAACAAAAGAATAAAAAAAAATACAGAGTCAGAGAGAGAATACACAGAGAGAGAGAGAGAGAAGCCAGGAGAGCAATAGAGGAGCAAAAAGAGCACTTCTTCGTCAACGCCAACCATCTTTTCACAAGGAGCCAAGGTTGCATACCGATCGTCCAAGGAGTAAGGCAGGGCTGCCGTCGCCTTCCCGAGCCTCTATCGTCACCCCCAGAATCTAAAATAAACAATTGTACTTAGATTGTTGTACCTAGGTTTTCGTCCCTAGGCTTTCTTTGTACAAGCGAGTTTGTATTGCGAGTCTAAGTTCAGTCCTCCGATAATTGTTCTGTACTTTTACAATCAATGGCAAACACGATGGCGACTCTGCTGGGGACTAACTTCTCCACGGCTGAGGAGTTGGTGATGCAATCGGATGCAGCCAAGCTTGGCTCCACGCAACAGAAGATGGTCGCCCGGTTCGACCAACAGGCGTTCGAAGAAATGCTCTCCGACAAGAGCGCTGGCCCGGTCCAGAAGCGAGCCCGCACAAAGAAGGCCCACAAGGAGTGGAGACCCCGATCCTTTGTTCCTACTAAAGCTCTTACAGAAATATCCTCTGTTGCTCAAGACGGCGAGAAAGACTCTCCTGCAGCCCCACTTCAGACCATAGACAACTCTGCTGTCCCCAAGTCCGGCAGAAAAAAACACTATAATGCTGGACTTGCAGGGGCAAAAAGGAACTCTATGAGATCCGAGCCGCATAAGGGTATTAGCCGCAAGGAAAAAGCTCATGCAGCTACATCCGCCAGCCGCATGGAGAAAACTCATGCGGCCACATCTGTCAGCCGCATGGCTTATACAGCTACAGTCACCAATAACATAGATGAAACACATGAGGCTACAGGAGGCAGCCGCTTGCAGAGAACCCATGCGCCCACTATTGCCAACCGTATGCGGCCAGCCTGCACGGACGTGACTCCTAACCGCCCAAAGACAACTCATCCGACAGCAGAAGATGACTGCATGCAGACAGCCTGCACGGTACCCAACTCTGGCAGTATAGCGTCCGTTCCACGCTTCTCTCGATCGGTCTTCGACCGTCTCTCATACGGTCTCGACCTTGATGATTCTCTGTATGATAAGCCAGATTTTGTGGCATTAAACTTGGACTCCTCCTATTATGCACCCACAAGTGCTAGAAGGAGGAAGTCTAGGGCAGCGCGGGCTCATCGAGCCCAGTCAGCTATCCCAACCTCTGACTATCGGAGCGTCCCGTTGACTATTACACGGGCCTCGGATGGAAAGTTGTATACAACCACTCAAGTCCAGCCCCCCGCTGCAAACAGATAGAGTGGTTTCCCTGACATGCGGGAGACGATCCTCCACAAACGCAAGGAAAGAGAAGGAGTGTCGGTGTGCAAAGAGTCCTCGCTTGGACATCGCTGCACCCAAATCATCGTCAATTGCTACTGCAACAATGCGGCAATGACGGAAGCTCGGCCATCCGCCTTCCAAAGGCTACAGCACCCGAACTCAGAAGATGAGGCACCTTCTGTTGTCTCCTGTAATTCTGCTCAAAAAGTTCCCACCGAAGAGAGGAGGAAGAAAACGAGCGTCTCCAGTCCGAAGATATCAACAATTACAACTAAGAAACTGTCGTCTAAACGGTTGCCCTCCACTAGTGTATTCCAACACACCCGTTCAAAGACGAAATTTACCTCGATGGGAAATTCATCATCCACTTCGCTGGGGGTTGAAGGAGCTGGGGGTAACACTCCTCCGAACATCCGCAACAATCCGATGTTCTAAGGAATCGAGTCCGCACAAACAACTCTTCCATCAGGAGCAACGGACGCTGATGCCCCCGAGGATATCCGTAACTCTCAAGACAAGGCAAGCTCTGAAGCTGGGGATACCGTTCCCTCCGAGTCCGAGCCCGAAGAGAACATTCCTACCTATCCCGATGACTTCTCGGTGCATGGGTACGACTCAGAGGGCACATCCTCCACCGTTCCTTCCATCACTCCTCACGTAAGAACGGTGTTCATGACGGACAGTGATCAAGGTGGTTCCAGTGATCGCCAGCGCATCGACAGTCTCGAAGCCATATTACTTGCTTTGGTCAAGTCTGTAGACGAGATTAAAGCGGCCCTGCCCACTTTACAAGGAGGAGCGCCTGGTCAAACAAACACGTGACCCGCGGTCAATATAGATTCGAACTTAGCGGCACCAAACCCGGGCAATAATCCTTCCGAAATAACAGCCCCCACCACGACAGATGAGACCCGAGAAGTAAGAAAAGAGGTCCAAGAGCTCCGTGCCATTTTCATGCCCGAGAAAGCGCTCAAGATCTCAGAATACGGCAACCATATCCTGCTGAGTAGAGGGATGTTCCATTCCCACCAAGATATAAGCCGTTCAACATCAACCCGTATGATGGCAAAACTTCAGCAAGTCGATACATCACTTACTTTGAGGTCACCACCGACCATCTGCCCCATGAAGATGCGATCCTCACACGGTTATTCATTGGAGCATTGGAAGGATTCGTCTTTGATTGGTACCGCAATCTACCGGACAACTGCATCCATTCCTTCGCCGGCTTCAAGCGCATGTTCTTGGAACGATTCTATGAAGTAGGACAAGACATCACTATGTCCACTCTCATGGATGTCGTCCAAGGGGAGAAGGAGCTAACAAGGAACTACATCGAGCGGTTCCGCCAGACCGCCATGAAGCTGCCTTCCGGAAATCCGATTCTTTTTTGATCGAAATCTGCCAAAAGAGACTGCTTCCAACGATCATTCTCTGGATGGGCGAGAGTCAATTCAAAGATTGGAAGGCGTTCATCATCAGCGCCACAAGCGCTGAAGAACGACTGAAGAAGGCCCGCCAACTGGGGTTGCACATCTTAGAAGAAGAAAACAAGGGCAAGCGTCTCAACAACGATAATGGGGGTAACCCCTCCAACAATTGGGACAGCAAGGGAAAACAGGCTATGGTGGCCGACACGACCTAGATGCCCGAGCCACAGCCAGCAGACAAGCAATGGCCTCAGATCACTTACTCTTTCGAAGACGGCCACGTCAAGCCTATCTTAGACATGCTTATACAAGGAGGTAGAATTCAGCTTCCTCCACCAAGACGGGAGCCTCGGCCGGCTGATTTGGAGAACCCGAAGTTCTGCCATTACCACCGTTATGTACATTACGCTACACATGACTGCTACCAACTAAAATGGTACATCCAAAGCCTCATCGATTCGAACGCTCTGGCCATCGACTTCGAAGAGGTAACCGTAGCAGCCAATATGGTGTCCGTACAATTCGGCAACTTTCCTCCAACGGAGACCCAAGACGGGGTAATTCTCGTCCCTCTCGCGATAATGGAGATTACCAATCTTCCTCTGCTACGAGAATAAGCTGCTGGTCTAGTACCTCTTACCACCTCAAGAGGAGAGGTCATGTGGGTCCATCCAGACTTGGTGTCAGAAGTAACTCGGCCCACACCATCTTCCACCAACAAAAAGAGTAGAAAAATCAAGACCTGCCGCACAATTTCAGCTGACAACGAGGAAGTTACAGCCGTCGTCACGCGGTCCAGAGCGCAATCCCAACCTGTGGTTGATAGTCCAGCTGAAAATCATCAACCTACTGCAACTGATGCTCTGGGACCGGCTCAGCCTTCGACGACCGACAAGCCTAGGCCGAAGGAGACTCGCTTCGATAAATCTCTCCGAAAGGATGCAGCCCAAGGGCTAGAGAGGCCCTACAACTTTGACATCTTAGCACAATTGGCTAACACTCTGGCCAAATTGTCATTATATGAACTCCTGAGGCTCTCCAAAGACGTTCGTATTGCATTGAGCGAAGCACTCCAAAATGCCGATGCCTATCTCGCTCAGTCTAACCTCACTGGGGAGAACTCAACCATGGATCTCCAAGATAGTGCCTGCACGGGAGCAATGCCCAACATCGTCTTCACTCCGCAGGACATGCTCATCAAAACCAATCTACATGATCGCCCGCTGTACTACACGGGATACATCGGCGACGTGAAGGTGGATCGGATGCACATTGATCTTGGCTCTTCCATAAGCATCATCCCGAAAGGTCTGCTACATCATCTCCACATCCCAATGCATCGTCTAACACCTACAAGCACCGCCATCAGCGGTTTCAATTCGGGCAGGAGCTACCCTATCGGGAAGATTCGTCTGAAGTGTCAGATTGGCGATCTCTAATCCGAGGTCACTTGCTACGTCATAGATGAAGACACTTCTTACAACATCCTCTTGGGGCGCCCGTGGATACACGATTATATGATCGTGCCTTCCACGCTACACCAGTGCTTCAAATATGTCGACAAACACGGCTTCGTGAAGACAGAGTTTGCTGACATCGATCCCTTCAAAGGGGTCGAATCTTACTACTCGGACTCCTGTTTATACGAAAAGTCGAAGAGGCACCTGGATGAAGGAGACGCACAAGCTCATACTGAGACAGCCACGGGATCAGAAGGACCCCTGACGATCCACCTCCAAGCTCGCAAACCGGGCAAGTCTGCACCCCTCACCGCCACTCTGCGGAAGGACGCGAGCAGCCTCTCGGCGCAAGAGGAGCAGATGACAATCCGGCTGCCGAGATCCGGCCAAGTGCCGAGACCCACAACGGAGCCACTAACAATCAGGTTACCAAGAGTCAGTCAACCACAAACAGGGAAGCTCAACCCCTCGGACAGGCCATTGACAATACGCCTTCCCAAGAAAGGTTGTCGCCTCGATGCAAGGTCTGACACTTCCAGCGAACCAGCCACTCCTCGCTCCACATCGAATGCCAAACTGGGGGTCGCCAGTCTGCCAACTACCCCACGCTCTGCTCCATCAACTGGACCACTGACAATCAAGCTTCCTAGGTCGTCCTCTCAGTCTTCGTTCACACAGGGGGTAGTCGAAGAGGAACCGGAACTAGCCAAGTATGTGGCCGCCCACACTAATGTCCCCTCCGCTGATGATGTAATCCCCCTAGAAAAGATACCTTACTTCATCAATAAAGGGTTATCTTTAAACTACATCGAGCTCAATAAGCTATGTACGATGTATGCTATGGAACACGGCATAGGCGCTCACCTACATACACAGGTGACAAATGTGTACACCGCAATCCAGCTTACTCCAGTAGAAGACGCCTACCGAATACACAAGGGAGGGGATCATCCAGTCATCTTCGGCCGGACGAACAACCCTCATTCCCGCACCATAGAAGAAGACGACCTCGGGTCAGATGTCGGGAGACTGCCTCTGTATCTCTATAGCCCTCAATCCAAATATCTCATGCAGAAACAGGGGTATGATCTAGAGACTACGCCAGGATTGAACTACGACACTGGGCGACGATTACCTTTGAAGCCTCCAGCCCCGACGGGCAAACCATGGAACTACTATAACAAAACTCGATGCGGGTTAGGGTATGTAACGCCTACTACGACCTCGGAAAGTTCAGATGAAGAATGCGACTGGAAGTCGTATTCAACCGGATCGCCAACTTTCGACTCAGATACCAGCATCGGAGATGTGTTCAGACAAGTCATGTCAGTCAACATGACGTTCGCCGACGCTTACGAGGAAGACGAAGACGTCCCCGAAATCCTCGAGCTAGAGCCATGGGCCCAGTAATTAGACGTGCAATGGGAAAAGCGATTCGAACTGAGAGAACCTCCTACTGAAGATAAGGTCATACAAGTGGATCTCGGCAGCGAATCTTCTCCAAAACCGATCTTCATCAGTGAAAGCCTAACCAACGAAGAACGGGAGTCGCTGTTAGAACTTGTCAGGGAGTACATTGATGTGTTCGCCTGGAGCTATGAAGACATGCCAGGGTTAAATCCTGACATCGCTCTTCATAAACTCAATATTCGGCCAGATGCGAAGCCAGTCAAACAACAACAGCAACGCTTCCGCCCAAGTATCATGGACGCGATCGAAGCTGAAGTCAACAAACTAATAGCCAACGGCTTCATTCGTGAGGAGCAACATCCCGATTGGGTCGCCAATATAGTACCTGTCCTCAAGAAGAATGGGAAAATTCGAATCTGCATCGACTTCCGTAATCTGAACGAGACATGCCCCAAAGATGAATTCTCCCTTCCTATCACAGACATCATGATCGACAATACCTGCGGCTTTGAGCGCATATCATTCATGGATGGCTTCTCGGGATACAACCAAATCAAGATGTCTTCCGACGACGAAAAACATACATCATTCTGAACACCGATTGGCACGTACTGCTACACAGTCATGCCTTTCGGTTTAAAGAATGCTGGCGCTACATATCAAAGAGCTATGAGCATCATCTTCAGAGACCACTTACGCAAGACGGTGGAGTGCTATGTTGATGATATAGCCGTCAAGAGCCGTAGCAAAGGAGACCATCTGCAGGATCTAAGGACGGTATTCGACCTAATGCGGACGCACAATTTGAAGATGAACCCCACGAAGTCCTTCCTGGGCGTATCTAGCGGGAAGTTCTTAGGCTTCATCATCACTGCAAAGGGTATCCATGTAGACCCCGAGATAACAAAAGCAATCATGGAGATGGTCCCCCGAGAAATCTCCGCGAACTCAGAGGCCTTCAGGGAAGGCTAGCTTACATCAGAAGGTTCATTTCCAACCTCTCCGGGCGATGCCGGTCATTTACGCACTCATGAAGAAAGGAGTCTCATTCGTATGGGACGAAGAATGCCAGCGTGCTTTCGATAGCATCAAAGAATATATGTCAAATCCTCCGGTCTTGGTAGCCCCAGTCCCTGGAAAACTATTTCTGCTCTATGTACGAGCAATAGAACACTCCCTCGGTGCTCTGCTGGCACAGAATAACGATGTATGCCATGAACAGGCCATATATTACCTCAGCCGAATGATGATTGGACCAGAGCACCGATACACCGCTGTGGAGAAGGAATGCCTCGCTCTGGTGTTCGCCATTCAGAAAATGCGGTACTATGTCATCGGACAAATGATACATGTGATCTCACGAGTTAACCCTCTCAGGGTCCTCATGACTAAACCAGGGGCACTCAGCTCTCGCCTCGCTACATGGGCAATACTGCTGTCCCCTTATCATATGATCTTCGTCTCCCAAAAGGCAATCAAAGGTCAAGCCCTGGCAGATTTCTTGGCAGCCCACCCAGGCTCGGAGTCCTCCAGGATATACGAAGAGATCCAGATGAGGTCGCCGACTCGCATACAACCTCCCACAAAAATATATGGCGAATGTTCTTCGACAGCGTTTCGAGGACCGGACCTAAAGGCAATATAGTCGTCGGAGTCGGAGTAGTACTAATCTCTCCTTCCGGGTTGGTTATTAACCGCGCTTATTCCCTCACTGAACCCTGTTCTAACAATGTGGCCGAGTACAACGCTCTGGTCATTGGCCTCCAACTTGCAAGAGAGCTGGGGGTAGAATACCTTGAAGCATACGGCAATTCCCAACTAATCGTCAATCAGATCCGGGATTCGTACGAGGTACGCCATGAAGACATGATCCCTTATCATCAAATAGCGATCAATATCATCTTGGCAGTTGAGGGGTTTTTTATCGAGCATGTCCCCAGACTCCAAAATATTGAAGCCGATGCCCTAGCTGGTCTCGCCGCTTCCCTAGCAGTTCCGAATTATGATCGGCAATCAGTGGAAGTGATAGGCCATGAACTGGTCTGTCCTAAAAATAATGTGCAATTCGTTGCAAGTTATTCTTCACAGACGATCGATGACGCCCCAGATTGGAGACAACCATTCATCGACTTCGTCGTCTACGACATCCTGCCTGAGAACCCAAAGGAAGCTACTTCCATCAGAAGGCGTTCCCTCAGATTCTTCTACGATACAGAGACGAAAATGCTATATCGCCGCTCCTACGACGGATTACTGCTTCGGTGTCTGTCAAATGCAGAAGCCAAAGAAGCCGTACGAGAAGCCCATGACGGTGTTTGCGGGGCCGACCAGCCCGGTCCGAAATTGTAAGACCGTCTTCGCCGAATGGGCTACTATTGGCCCACAATGGTGGCAGACGCGATAGATTATGCTAGAAAGTGCAAAGCTTGCCAAGTCCACGCGGACTTTATCCACCAACCCTCCGAATTTTTACATCCGACAGTGGCGTCCTGGCCATTCAAAGCATGGGGAATGGATATCATTGGTCCAATCACCCCACCTTCCTCCCGAGGACATCGCTTCATACCTGCGATCACTGATTACTTCTCTAAATGGGGGAAAGCTGTCCCACTCGCAGAAGTCAAGACTTAAAATATGATCAGCTTCCTTAAACACCACGTCATCTACCGCTTTGGACTGCCCCGAAGGATCATCCATGATAATGGTCCGCAGTTTACAAGCCACGCATTCTATCGGTTTTGCGATAAGCACCGTATTCAGAATATCGCCTCGACGCCGTACAACCCGGCAGCAAATGGGTTAGCAGAGGCGTTCAACAAAACAATCATCAAACTTCTCAAGAAGTTTGTCTCCTCCAACAAATGTGACTGGAACGACAAGCTCGGCGAGTGCTTATGGGCTTATCGTACCACGGTCCGAACAGCCACCGGAAATACACCATTCTTCCTGGTATACGGAAGTGAGGCAGTCCTCCCCTTGGAGACACAGATTCCCTCACTACGTGTCGCCCTCACACACCAATTGACAACCGATGATAACTACCGACGTCGACTGCAAGAGTTAGAGGCCTTAGATGAAAAGCGCCTCCTAGCTCAGCAAAGGATCGAGCTATACCAAGCACGCATCTCATGAGCCTTCAACAAGAAGGTCAAAATTAGAACATTCCAGGTAGGCGATCTCGTCTTGGCAGTCCGAAGGCCAATGGTCATGACTCACAAGACCACCGGCAAATTCTAGCCAAAGTGGAAGGGCCCATTTATCATTGAGACGGTATTCTCCAACGGTGCTTACCGCCTTGCAAAGCAAAACGGAGACTTGCTCATGCTGCCCGTCAACGGCAAGTTCCTGAAGAAATATTATGTATAAACGACATTCGCTACAAGTTCGTCGAGTCATGTACCCGCTGGTACCACTGAACTCACACCCTCAGTATTTCAGATTATCGAGTCATGTACCGGCTGGTACCACTGAACTCACACCCATAATATTTCAAGATTATCGAGTCATGTACCTGCTGGTGCCCCTAAACTCACCCCTACATCCCCTTTAGATTATCGAGTCATGTACCCGCTGGTGCCGCTGGACTCCCACTTTCTCAATATGTTAATTTACCGAGTTATGTACCCGCTGGTGCCTCTGAACTCACATTTCGGTCACTCTTTCAGATAGTAAGTCACGTATGATTATACCTCTGAACTTGTTTCCCTGGAAGAGATCCTCCCTCATGATCCAATACCCGCACTCCCAGTGCACAAAAAGGGTAATCGATCCATAAATTTCCGAAAACGGACATGTCCTCATTACCTCTGAATCGTTTTCACTTCCACCAAAAAACAAACCGCCCCTCACATAGAACCTCCACGTTCTCCTACCTCTGAGTCGTTCTATGTACTCCCTCTTCATTGAGCCCACTCCTGCCATGTCATCATTACCTCTGAGTGGGAAGGCTCCGTCGAAGAACCCTTCATGCATGCCATGTCTATATTACCTCTGAGCAAGTATGTCGGTCTCCTTTCGACCTATTATCTGTACCCACAACCGGAGTACGACAAGGATTATAGGTCCACAAATGTCCGCTGTTGACCACGAATATCTCCCGTAAAACCTCCCCTGCCATGTCCTCACTACCTCTGAGCAGGAAGGTTCCACGGTAAAACCCTCATGCTTGCCATGTCCTCATGACCTCTGAGCAAATATGTTGGTTTTCCTTTCACCCTATTATCTGTATCCCGAACCAGGGTACGCCAAGGATAATAGGTCCACAAATATTCCTTTGCTAAGCTTTTTAGCATAAATCCACTACCCCACCATGCCCCGGGAGCCCAGCTGCTCTACGGCATTCCTTTTTTTTGTTAAGCACTGAGAACATCCATGACCACTTCGCCACGGCTGTTCTGGACATCCTGTCCAAACTTGTTATCCGTACCTAAAACCAAGGTATGCTTAGGATAACAGGACCACAAATAAATCCCCCAGCAAGTCCAGTTCCATAAAACACCCAAGTACAAAGAAAGAAAAGATGAGACGAAACGTATCCATTTTCAAAGTTCCACATCCTCCGGGATTATATCGCTGCTACAAGATAGAAATAAAGAGAAAACAAGCAAGACAAGACAGAGGAACAACTATGGTTCAGAGGCACACAACGTCAAGAAATAGTCCGTCAGCGAGGCAGTCGACCGCTCAAACCACCGACTAGTTCGACACATTGACTCTGAAGTCAACTACGTCGCCCAGATGAGCAAAGATTCCACTGGGGGAATAAAGTCCCCAGATTCGATATAACCCCACTCTTTCAGAATAAGTACCCAGTCATAATCTACACTAAGGATACAAAGTTCACACAGAACCAAAGGTAACCATTACAAGAAAAGAGGAAAGCAAGTACATTCCATTCATTGGAATGTCCAGCTACATTCACACAATTAACAAACAAAAATCGAAGGAAAATCTTCATTACTTCTTCAGACGAAAGGGAAAACACAAACCACAGCTAAACAGACAGAAACATACAAGGAATCCCTAAAACCTAGTTACAGAAACGCATATACCACTCCCTCAACCACTTCACATACGAGGGATGCAGTTGAAGGGGATCCTCGTCCAGAATAGGAGCATCAGAATTCCCAGGGCTACTACCCCCAACAGCCTCGATATTTGGAGAGAGACCATCCTGCGCAGACGACGGTTCCTCCTTCTTCGTCTCTGTCACAAAAGGAGACCCCTGGTCGATGGCAGGAGGCGGCGGCTCTTCTGTCACTGCAACCTCAGCGTCCAGCGGAGATACTGCAAGAACAAAACAACAAAATGAAGTAAAAGATATTCTAAAGAGTCATGCGGCTCGTTGAAGACAACTCACATACGGGTCGAACATAGGGAAAAACCTCATGCAGATTCAAGTCATGGGACGTATATGCGGACCACGTAAGTTGAACACACATGCAGCTCCTACATAAAGCATACCCCATGCGACTTGATCATGAGATGTGTAGGCGGACCTCGTAACTCGCATGAAGCATACTCCATGCGGCACGGTCACAGGATATATATGCAGACTACGTAAGTTGAACTTGTATGCGGCTCAGACATGGGGTACATTCCATGCGGCACGATCAGAGGACATGTATACGAACCACGTGGTTTTGTACACAAAGTAGGCAGTAGAGCAGACCCTATCTTCTACACAGTTGTTACCTTCGATGGCGACGTGAACGTCAAGGCGGACAGGGGAAACGACAGTCGAAGACGAAGCTGATTTCTTTTTCTTCGCCGCGGCCTTCTTCACAACTTTGGAAATCCTAGGCGCCATTTCGGTTGGTCAGATGAAGGAAGGAGACAAAGACAGAAGCTTTTGGTCAAGAAAAAGTCTAAAAAAAAATCCAACCGAACATACGCATATTTATAGACAGAAGGACTATGAACCGATGCCTCGTACGACGTGATCGACCCTTCGGCTGTCGAGACAAACTGGACAATTAAAAGAATAAAAACTTTAGGATCCTCCCCAAAAAAGACGGCGTTAATTCGAAAACAAATCAAGAGCATTTAATGAAGATTTGCACACGTAGTCAGGACACGTGGCAAAGAGCCTATACGGACAGATGAATCTATGCGGCTGGGACACTTATGCGGCATGAACGGGACCATGCTTCTTATTCAAAGTGTTTCAATTTTGCAAATTGAAAACTTTGATGGGGGTCCTGTAGAAGTATGGAAAATATCAGAATAATGGTCCATGCGGCTCCGGATACGAAGCCTATGCGTCTCATATGGGAGCCGTCTTATACAGTTCAAAGAAAGACTCTCTGTCTCATACGGCTCGAGAGTGTATGCGGTTCAGCAGGAATATGCGGCTCGTCCCCCTGAGATCCTTTCCTACAGCTGGCCCTTTGAATAATGGCCTTATTTAATGCTCTGACACGATTTGACGACTGTGGCGGCTCTGGCATAAAGTGTCATATTGACTCTGCCATAATGACAGACTCTTCGGGAAAAGAAGAAGATCTCTGACCCGATCCGTCAGAAATCCTAGGTTGCCACGTGGCAAATCTCATACGGCTTAAATAGAGAACAGCTTCATGCGGCTCACTGAGAAGTCACCCTATATGACTAGCAGAAATCAGCCATATACGGCCCGCTGAGAGCTCAGCCCATGCGGCTCAATTCAACGCTAGCTCATGCGGCTCGCAAAGACTATGCATATGCGGCTCATTGAGAGTTCGTTCCCTGCGGTTCGATGAAGCGTTGTCCTATGCGATTCACGAAGAGTATCTCCTTGCGGTTCAAGTGTTGCCCATCCTATGCGGCTCTGACAGGACCCACAATCAAAATACGTGGCATCGAATCAATCAACGATTTAATCGAATCTCAACAAATATATTTGACATCATCATCATAATTACTGAGATCAAGGCATATCATTTATTATCAAGCCAATGGGACACGTGGCGAGCAATCGGGCATTGGTATAATCAATCATGAAGATTTAAAGCAATCAACATTAATTGCTCACAAGATTCGGTGCTATCCTCATTAATGGTCGAGATTCATTGTAATCAGGACCAAGGGTTCAGATAGATGGAAGAAGCGCCGACATTCAAAAACAATGTTCATTAGCAAACCCTAATGATCATACCCCACTCTTATAAATAGCCAGCATCATTTCTTTGCACAAGGACCGGCAACAAAAGAATAAAAAAATATACAGAGTTTGAGAGAGAATACACAGAGAGAGAGAGAGAAGCCAGGAGAGCAACAGAGGAGCAAAAAGAGCACTTCTTCGTCAACGCCAACCATCTTTTCACAAGGAGCCAAGGCTGCATACCGATCGTCCAAGGAGTAAGGCAGGGCTGCCGTCGCCTTCCCGAGCCTCTATCGTCACCCCCCAGAATCTAAAATAAACAATTGTACTTAGATTGCTGTACCTAGGTTTTCGTCCCTAGGCTTTCTTTGTACAAGCGAGTTTGTATTGCGAGTCTAAGTTCAGTCCTCCGATAATTGTTCTGTACTTTTACAATCAATGGCAAACACCCCAACATCTGACTATCAGGGCATCCCGCTAATTATTACGTGGGCTCAGATGGAAAGTTGTACAGAACCACTCGAGTCCAGCCCCCGACGGCAGACGGACAGAGAGGTTCACAAAAGTCTCCCAAAATCCTGGTAGCAAACATGGTCGGTCCAGACCCGTCTGACTTGCGTGAAGCCATCCTCCACAAACGCAAGGAAAGAAAGGATGCATCGAGATGCAAAGAGTCCTTCCACGGACGTCACTATACCCAAATCATCGTCAACTGCTGCTGCAATGGTACGACGATGCAAGAAGATCGGCAGTCTGTCTTTCAAAGACTACAACAGCCATCTTCAGAAGACGAGGTACTACCCGTCGTCTCCTACAACTCTGCTCGAAAAGTCCCTGCTGGTGGAAGGAGGAAGAAGACGAATGTTTCCAGCCCGAAGACCTCAACCACTGCGACTAAAAGGCTGTCGTCTAAACGGGTGCCCACCACCGGAATTTTCCAAGGTACTCGCTCTAAGACGAAATTTGCTACAGTAGGAGGCTCGTCGTCCATAACGCAGGGGGTTGCTGGGGCTGGGGGTAGCACCCTTCCGAGCCTCCACAACAATTCGATATTCCAAGAAGACGAGCCAGGGGAGACAACTCTCCCATCAGATACAGCCGAGGCCGGCATCCCCGAGGACGTCCACGACTCTCAAGATGAAGCAAGCTCTGAAGCCGGGAGTACTATTCCCTTCGAGTCTGAACCAGAAGAGAATATTTCCACATATCCCGATGACTTCTCGGTACATGGGTATGACTCGGAGGATACGTCCTCTACCGTCCCTTCCGTTTCTCATCATATAAGGACGGTGTTCATGACAGACAGCAATCAAAGTGGTTCCAGCGATCGCCAGCGCATCGACACTCTGGAGGCCATATTACAGGCCTTGGTCAAGTCTGTAGATGAAATCAAGGCAGCTCTTCCAACTTTGCAAGGAGGAACACCTGGCCAAACAAGCACGAGTCCCGCGGTCAATGCGGACTCGAACTCAGCGGCACCGAACCCGTGCAACAATCCTCCCGAAATAACGGCTACCACCGCTGCAGATGATGTCAGGGAAGCAAGAAGAGAGGTCCAGGAGCTCCGAGCCCTGTTTCACGCCCGAGAAAACTCTCAAGACCTCAGTATACGGCAACCATACCCGGCTGCATGGAGGGATGTTCCCTTCCCACCAAGATATAAGCCGTTCAACATCAATCCCTATGATGGCAAGACCTCAGCGAGTCGATACATCACTTACTTCGAGGTCACTACAGACCATCTGCCCCATGATGATGCTATTCTCACCCGATTATTCGTCGGGGCATTGGAAGGAGTCGCTTTCGACTGGTATCGCAATCTGCCGGACAACTGCATCCACTCCTTCGCCGGCTTCAAGCGCCTGTTCTTGGAGAGATTCTACGAAGTAGGGCAGGACGTCACCATGTCCACCCTCATGGACGTCGTCCAAGGGGAGAAGGAGCTGACAAGGAACTACATTGAGCGGTTCCGCTAGACCGCCATGAAGCTACCCTCTGGAAACCCAGATTCCTTCTTGATCGAGATTTACCAAAAGAGACAACTCCCGACAATCAGTCTCTGGATGGGCGAAAGTCAATTCAAGGATTGGAAGACGTTCATCATCAGCGCCACAAGCGCCGAAGAACGACTGAAGAAGGCTCGCCAACTGGGATTGCACATCTCGGAAGGAGAAAACAAGGGCAAGCGTCCCAACAACGATAATGGGGGTAGCTCCTCTAATAATGGGGATAGCAAAGGAAAGCAGGCTATGGTGGCCGATACAGCACAAAAACCCGAGCCAAAGCCAGCAGACAAACAATGGCCTCAAATTACTTACTCCTTCGAAGACGGTCACATCAAACCCATCTTGGACATGTTCATACAAGGGGACAGAATTCAGCTTCCTCCACCAAGACGGGAACCGCGGCCGGCAGAGATGAATAATCCAAAGTACTGCCATTATCATCGCTATGTCCATCATGCTACATACGATTGCTATCAGCTGAAACAGTACATCTAAAACCTCATCGATTCGAACGCTCTGGCCATCGATTTTGAAGAGGTAACCGTGGCAGCCAATATGGTGTCCGTACAATTCGGCAACTTCCCTCCGACGGAAACTCAAGACGGGGTGGTCCCCATCCCTCTGGCGACAATGGAGATTACCAATCTTCTACCTTCCCAAGATCAGGCTGCTGGTCTAGTACCCCTCACCACATCACGAGGGAAGGTCATGTGGATCCATCCAGACTTGGTGTCAGAAGTGACTCGGCCCACACCATCTTCCACCTACAAGAAGAAAAGTAGAAAAGTCAGGACCTACCACACAATCTCGGCAGACATCGAGGAAGCTACAGCCGTCGTCACGCGGTCTGGAGCACAATCCTAACATGTGGTTGACAATCCAGCTGAAAATCATCAACCTACTACAACTGATGCTCCGGGACCGGCTCAGCCTTCGACGACCGACAAGCCTAGGTCGAGGGAGACTCGCTTCGACAAATCCTTCCGAAAAGAGGCAGCCCAAGGGCTAGAAAGGCCCTACAACTTTGACATCTTAGCACAATTGGCTAACACACCGGCCAAGTTGTCACTGTATGAACTCCTAAGGCTCTCCAAGGACGTTCGTATTGCATTAAGCGAAGCACTCCAAAATGTCGATGCCTATCTGGCTCAATCCAACCTCACCGAGGAGGACTCACCCGTGGATCTCCAAGACAGTGCCTGCACGGGAGCAATGCCCAACATCGTCATCACTCCGCAGGACATGCTCATCAAAACTAACCTACACGATCGCCCGCTATACTACACGGGATACATCGACGACGTGAAGGTGGATCGGATGCACATTGATCCTGGCTCTTCCATAAGCATCATCCCGAAGGGTCTGCTACATCATCTCCGCATCCCAATGCATCGTCTGACACCTACAAGCATCGCTATTAGCGGTTTCAATTCGGGCAGGAGCTACCCTATTGGAAAGATTCGTCTGAAGTGTCAAATTGGCGACCTCCAATCCGAAGTCACCTGCTACGTCATAGATGCAGACACTTCTTACAACATCCACTTGGGGTGCCCATGGATACACGATTACATGATCGTGCCTTCCACGCTACACCAGTGCTTCAAATATATCGACAAACACGGCTTCGTGAGGACAGAATTTGCTGATATCGATCCCTTCAAAGGGGTCGAATCCTACTACTCAGACTCCTGCCTATACGAAAAGTCAAAGAGGTATTTTGATGAAGGAAATGTACAAGCTCATACCGAGACAGCCACAGGATCAGAAGAACCTCTGACGATCCACCTCCAAGCTCGCAAACCGGGCATGTCCGTACCCCTTACTGCCACTTTGCGGAAGGATGCGATCAGCCTCTCGGCGCAGGAGGAGCAGATGATAATTCGGCTGCCAAGGTCCGGCCAAGTGTCGAGACCCACAACGGGGCCACAAACAATCAGACTGCCGAGAGTCGGTCAACCCCAAACGGAGAAGCTCAATCCCTCCGATAGGCCACTAACGATACACCTTCCTAAGAAGGGTCGTCACCCCGATGCAAGGTCTGACACCTCTAGCGAACCAGCCACTCCTTGCTCCATATCAAGTGCCAAACTGGGGGTCGCTAGTCTGCCAACAACTCCATGCTCTGCTCCATCAGCTGAACCTCTGACAATCAAGCTGCCCAGGGCATCCTCTTAGTCTTCATTTATACAGGGGGGTAGCCGAAAAGGAACCAGAGTTAGCCAAGTATGTGGCTTCCCATACTGATATTCCCTCCGCTGATGATGTAATCCTCCTAGAAAAGATACCTTACTTCATCAATAAAGGGTTATCTTTGAACTATACCGAGCTCAATAAGCTATGTACAATGTATGCTATAGAATACGGTATAGGCACTCACCTACACACACAGGTGACAAATATGTATACCGCAATCCAGCTTACACCAGTAGAAGACGCTTACCGAATAATCGAGGGAGGGGACCATCCAATCATCTTCGGCCGGAAGGACGACCCGTATCCCTTCACCATAGAGGAAGCCGACCTCGAGTCAGATGTCGGAAGACTGCCTCTGTATCTCTATAGCCTCCAATCCAAATATCTCATGCAGAAACAGGGGTATGATCTGGAGACGATGCCTGGTTTGAACTACGGCACTGGGCGACGATTACCTTTGAAGCCGCCAGTCCCGGCGGGCAAACTACGGGACTACTATAGCAAAACTCGATGCGGGTTAGGGTATGTAACGCCTACTACGACCCCTGAGAGCTCAAATAAAGAATACGACTGGCAGTCACATTCAACCGGGTCACCAACTTCTGACTCGGATACCAGCATCGGAGACGTATTCAGACAAGTCTTGTCAGTCAATATGGCATTCGTCGACGCTTACGAAGAAGACGAAGACATCCCCGAGATTCTTGAGCTAGAGCAGTAGGACCAGTAATTGGATGCACAATAGGAAAAACGGTTCGAGCTGAGAGAACCTTCTACTGAAGATGAAGTCATACAGGTTGACCTCGACAGCGAATTTTCTCCATAACCAATTTTTGTCAGTAAAAGCCTAGCAGACGAAGAGCGGGAGTCGCTGCTAGAACTTGTCAGAGAATACATTGATGTGTTCGCCTGGAGCTATGAAGACATGCCAGGGTTAAATCCCGACAATGCCTTTCACAAACTCAACATTCGGCCGGATGCGAAGCCAGTCAAGAAACAACAGCGACGCTTCCGCCCAGGCATCATGGACGCGATCGAAGCCGAAGTCAACAAACTGATAGCCAGTGGCTTCATTCGTGAGGAGCAATATCCCGATTGGGTCACCAATATAGTACCCGTCCTCAAGAAGAATGGAAAGATTCGAATCTGCATCGACTTCCGCAATCTGAACGAGGCGTGCCCCAAAGATGAATTTTCCCTTCCTATCACAGATATCATGATCGACAATACCTGCGGCTTCGAACGTATGTCGTTCATGGATGGCTTTTCGGGGTACAACCAAATCAAAATATCTCCTAACGACGAAAAGCATACATCATTCCGAACACCAATTGGCACGTACTGCTAACACAGTCATGCGTTTCGGTTTGACGAATGCCGGTGCCACCTACCAAAGAGCCATGAGCATCATCTTCAGAGACCACTTACGTAAGACAGTGGAGTGCTATATTGACGATTTAGACGTTAAGAGTCGCTGCAAGGGAGACCATCTGCAGGATCTAAGGACGGTATTCGACCTAATGCGAGCGCACAATTTGAAAATAAACCCTACGAAGTCCTTTCTGGGAGTATCCAGCGGGAAGTTCTTGGGCTTCATCATCACTACACAGGGTATCCATGTAGACCCTGAGAAGACGAAAGCAATCATGGAGATGGGTCCTCCGAGAAATCTCTGCGAACTCAGAGGCCTTCAAGGGAGGCTAGCTTACATCAGGAGGTTCATTTCCAATCTTTCCGGACGATGTCGACCATTCACCCATCTCATGAAGAAAGGCGTCTCATTCGTATGGGATGAGGAATGCCAGCGCGCCTTCGACAGCATCAAAGAATATTTGTCGAACCCTCCAGTCCTGGTGGCCCCGGTTTCTGGAAAACCATTCCTGCTCTATGTACGAGCAATGGAACATTCCCTCGGGGCTCTACTCGTATAAAACAACGACGCAGGCCATGAGCAAGCCATATATTACCTCAGCTGAATGATGATTGGGCCGGAGCACCGATACACCGCTGTGGAGAAGGAATGCCTTGCCCTGGTATTCGCCATTCAGAAAATACGGCACTATGTTACCAGACAAACGATACATGTGATCTCACGAGTCAACCCTCTCAGGGTCCTCATGACTAAACTAGGGGTACTCAGCTCTCGCCTCGCTACATGGGCAATATTACTGTCCCCTTATCGTATGATCTTCGTCCCACAAAAGGCAGTCAAAGGTCAAGCCCTGACAGACTTTTTAGCAGCCCACCCAGGCTCGGAGTCCTCTAGAATATATGAAGAGATCCCAGATGAGGTCGCCGACTCGCATGCAATCTCTCACGATAATATATGGCAAATGTTCTTCGACGGTGCTTCGAGGACCGGACCTAAAGGCAATATAGTCGTCGGAGTTGGGGTAGTGCTGGTCTCCCCTTCCGGATTGGGGATTAACCGCGCTTATTCCCTCACAGAACCCTGCTCTAACAATGTGGCCGAGTACAACGCTCTGGTCATTGGCCTCCAACTTACAAGAGAGCTGGGGGTAGAATACCTCGAAGCATATGGCGATTCCTAACTAATCGTCAATCAGATCCGGGGCTCATACGAGGTCCGCCACGAAGACATGATCCCTTATCACCAAATAGCGATTGACATCATCTCATCGTTCGAGGGGTTCTTCATCGAACATGTCCCCAGACTCCGAAATATTGAAGCTGATGCCCTAGCTGGTCTTGCCGCTTCCCTAACATTTCTGAATTATGATCGCCAATCAGTGGATGTGATAGGCCAGGAACTGGTCTGTCCCAAGAACAATGTGCAATTTGTGGCGAGTTATTCCGCCCAGACGATCGTTGATGCCCCAGACTGGAGACAACCATTCATCGACTTCGTCGTCTACGATATCCTGCCCGAGAACCCAAAGGAAGCCACTTCCATCAGACGGCGTTCTCTCAGATTCTTCTATGATACATAGACGAAAATGCTGTATCGCCGCTCCTACGACGGATTACTGCTTCGGTGTCTGTCAAACGCGGAAGCCAAAGAAGCCGTACGAGAAGCTCATGACGGTGTCTGCGGGGCCCATCAGCCTGGCCCTAAATTGTAAGACCACCTTCACCGAATGGGCTACTACTGGCCCACAATGGTGGCAGATGCGATAGACTATGCTAGAAAATACAAAGCCTGCCAAGTCCACGCGGACTTCATTCACCAACCATCCAAATTTCTACATCCGACAGTGGCATCCTGGCCATTCGAAGCATGGGGAATGGATATCATTGGTCCAATCACCCTACCTTCCTCCCGAGGATATTGCTTCATACTTGCGATCACTGATTACTTCTCCAAATGGGCGAAAGTTGTCCCACTCGCAGAAGTCAAGACTTCAAACGTGATCAGCTTCCTTAAGCATCACATCATCTACCGCTTTGGACTGCCCCGAAGAATCATCCATGATAATGGTCCGTAGTTTGTAAGCCACGTTTTCTATCGGTTCTGTGATAAGCACTGCATCCAAAATATTGCTTCAACGCCATACAATCCAGCAGCGAATGGGTTGGCAGAGGCATTCAACAAAACAATCATCAAACTCCTTAAGAAATTTGTCTCTTCCAACAAACGCGACAGGAACGCGAAGCTCGGTGAATGTTTATGGGCGTACCGTACTACAGTCCGAACAGCTACCGGAAACACACTATTCTCCCTGGTGTAGGGGAGTGAGGCAGTTCTTCCATTAGAGACTCAAATACCCTCACTCCACGTCGCCCTCACTTATCAATTGACGACGGATGACAACTACCGACGTCGATTACAAGAGTTTGAGGCCTTAGATGAAAAGCGCCTTCTAGCTCAGCAAAGGATCGAGCTATACCAAGCACGCATCTCAGGAGCCTTCAACAAGAAGGTCAAAATCAGAACATTCCAAGTGGACGATCTTGTTCTGGAAGTCCGGAGGCCAATGGTCATGACTCACAAGACCGCCGGCAAGTTTCAGCCAAAATGGGAAGGTCCATTTGTCATCGAGGCCGTGTTCTCCAACGGTGCTTACCACCTCGCTAAGTAAAACGGAGACTTGCTCATGTTGCCCGTCAACGGCAAGTTCCTGAAGAAATATTATGTCTAAACAACATTCTCTCCAGATTATCGAGTCACGTACCCGCTGGTACCTCTGAACTCACCATCACAATATTCCAGATTTTCGAGTCATGTACCCGCTGGTGCCACTGAACTCACCCTCATAGTTTTTCAGATTTTTGAGTCACGTACCCGCTGGTACCACTGAACTCACCCTCATAGTTTTCCAGATTTTCGAGTCATGTACCCGCTTGTGCCACTGAACTCACCCTCATAGTTTTCTAGATTTTCGAGTCATGTACCCGCTGGTGCCACTGAACTCACCCTCATAATTTTCCAGATTTTTGAGTCATGTACCCGCTGGTACCACTAAACTCACCCTCATAGTTTTCCAGATTTTCGAGTCATGCACCCGCTGGTGCTGCTGAACTCACACATCTACAAAATTCCAAATTATCGAGTCACGTACCCGCTGGTACCGCTGAACTCACATCCTCCATATCCTAGATCATCGAGTCATGTACCCGCTGGTGTCGCTGAACTCACACATCTACAATATTCCAAATATCGAGTCATGTACCCACTGGTGCCTCTAAACTCACATCCCAGTCACTCTTTCAGATAGTAAGTCATGTATGATCATACCTCTAAACTTTCTTCCTGAAGGGGCTCCTCCCTCATGATCCACTACCCGCACTCCCAGTGCACAAAAAAGGGTAACGGATCCACAAATTTCCAAAACGAACATGTCGATGATTACCTCTGAGTCGTTCCACTTCCGCCAAAAACAAATCACCCCCTTGCATAGAACTTCTATGTCCTTATTACCTCTGAGTCGTTCTATGTGCCCTCCTTCATTGATCCTACTCCTGTCATGTCCTCATTACCTCTGAACGGGAAGGCTCCGTCGAAGAAACCTTCATACTTGCCATGTCCTCATTACCTCTGAGTAAGTGTGATGATCCCCTTTCGACCTATTATCTGTACCCACAACCAGAGTACGCCAAGGGTAATAGGTCCACAAATGTCCTCTGTTGACCACAAATGTCCTCTGTTGACCACAAATGTTCTCTGTTGACCATAAATATCCTCTGTTAACCACAAACGTCCTCTGTTGACCATCAATATCCTCCGTCGAGTTCACTCCTGCCATGTTCTCATTACCTCTGAGTAGGAAGACTCTACGTTTAAAAAAAACTTTCCTACTTGCCATGTCCTCATTACCTCTGAGCAAGTATGTCGGTTCCCCTTCATCTTATTATCCGTATCCTAAACCAGGGTACGCCAAGGATAATAGGCCCACGAATATCCTCAGCTAAATTTCTTAGCGCAAACCGACCATCTCATCATGCCCCAGGAGCCCAGCTGCTCTACGGCATTCATTTTTCCAATACCAAGAGCACCCATGACCACCTTATCATGGTTGCTTCAGGTATCCTGACCAAAACTTGTTATATGTACCTAAAACCAAGGTATGCCATGGGTAACAGGTCTACAAATATATCCCCTATGCGGGGGAGAACATCACCACAATATCACAGGCGCAGCAAGCAATACAAATGAAGGGTAGAATTGAAAGCACTCTTTATTTGAAGGAAAAAAAAAGCACTACATGTTTGGGACCACGTCCCGTTCAAAAGAAAAAGAGAGAAAACAAAACAAAAGAAAGAAAGGCCGACTACAGCTCAGCATTACACAATTCCAGGAGCCGGTTTCTCACTGAGGTGGTCCCCCGCTCAATCCGTCGTCGAGCCCGACGCTCGGCTTCCTGGAATAACCGTTCCCCATCATCCAAGCCCAAGAGCGCCTGGTAGTCGTCTTCCAATTTCTTCAGGGCAGTCTCCAGGTAAGTCGAAGCCTGATTAACCCCGTCAGCCTCCTGAACAATTAGCCCCCTGCCCGACTGCCCCGGTAACTGGCCCGCTAAACTCGAGCCCCCAGAGGGCCCATCAAGACGAGTCGGACAGTGAGGGGGTACACCCCTCTCCACCAGTGCCCCTTCGGCTGGGTTTGTCTCAACAATGTCCATCACCGGCACTGGAGAGGCAGGACCTGTAGGCCCAGAATAACAATCAATCGACGTAACCCGAAGGACGTGATGATAGAGCAGATAGGCTTCCTCACAGGTTAAGATTCGGCTAATCTTACCAGGGAGGGGCATGAAGGCTGCAGCTCATCCACGGCTGGCATGGTCCCCTCACCCGCGATCCTCGAGTGAAACTCAGCCACGTCCTCTGTCCCCGCCACCTCGAAGGGGGATACAGATTAATCTGCATCATCTTGAAGAGGAACAGACTCACGGGAGTCCCCGTCCTCCTGGATCACCACCTCGGCATCTTAAAACTCTTCTTCTTCTCCTGACACCTAAAAGAGGGAACGACGACGATTAGAATTGAAGCTAGAAGGAAAGAAGGAAGAAGGAACCGAGAGCGGTTTTGTTACCCCTCGAACGATGAGATGATGTCAATCGCAACCAGCTTCCGGGATCGAGAAACACTGCCAAGGGGAGAAACTTGCCTGCTACGTTTTGGAGTAGGAGCAGGCGCAACGAGTGACTGATCCTCCAATATCTCATCTGACAAAATAGGCGGCTGATCCACCTCTCCGTCTGCCACTGGAAGGATAGATTCATCTCCATCATGCTCGTTGCCTTCATCACCCTCAACAGCGGAATCCAAATCTGGCGCTTCGACTCTAGTCTTTCTTTTCTTAGCCCCTTGAGAGCCTTCCTCCAGACCGGTACCAACAATAAAACTGGTACCTGGGTTAAAACCGACCGGGGGTTTGTTCGCCATGACATGATACAAAGCCGCCATATACAAGATCTCCACTGACTCCTTAATGGCACGGACCGAGAAAATGGTACGAGTATGGAATGAATCATAATATTGCCAAGCCCTGATACCATCAAGAAGGCTACCTTCATAACCCAGACAAGAGCTGGGGCTGTCTAGACAAAGTTGGCTGTATCCAAACTGTCGGGCAAACCTGTTAGGCAGATAAGGCTCCAGAAAGACAGTATTGCGGTTACGATACACCAGATGTGCGGGGCGGATGTTACGCAGCCATAGGAGCATCTGGCCATCCAGAAGCTGAGGAGGCACAATACCGTCAAGATGTACAGCCTCTATGTCCCTGGCGGTAAAGCGAGGGACGGATACGAAAATATGATACTTATCTGCCCTCGCCAATGCCATCCGGCAAGCCCGCATGGTCTCACATTCCCAAGGCTCGTCACGATAGCGGAAGATAAATGCGTCATCATCAGTCACACCGTCTTCAGAGCCCGGTCTCATCAAAAATAGATAATGTATCAGCAGCCACCCCATCAAATAGTGGTAGGGTAACTCAATTCGTTCAAAATCCTTGGTCATGTGACGAGCAATGACTTTGGATGTGAAGGTACGAAGGCCACGGTGTATGCTGCACACCATGGCCGGGAGGAGAGCTAGCCTGATTCGCAAAACTAACTTCACAGCCGGAAGGATAAAGTTACGACTAATTCTCTCAATAGAACCGGCTCCTCCCGAGACTACACAATTTTGTAGCCAGATCATCAAAAATCCCGCCAGAAGTACCTTCTCGGACATCTCTTGGGTATCTTGGTAAAAGTAACCAAAAGGGTCAGTCTTACTCCCAAATCTATCACTGGTAGTGGCCACTCTCTTAGTCGACGACACAAAGTCCTTAACCGCTTCCCGAGATCGAGGGCGACGAGAGGTGACTTGACCTGAGGCATCTGTCGGGAAGAGATAGTGCACCCAGTCCTTGGTGTGGGGAGCATTCCCTTCCGAGTTACTATCCTTTCGGGTTATCTGATGACATGTGCTATAATGGCACAGTATCTCTAGGTAAAGAGCCACGAAGCCAGGATACCGTCGTTCCAAATCTTCGAGTTCCTCATTAGTGGGAGTATACGCTTCAAAAGCTTCGTCCCCCCAAGGAAGCTTGGAGACCGCGTGCATTTCATGAAGCGCGAGTCCCATTTCCCCTACAGGTGTGTAAAAGGTTCCCGTACGGCAATTATACATCTCCAGCAGAGACATGAACAGCTTCTTGTTTATGGACAAGCCATGACTGGTGCCTCGGATAGCGTGGTAAAGGCCAATCTCACACAAAAAGGCCTCATACTTCTGCAAGATCCACGTAAACAAATTGGTCCACGAGGGAATAGGGTGTACCCAACCAGGGAACATCAACCGGCCAACGGGATAGGAGCCCTTCCGAGCAAGTTGATTTATAAAAGTATCGGCGGTAGAAAATGTGAAGTTAGGGCCCGCTACATTCAAGAAAGAACCTGGGACCAATCCCGTCACAGAACAGCTAGTATGCACCTTGCCGGCAGTCACGGACTTCATATTGTTATTATAATGGATGTTTCCCACAAACATCCCACTTCTGGTAGGAGTTAAAGTCCCCTCCATCTTCCGGTCCAATAGGAGCATATTGAACCAAGATAATGGAAAGTGTCGCTCCATCTGGGGGATACGGATCGCCATTCCGTTAGAGACAAAACTCCAATTCTCCGACACCTCCAGAACATGATTGTTCTCCACGGTCAAGGCATCTCCAAAGAAGAAAGCAGACTTCAAATATTTTCCTTCGAATTTCCCGGAGTTCATCATAGCGTTAAGAAAGTGGAAAGACTGGTACTTGATGGCATTCAGTCTAGCCAGAGGCTCATCGCTCGGAAACTGGTCCGTCATATGCTGAACAATATGGTCGTACCTATAGCCGAGAGCAGCTTGGGCGCTACCCACCAAACGTTCTCCAGCAGCGTTAACCGGAAGATTCACTGAAGAAAAAATAGAGAAAGATAAGTTAAACGGATGGATAAAGAGAACTGATTGGGTGCTTCCAAGCCTCATGCGGCTCAGGAAAATATCCATGTGGCTCCATGAAGCCTTATGCGACTCCGAAGCCTTATGCGGCTCCAAAAAGTCTCATGCGGCTCAAGCTCAGAAGAACACTTATGCGGCTCCGTGCAATAAAAGTCTATGCGGTTTAGCGTTGCCTATGCGGCTTCGCCGACGAAGCACATATACAGACACGGTGGTTTTCTTATGCGGCTCGCAGCTCAGCCGTAGGGCAAACATGCGACTTGCAAAGACTCGTGCATAAAGTATGAGACGTAGCCATGGCAGTTAGGGTTCTTTAACTCATACATTGTCCTTACCAGTAATGGGGGGTGAACGTCAGGATGAACATCAGGTACGACGACCGACGGAGGAGTAGCCGCAGTCGAGGCGGAAGTAGAGGCTGCCTTCTTTTCCTTTGCTGCCACGATCTTCTTGGGAGCCATTAGTTATCGAAGAGGAGAAGGGCAATCGAGATAGGGAAGATTTGAGAAAAAAAAGAAAGAAAGTAAAGAAGCCCTTTCTCTCTTCAAACTCTTCCTATTTATAGGAGGACGGGAGAAGGAGAACACGTGGGCCAGTAACCGCCTCATAAAAAGCGAAACCGACTCCTCGGGTTTCGTCTCCAAGATTCACCCAGGGCGTAAAATTCGAAAGATTTAATGAGCTGACCCTTGGGATTCCCCCCTACAAAACGGCGCTGAAACGAATTTGAGGCAATTAAAGACCCGCACACGTGGCGAGAAGTTATGCGGCTGAACAGTCCCCTGCGACTGAACCACCTACACGGCTGAACAATCTATGCGGCCAAGATCTCTATGCGGTCAGGGTTTCATATGCGGCCAAAAAGGAAATACAGCCATGCTTCTTATTCAAAGTATTTCAATTTTGTAAATTAAAAACTTTGAAGGGGGTCTTGTAGAAGCATGGAAAATATTAAAGAAAATGACCCATGCGGCCAGGAAATCCCATGCGGCTCGGAAAGCCCATACGGCTCAGAGAGTCATGCGGCATAAGGGACTATGCGGCCCAAGACATCCCATGCGGCTCAGAAGATACGTGGCATAACAGTGCTCCCCTCCGCCCCCATACCGCATTAATCACTCTAACGGCTGACAACTCGGAAAAAGTGACAGCCCTGACATGAAAAGGTAATTATGACACTGTCATAATGACCTAGGGAAGAGAAAGAGATCTCTGACACAAATCCCCCGAGAGTCATAAAAATGCCACGTGGCCTCGCCACATGGGCGTTCGTATGCGGCTCGAGCAAAGACTTCTCATGCGGTTCAGAATAAAGCCGTCCTATGCGGCTCAGGCCGAGATAGCCTCATGCGGCTCGAGCAAAGACTTCTCATGCGATTCAGAATAAAGCCGTCCTATGCGGCTCAGGCCGAAACAGTCTCATGCGGCTCAAAACGGAGGCCTTTCCATGCGGTTCAAGAGGACCATTTCCATACGGCTTAGGAGGATGTATCCCTATGCGGCTCGTAATGATCATCTCTATGCGATTCAGAGGTTCGAGGGAGGGCCACTACCCAGGCAGCCCTGACACGTGGCCCAAAACCATATGCGGCTCAAAAGCATATGCGGCTCAATCTTCATGCGGTTTAGATCCCCCAGTGGTTCCTAGGACACGTATCCTAAGCCGATCTATTTCTCAGATTTATTGCAGTCAAAGATCAGGTCAAATCCCCATAATCTGGGATACGTGGCAGGAGAATAAATCAAATTTATTCGCAGACTTCAGAAGATCATTATGAGAAAGATTTATTCCAATCAGCATTAATTGCTGATGAGATTTGGTGTAATCTACACTCAATGGTCCGAATTCGTCACAATCAAAACGAATGGCCTAGATTGACCAATCCACAGGCCACCGCCATCTCCAAAAGGCAATCATTGCAAACCCTAATGATGCCCTCCACTATTATAAATAGCAAGGTGTCATTTCCTTGTGATATATTGACGGAGAGAGATACGCACATACAGAGAGACACTTCTCCCAATAATCAGAGAGAAAAATCCACATAGATCAATCCAGAGAGAGAAGCCAGAAGAGCAATACGAGGAGAGAAAGAAGAGCATTTCTTCTAACGCCAAGCAATCTTCTGGAGCCAAGGCTGCATACTGATCGTCCAAGGAGTAAGACAGAGCTGCCGTCGCTTTCTCGAGCCTCTATCGTCACCCCCCCAGAATCTAAAATAAACAATTGTACTTAGATTGTTGTACCTAGGTTTTCGTCCCTAGGCTTTCTTTGTACAAGCGAGTTTGTAACGTGAAGTAAAAGTCCGGTCCTCCGATAATTGTTCTGTTCTTTTATATTTTATGGCAAACAACGACGTCCAACTCGAGGAAGGAATACGTGCAGAAGATCTTGGGGTCGTTCGCTCGAGATTGCCAGGAATTACTTGTATACTTTCCACCGCAGGTATAATTTGTGAACCCTAGTTTCCGTCTATAAAGGGTTAGAATACGTATTAGATCTGTTTAACTTTCTATCGATCAATACACACACCAAAGGAAGGGTCCTGGGAATCCCCAGTTCCATCAGCTAGATGTTTAATTTGTCAACAAGTGAAAGCTAGCAGACAGAGACCAGCAGGACTGTTACAGCCGCTAGACATCCCGGAGTGGAAATAGGAACACTTGACAATGGACTTTGTGTCGGGACTGCTTCGATCCCAAGGAGGGAAGGATGCTATTTGGGTTATCGTGGACCGACTCACGAAGTCAGCTCACTTTATCCCCTTCAAGGTTGGTCTATCCACCGAGAAGTTGGCAGCACTGTACATGCGACACATCTACCGGATTCATGGAGTTTCGGTAAGTATTGTGTCTCACAGGGATACCAGGTTCACCTCTCACTTCTGGAAGAGTTTGCATGACAGTTTGGGAACGCAACTGAAGTTCAGCACCGCCTACCATCTCCAGAATGAAGGACAATCAGAGAGAACAATCCAGACGCTAGAAGACATGCTGAGATCCTGTGTCTTAGAATTTGGAGGGTCTTGGGAAGACCAATTGCACTTGGTAGAGTTCTCCTACAACAACAGCTACCAAGCTAGCATCGGTATGACACCGTTCGAGGTACTCTATGGACGTCATTGCCGTACTCCACTTGCTTGGGACGACGTCGGAGAACGAGTATTGCTCAGACCTGAGATGGTGACCGATGCAGCAGGGAAGTAAAGATGATCAGAGACAAGCTCAGGATTGCCCAGGACATACAGAAGCATTGGGTCGATAGCAGCCGACGACCGTTGGAGTTTGAAGAATATGACAGTGTGTTCGTGAAGATCTCTCCTACCAGAGGAACCACCCGTTTCAACAGAGCAGGAAAGCTAAGCCCCAGGTATATTGGTCCTTTTGAAGTACTTTACAGGATTGGAGAAGTTGCTTATCGGGTGGCTCTACCCCCAAGTCTCGAAGGCGTCCACAACGTCTTCCACATTTCGCAGCTGAGACGCTACATCTCGGACCCGAGCCACATCTTGGACCATTCGGAGCTGGAAATTGGACCCAGCCTTACAGTGCCAGAGAAGCCAGTGGCAATATTGGACAGAGGAGAGAAGAAAACCAGGAATTCTGTGACGCCAATAGTCAGAGTTATGTGGTGGCACAACTCACCAGGCGAGTCTACCTGGGAGTGAGAAGACAAGATACGGGAGCAGTATCCGTATTTGTTTGAGACTTGAGGTAACCCCTAACCCTGCCTTTAATTTCGAGGATGAAATTTTCTAAGGAGGGAAGATTGTGAAACCCTAATTTTTAATTTATTGGATTTTGCCAGTTAGTGATAATTAGGTTAATTATTATTTATTATTATTAGTATATATTAATATTACTATTATTATTATTATTGTATATTATTATTTAGTCAGATTTAGGAAAAAATATTATTTTAAAATTATCGTTGATTTTTTATTGTAGCACTGCCCCGATCCCGAGTCCGGACTCCGAACCCGAGTTCGAACCCGATTCGATTTCCCGAAACCCGATCCCGATCCAATTCTTTTATTTTTGAAATCCTAGTTAAAATCTAGTATTAATTATTAGTTTTATAAAGAAAAAAATATATTAGTCCTTTGGCTTGGTTACTCACGACCAAACCAGCCAGCACCACTCCTTCCTATTCTTCAGCAACCCCTCTTTTCCCTCAACTCTCCATTCTCTCAAAACCCACACCCCACCAACTAACACCACCACCACCATCACTAACTCATTTTTCCCCCTCACTCACCCCCTCCAGAACTCTCCCGCGTACGCCGACCCCGCTCCCCGCGATCGCCCGTGCCCTCCGGCCTCCGCCGACCCCAGCGCCAGCCGCCCCGGTCTCCGACCGCGTCCAGCCGTGGTTCCACCCTCCCGCGCACGCCTGCAGCGCCTCCTCGCCGAGCTCCTGTGTTTTCGCGGGTCCCCGATCTCTAGATCCGCTGTCCGGTTCATTTCCGCGGTTTCGGTTTTCGCTGTCCAGCACAGTCCTATCTTCCGATCTGCTGTCGCGTATTTCTTTCTCCCATTTTCATCTGAGAGCTCTAGCCGAGCAATCCGAGGTATACTTCTGTGTCCCCGTGTCCATTCCGTAGTGTCAATGATGATACGGTTACCGGTCCCGTCCCGGGATTCGGCTGCGTTTTCGATTTCTTCGGATTCTGAACTTTCCTTCGGAAAGTTTCTGTGGTTTTGTTGTCTGTGAGAATTCCGAGTTTAGTTTCAGAATTTCCGAAACTATTATATTTGGGTTCTGTGATCATTTTTTTTAGTTGTTCCATAGTATTTTCGGGTTTTCCGAAATGTATTTCGGAAACGCTCTGTGAATGGGATTTTTTATATATTTCATGGATGGAAATTATTTTTAGTGGACTTCCCTGGTTTGGGATAATTATTTTGGTTTTTGCTGGCATTTTCTCAGTATTGGGTTGTCCCAGTTATAGAGGAAATGTTGCCAAAATTTTCTTAAAAAGTTTTGAAATACTTTCCAAAATCAGTTATTTTGCAAAGGAATTATTTAGTTGATTTTTATTTTCGGGCGACGACCGTACCGGTCTGTGGGCTCTAGCAAAATGCAAACGAAATCGGTATTTTCCGGACGTTGAGTCATTAGCTAAAAATAATATTTTGAACCAAGTCTGAGACGCATTTAATTTTTATCTTTAACTTATAATTATTATTTTTAGAACGGGTACTGCTGTTAGTATTTTTGGTGCAGGGCTTCGGCCTGCTGAATGGACCGCTTCCCGGTGTTCAGGATTCACCTGAATTTTATTATTTCTTCTAAATTCATTTATGTAAATAATTGTAAGGGCATAAGCCCAGTTTTCTATTTTCTTTGCTGCGACCCTGTATTGTGTTGCGTAGCTTTTTTTTATTTTCTGAGTTATTGTTTTGGCTTTAAACGCGTAGATTATTAAAATAAGTATTTATTTTAATATAGAAAAGTAATAAGGTTTTCTCACAGTAAATAAATTAGTAAAATTACAAGTTTGTTATTTAAACAAATTTACGTTCTTCTCATTTAAAGAAAAATATTAGTTTTATATATAATATTACAAAAATACAAAGTTTTGCCAAATTAACCGGTAATGTCCATTTTTCCAATTAATCAATAACCGGCTTATTTTAATTAAATAACAACGATCGTAGAATTGCGACATTAGACGTTTTCCGGTAGAATAATTAATAAACTTAAAATTGAATTAGGACCAATTCTAGAGATTGTAACTAGCACACCTAGAATGGTTTCATATTGGTTCTAAGTCAAGGTTCTCAACTGTAGGATCTCGGAGACGAACCTTACATCCTCCTCGAAACCGACTTTACCGATCCAGTCATAAACAAAGGCAAGTTACGATTATATTTTTCTTGTATTTTATTTCGTAATTTTCTAGCTGCATGTTCAAACCACATTGTTACACGGGACCCTCTCCTATGGTTCAGATATTGATTGATTGATTGTAGGAATTGGGGGAATAGTGTAACGTTTATGGCCAATACCCCTCATATTGCATATTGTGTGAGCTTACCCCTCTTACACACGGGGATAAGCCGTATCGCGTCGCTAGGACGCTATTGTATAACCCAAGCCGGTCATAGACGATTACACATTCAAATCACATTGTTTTCAATTGTAGAATGCTGGAAAATATTGTTTAAACTGTTTAGCCTGTACTTTTCCTTTATTACTTGAAATATGAGATACATATTCGTACTTGCTCCCTCCTGACTGGAGACAACATTTTTAGGTGATATTGAGGATGCTGAGCTATTGTACAATAGCTATTATGACCCGGTTCTGTACCCTGTGGTGTTGCCAGAGTCCCCCTTGGAGGACGCAGGACCTGAGGCCGACGAGCTGACCACTTATCTAGTTATTTTCAGTTTCAAGATTTATTGTTTTGGAATTTTTGTTAATTTGAATTCAGCTTTTCATTTCAGTTCTTACTTTCCAGTTGTACTTTTCAATTATTGAATAAAAGTTTTAAAATTTTCGTATATTGAGTTGTGACAGATGTATAGATGTTGCTATGAATACCTACAAATATAATAGCTTACTGCCGTCGTCTCACAACAGTGCAGGCTGGGCATGATCCGGTTCGACCCACTTATTTGGGATTGGGTCCTGACAGCCTATTTGCTAGTACGACTTGGTTTACAATGTATTCCAAGACTCAATAAAAAAGAAAATTACATTGCTTTAAGGAAATACATTCTTGAGTGGCAAACAACTTCAGTCTTGAACTGAGTAGATATCCATCTTTGATCAGTGTCCAAAATGTCGTTAGTAAACATCTAAATTGATTCGTATATCGAGACAGAGTTTGATCAATTATTAAAATTAGGTTTAACCATGACCAATGGGCCAACAATCTCCTCCATTTTGATAATTGACAAACCTTGACCGATATAACATTTTGGTTTTGATCAATTTAAAAGTGTGCCGAATGTACCGAGAGATAAAATGAAAAAATTGTTCCTGACCTGTATGCATGAAGATGTTAGATATTATTTCTCTCTCATTGTCACTTAGCAAAATAATTGCAAAAGAGAAAGCTCCCACGTAATAAATGCATAAGTAACAATCAGGGAAGAAACAAAAAAAATATGAATAACATTATTTCAACACAGGCATGGTTTAAACATTGACAGAAAAATAAGATAAGAGATATGGTATAAACAACACAGGCATGGTAATAAAGCTGAAACAAATAAAATGCTAAGCTGAATAATAAACTAAAGTGAGTCATATGCCAAACTGAGGCATAAAAAACATATGTCTATCAAAGTCACAAATCATATCCAAATAAAAGAGTACTGATAATATCTTGAAATGTCGGAGCATTTTCAAGTAAACATAAGACAAAATAGACAGTCTCAAAAAGTAACTACTCAAAAATCATCCTCATCCTCATTATCATCGGCTGCAGTGCCAACATGTCCAGATGGACCAGCTCCAGAAGTATGTGGAGTAGCACCAAAAGTATGATACCAATTATATGCGTTCCCTGGCTGGAACAGAGAGTGGACCGCCTCATCGTCAATACGGTAGCCAGATACAGAAGGGTCTCGAGGAAGAGAGCTAGCAAAGTGACCCGTCTATGCAAATCTCATATCGATAAAGGAGTTGGCAATTGCCTGGAACTGAGTCACTTCACGGAACTCATGTTCCCTGGAAGTGTCAACGAAGAATGTCTGCAGATCTGATAGATGCTGGTGAATACCCTCAAAGGTCATAGGGTAAGACTGAGGAGGACCAGGTGCTGTAGGTGTAGGTGCAGGAGGAGCAGGTGCAGTAGGTAGAGGAACAGTAGCAATGTTGTGACGAGAAAGCTTGAGCAACTTGGGCTCAGGGTCCAGAGCACAAGTGGATAAGTCAAGATCGAATCTCTGAAAGATGCATGAGATAATCATCGCATAAGAGAGGTTCCGGTCTCTTTCGCGACATCTATCCATCATCTGAATGATAATCTTAGGGGCAGAAAAAGGAATCCCCTTAAGAATGTGATATAAAGCAGAAAGCTCGAGTGCAGTGACATCATCTTTTGAAGTGAATTTTGGAAGTAGAGTAGAATAGATGATGCGATGTAATTCGTAGTTAAAGAAGTTCTGGTTATTGGCCTTGAACTTTCTAGGACAAGCACGTACGGGTGCACAAAGCTCATTCTTGAAACTAACGAGAGTCGTACCCTCGGGGAAATCGAAATCACTGATGTCATCGAGCGGGGCACCTTCGTTTGGTAGACCAAGGATTTCCGCTAGCAATTCATCATTGAACTTGATATCTATCCCGCCGACACGAGTTCTTGCGGTAAAAGCGTCCAACACGAAATTACAGTAAAATAATCTAGTGGCATTAGTAGCTATAGGAAATTTTAAAGTAGCAAAGTTATATAACCCTAATGCATCAAAGTAAGGACGGTGGTCAGGAAATATAGTCCATTTGATCGAAGATCCGGTACATATAGTACGCATAATAAAGTCGGCATACCAAAGTAAGGCTTGGTCGGGAGTTTTGAAATAAAACTCGTCCGATGCACCGTCATCCGATTGGAACGAAGAAAAGAGGAAATCCGTATGCGGATCAGAAGACGATGCCTCTTCACTGGCATGGGTCTTCTTCCTCTTGAAAGGATTGAATTCCTTAGGCATTCTATCCCAAAATCTAGAAACCCTAATAAAAAAGGATTGAATTCCTTAGGCATTCTATCCCAAAATCTAGAAACCCTAATAATTTAAAAGTGGAGGAGAGAAGGAATTATACCTTCCGAGAATCAGGTATGCTGTAGAGGACGAAATTCTCCGCACGAATCCAAATTTTGGATGAAGATCTCCACGTAGATTGGAAGAAGGAAGGTGGAGAAGAACTAGGGTTTCTGGGTCGCTGCTGCTGCTGTTGATGTGGTTTTGGAAGAATGAAGAAGATGGGGGCCTCGGGTTCTGACTGATATATATATACCGAGCCGAACTCTGGCTGAATTCGGACCGAACTCGGGCTGAATTCGCCAAGGGTTCTCCTGGCTATATATAAAAAAAAATTATGGGGCCACATCTTTTTCATCAATTCATTTCAAATTATTAATTCAAAGTTTAGTAATTTTAAATTTCAAATAATAATAATATTATTATTTTATAAATTAATATTCTTTACTCAGCGTCTGTTTTAGATTAGTTGTAGGAGTACTGTCCCAGCTAACGGAGGTTCACCGGAGAACTTTTAAATACCGCTTTGCCTCGACCGTAGTCGTGGTGACAGACACTCTTTTTAGGCTTGTCTTAAAAACAGTTATTGAGTATTGAATAATTAATTTAATAAAATAAAATTAATTAATATTATTGACATCTAAAATTCCTAATTCTCGACGTAAATAATTGAAACGATCTTCCGCTAGAGGTTTTGTGAGTATGTCAGCTAATTAATTCTGTGTGTCTATGTATACAAGGTCTATATCTCCATTTTATTGATAATCTCTAAGAAAATGATGTCGAACCTCGATATGCTTAGTACGAGAGTGACATACTGGATTCTTAGTCAAATTAATATAACTAGTGTTATCACAAAAAATGGGTAATCCATAGTCTTCTAAAGTTTGCTTCATCCACAAAATTTGTGCACAATAACGTCCTGTGGCGATATATTCAGCCTCGGTTGTTGATAATGCGACATAATTATATTTTTTGCTAAACCAAGAGACTAAAACTTTTCCTAGGAAATGATATATGTTGCTGGTACTTTTCTATCTACTTTGCATCCGGCAAAATCAGCATCAGAATAACCGATTAAGTCAAATGATGTGGTTTTGGGATATCATAAGCCGACAGATGAAGTACCTTTAAGGTATCGGAAGATACGATTAACTGCGCACATATGTGATTCCTTAGGATTAGCTTGAAAACGTGCACACAAGCAAATACTAAACATAATGTCTCGTCGACTAGCAGTTAAATACAGTTGGCTACCGATGTCACAACCCGCACCCTAGAGTAAGGGCACGAGACGTGGGTACGTCCAGCCTACGCCGTAGTGTCGACGGTAGAACGCTGTCCTAGGTCAACATACATCTAAAAATATAACTCTACACAGTTTATACTCCCCGAATGGGGGTGACATAGCAGTAAATGAACTCAATCACAACTAAGGAAGAGATAGCACGATATGATATAAAACTCAAGAAAATATAGTTGATAAAGTAGTCTAAGATAATATCCCAACAAACATCGAGAGTACAAATCCCAGCTACTGAATACGAAAGAATATATACAACTCAGAATCTCTAAACAGAAGTAAAATCTAGCTAAACAGTCTCAAGACAACATAAAATAAGATAAGCCTAACTAAACTAGTCTAGGCAGTGGGGGTGATGTCCTCAGCTAGAGCTGGGTCCTCCTGAGAGTGCAGCTCGCAAGTGTAGTCTAGGGATGCCCCGTAGAAGGAATCCACATAGGCCTCCTCCTCGTCCTCTGTAATATTTTCAACAGGTCCAGTCAGAACAGGAGCGAGTACAGTACATCTCAACAGTTCATAGCAGGTTAGAAAATATAATCATGCAGTAAAGTAAGATACAGGTACTGAAGGAAATGCAGTATGTAAACATAGAGAGAGAGCTGTAATAGAAATATCTACTATAAATAGAGACTAACAGTGGCTAGTGAGTTAGAGTACAATATAGACATGTAAATGGCACAGGAGATTCTGATAAGACACTAGGGAAAGATTCTGACGAGATACTACTTGGGTATTATTCACATGTCTACTTCTACTCTCCTGTACCACCAATTAATACACAAGGATCCAACCAGGTTATGTTATAATTTCATGCAAAGGCCCCCGAAGAGTGATACATGGATGTCCCATAAATGGGGATTCTAGGAGATTCTAGGATACCCAGTAAATGGAATAAGGATTCTAGGAGACTCAGTGATCATAAGGGTATATGTCACAAGTGATCAAGAACCAATGAAGCATAGTGATACGCCATGTAAGTAAAACGTACAGAACTTGTAGTACCCGATACTCCCTAAGGATAACATCTCAAGAAGGGATCCATATAATACCAATCAGTGTGACCAATGTGACAGTAACAAGTAAAGTAATTTAATACAGGAAATAATTCTAAGCAGGATATGAAATGATTAGAGAATGTACTCGCCTGGTATCTGAGTGTCCAATTGAAAGTACTATCCGAGGTGTGGTGTCTAGCTCCTATTTAGAACAGCACAAGTCACAACAAGTCCAAAATGATAAAATGAAACACTGCAATGCATTCAACATGAATCTAGGTCAATCTAGGCCAAAGTCGACTCTTGGTCAGCTCTGGTCAACCCTAGAAGTCAAACTAGGTCAACTATGGTCAAACTAGGTCTAACAAGTCTACACTAGTCTAGCAAGTCTATTCTAGGTCTAACAAAGCTATACAAGACCATTCTAGACTTTCTAGGCAAACAAACTCATATATATGCCATAGGCTGTATCATGCCTATAGGCCAATCCTAATACAAGACTATATGACATCATCTACATCTAAAATACTACACATATGATATGTTATCTAACACAACATAGAATACACTAGCTTTAAGTTATAATACATATTCATTAGGAACCCTCACATATATATACCTACATATAGATATAGGTTTAAAACATATAGATTATAGATACACATTACCTTATATATATATATATATATATATATATATATATATATATATATATATATATATATATATATATACCTATACATGTAATGTGTATATATATATATATATATATATATATATATATATATATACACATTACATGTATAGGTATATATATATATATATATATATATATATATATATATATATATATATATATATATATATATATATATATATATATATATATATACCTATACATGTAATGTGTATATATATATATATATATATATATATATATATATATATATATATATATATATTTTTTTTTTGTATATGTGTATATGTATATATATATATATATATATATATATATATATATATATATATATATACACATTACATGTATAGGTATACATCTTTTTAATATATTCATGCATATGTATATAGAGGGGGCAATGTAATGTGTGTGTGTTGTGAAGGGTGTGAGAGTGCAATGTGTGTGTGTGCTAGAGGAAAAGACGTGTGTGTATAGTGTCCTGTGTACAGGAGTATAGGTGTGTGTGATAGTAGGAAGGTGTGTGTATAGGTTAGAACCTGTGTGTGTGTTATGAGTGGGCAGAAACATGTGACAGGTAATAAGAAATAGGCAGGAATGTGAATGTGTGCAGGGGTTAGCAGGAATTAGGAAATATGTGACTGAATTTCCAACAGTGCAGGAATGAAGAGACAGTGTACAGTGCCAACTTGTATGTCCAAACCACATACCATGTGAGCCTCAAGTCCCTATCATTAGTTAACATAATAGGGAATGAATTCTCAGGTTTGAAGGAAAACACAGGATTGTGTGTTCCCAGATTTCTCATGTAAAAACAGTTCAATTTTTCCTAATCCCATCTCAGGTTTGTGTAGACTCAGAGTTTCCAATCATCTCACAGGTTCAATTCCCTTTTCATTAGAACCCATAATACATTTCAAAATAATGTATCCTCACAACCTAGCATGTCATCTACTGATCAGTAATGAAATCAGAACTAATACTGAGTATAACTCATTAAGGGAAATAGAATGAAGGACAGTGATATTTTCACTGATACAATAGTGTATCAGTCAAATACCCTCTTCTCTGCAATTTAACTTTTATTCAAGAATTCAAACCCAAACTGAAACCCCTACATCCTAAAACATGATATTAAATGTGTAGTAATTTAAACATAACATAATACATGATATTAACCCATTAACTGCAAATCGAAACAGGAAACAAACAGTGAATCCTATCACTGATACTCAACAGCATCTGAAATTAGGGAATTTCCATTTGACATTGAAATAACTTTTAATAATCCATGAAAAGGGTTGGTAAATAATATTTAGTGTGTGCACGTGTCATACACTTAATTTCGTGTCCAGAAACTAGACACGGATGTGTCCAAACCAATACACACGCACACACGAGACTGCACGAGCTCGAGTGACCTGTGCATGTGTCCGCACGCATCCGACACGCAACCAAATGACACGATACTTAGGGAGTGTCGTGTCAGACACTGCCTCGAGCTCCACATCAAATGACACGTGCCCACGTGTCCTAAATAGCCCATACGAGCCCACGAGCAGCAGGACACTGTTGTTCGCACGCGCGCAGGCGTGTCCGCGAGTCCTGTGTAACTCGGACACGACTCAAATTCACCCCAGTCAATCACGAATGTGTAAGCGACAACAAAATAATAATTTCTATTTAAATACAATTCAAAAATCAATACAAAATTGCCATTGAGGCATTTCCACAAACACTTGAGCACAGTCACTAATACGTGTCCGATACGGACACGTACAGGACACGAATTGGAATGAATCCTAATCCTACAGAATCAGGACACCTAGGGCTAGGTGTTAATGCAAGAAAACCCTAGTTTTAATAAGGGAATAGGATTTTACCTCTATGTGTTCTTCCACACAATAGCTCTTCAAAATAAACCTCCAAAAGCTTACCCAATTCCTTCAAATTGTCTCAAACCTGTGATGTGACTCCACAAACAGTAAAGGAACAGTATTTAGAGTGCTATGGAGGAAATCCCAATGAAAATAGACATATATTGAATGATCTATGGAGAAATGAAGTGTAGGCTCACCGTGTCTTAAGAAAAGAATGATAAACTATTGGAAGGAGGCTCAAATCCCCAAAATAATATTATATAGGCAAGGGGGACAAGCCTTGGCCAGCCACTAGGTTAGGTTAGGGTTTCTAGGTTGCATCCTAGGGCTAGGAATAAATCAAGGGTATTGTGTGGTCTAGAATAAAGGGCTATTTCCTAGTCTTAAGCATCACTTAACTTGACTTGAACCCTTAACCAAACCATCTAATTCTCAAAGTGGCTAACTAAACTAGTTATGCCCAATCTAGGTTAAGTCCAATCTTGGTTAGGCTAACCAAAATCACATGACAATAATTAAATTAGTATTTAAATCAACCATTCAATTAAATTATTTAAAAATTCCTAATAAAATATATTAAATTCAAATAAATTCTAATAATTTCAAATAACCCCCAAAAATGACAAAAATACCCTCAAACTAGAAATGTGGTAGTGACAAATCTATCCTCCTCAAAAGAATTTTGTCCTCGAAATTGAAAGGCGAAATACACTGATGAGAAGGATAGAAAGTATACCTCACGGTCCAAAAAGATATGGGTACCGCTCACGCATATCATCCTCCCGCTCCCAGATAGACTCTCCTGAAGAATGATGCCTCCATGCGATGCGTACCAAGGGTATCATCTGGTTCCTCAAAACCTTCTTCCGTCGATCCAGAATCTCCACTGGCTGCTCTGGATAGCTGAGAGAAGGACCAACCTCAATCTCCGAATGATCAAGCACAAGGCTATGGTCAGCCACGTACCATCTTAACTGTGATACATGGAATACGTTGTGGACCCCCACTAGTACAGGCGGCAAGTCTAGCCTGTATGCAACATCACCGACTCTCCCGCAGATAACGAAAGGGCCGATGAAGCGCGGGCTAAGCTTTCCGCCTCCACCAAAACGTATCGAACAACGAGTCAGAGATATCTTCAAGAAAACCTGGTCTCCGACCTAATCATAAGCAAAGTCTCAGTTAATTATAATAAACAAACATGATCAAAAATCACAAACAAACAAACCTAAATCTAGTCCTACTCTAATCTGTACCTCAAACTCCAAGGGCCTCCGGTGGCTATCGGCCCAGTGCCGATGTCTGTCCTGCGCCATGCAAAGTCTGTCCCTGATGAGCTTCACCTTCTCGGTTGCATCAACAAGCATCTCTGGCCCCAGTAAAGCTCGCTCACCAATATCATCCCTAGATAAGGGTGTACGGCACCTACTCCCGTACAGAGCCTCGAAAGGTGACATCTCGATGCTGGCCTGGAAACTGTTGTTGTAAGCAAACTCTACCAAATGAAGATGATGCTCCCAGGAACCTCCAAAGTCCAGGACGCACGTTCGCACCATATCCTCAAGTGTCTGAATAGTCCTCTCTGACTGTCCGTCCGTCTGGGGTGGTATACAGTACTAAACTTGAGCTGAGTGTCCAAGCTAATCTACAGACTCCTCCAGAAATGGAAAGTAAAGTGACTATCCCGATCTGAGATGATGCTGACCGGAACCCCGTGAATCCTGACTATCTGCCGCATATACATCTCTTCCAGCCTCTCTGTAGACGTACCCACCTTGAATGGCAAGAAGTGGGCCGATTTGGTCAACCTGTCAACGATGACCCAAATTGCGTCTTTTCCTCCTGGTGTGCGCGACAAACCTGATACGAAGTCCATAGTGATATGCTCTCTTTTCCACTCGGGAATGGGCAGCGGCTGCAACAATCCACCGGGCCTCTGCCTCTCTGCCTTGACCTACTGACAGACCAAGCACCTAGCCACGAAGCAAGCCACCTCCCGCTTTATCCTGGACCACCAAACATGCTCCCTCAGATCTCGGTACATCTTGTTGGCACCAGGGTATATAGAGTACTGAGATCTGTGGGCCTCCTGTAAAACCTGCTCACTGAGCTCTCCGCTGGGCACACATAACCTGGAACCGTGCCTTAAGGCACCATCCTCTGCAAGTGAAAACTCGCCCTCCAGTAATCCTGCTCGGACCTGCTCTCAGAGACACCGCAGAGCAACGTCTTCAAACTGTGCCGACTTGATCCTCTCCACCAAGTCTGACTGAATCTGTATGCTCCACATCTGCATCTACACTTCTGGCACGATCACCTCAATCCCAAGGCTCTCAAAGTCTGCAAGCAAATGCCGATCCATGGTCAAACACATGGCTGTCGGATACCTACTCAAGGCATCGGCAACCACGTTGGCCTTCCCTGGGTGATACTGAAGTAGGATGTCAAAGTCCTTCATCAAATCTAGCCATCTGCGTTGCCTCATGTTCAACTCCTTCTGAGTGAACACATACTTTAAGCTCTTGTGATCTGTGAAGATCTCCACCCTCTCTCCATACAGATAATGCTTCCACAACTTCAGAGCAAATATTACTGCTGCTAGCTCCAGGTCATGGGTAGGGTAGTTCTTCTCATGGGGACGTAATTGCCTGGAAGCATAGACAATCACCTTCCCATGCTGCTGTAAGACACAACCCAGCCCCTTCCCTGAAGCATCACTATAAATAGTGAATCCACCTGATCCTGAAGGCAATGTTAGAATCGGAGCTGTCGTAAGCCGCTTCTTCAACTCATCAAAAGCTGCCTGACACTCCTCTGACCAAACGAACTCAATATCCTTCCGGGTCAATCGAGTCAATGGTTCTGCAACCCGGAAGAAATCCTGCACAAATCTCTGATAATATCCTGCCAGCCCCAGGAAACTCCTGATCTCTGCAACTGAAGTCGACGTTTTCTATGCCTCCACTGCTACAATCTTCTTGGTGTCAACTGAGATACCATCTCCAGTCACCTCATGCCCTAAAAAGTCCATCTGGTCCAAGAAGAACTCACACTTAGAGAGCTTTTCGTAGAGCTGCTCCCTCCTGAGAGTCTCCAGCATGATCCTCAAATGCTCCTCGTGCTCCTCCTCAGTCTCGGAATATACCAAGATGTCGTCAATGAACACCACCACAAACTGATCCAGGTACTGGTGGAACACCATGTTCATAAGGTTCATAAATGCTGCTGGTGCATTGGTTAGCCCAAACGACATAACCAAAAACTCGAACTGCCCGTACCGCGTCCTGAAAGCGGTCTTGGGAATATACTCCCTCTTCACCTTCACCTGGTGATATCTCGACCTCAGATCAATCTTAGAAAATACCCGATCTCCGCTCAACTGGTCAAATAGATCATCGATCCACGGCAGTGGGTATTTATTCTTGATCGTGAGGTTGTTGAGTGCTCTGTAGTCAATACACATCCGTACTAACCCATCCTTCTTCGGCACAAACAACACTGGTGCACCCCATGGCGATGAACTCGAGCGGATGAAGCCCTTGTCCTGCAGCTCATCCACCTGCTTCTTCAGCTCCATCAACTCACTGTTGTTCACCCGATAGACATAATGGGAGATGGGTTCCGCTCCTGGAACCAATTCTATCAAGAACTCTATGTCTCTGTCTGGTGGCAATCCCGGCAACTCATCTGGGAAAACATCTATATACTCTGCTATCAAGGGATGTGGAATCGTCTACTCCTCGACCGAGACCCCACAAAAGACTCCGCTGCTCTGCTCTGCCTGACATCTGGAGTACTCGAACTCTGGCTCCTCCGGCGTTGTAAAGAGAACTCTACCCCCTCTATAATCAATGCTGGCGTGGTGCCTGCTCAACCAATCCATGCCTAGTACTATATCGTAGTTCGGCAATGGCATTACGAGCAGGCTCACCTCCAACTCAAGGCCTCCCAAAACTACTCTCCGACCCTTACAAACATCACTCATGAGGATAATGCCACCCCGGTCGTGATCTTGTAAGTCCTAGGCAACGATTCAGCTATGATACCGTGTCTAATCGCAAAAGATACTGATATGAAGCTATACGAAGCACCGGAATCGAATATTGCGAAAGCCGGACTAGAGTCGAGAAGAATCGAACCTGCGATCAGCTCTTCTATCACCTCTGTATCTCCAGCTGCCATGGCGAAAGCTCGCCCCTGCTGTCCGCCCTTGGCCTGCTGCTGGTGCTGGACGAACCTCTGCTGCTGTGTCGGTAGGGATGGTCCCCTCTGCTGGCCTACTGGAGCCCTGGCTCCTCCTTCCTTGGCTGCTCGTGTTATGCGGCACTCCCTCATCTGGTGGTCTACTGAACCACACATCAGGCACTGGCCCAGCCTCTTCCGACACTCATTGAAGACGTGCCCAGGCTTCTTGCAGTAGGCACAAGTAACACCCTGTCTCTGACCCTGCTGGTACTGTCTCGGCTGCTGCTGCTGGTGAACTGTAACGCCCAGTCCTAAAATACGTAGGACTAAGTACGTAGACATGCCAGCTGTATTCATACGAAATACATAGGTCTCGTATGAATACATAAGCTATAAAATATTGTAATCCAAGACAAACTAAATCTCATCTACGATGAAAAGAATAATAATATAAAATCAACTTGAATATTTATGACACAATCGTTGGGCGGAGACAAAGTCCACTACCAACTATCTCAATAAAAAAATATACAAGAATCGATAAATAAAATGGCACGACGAACCAAGCGTAATCGTCTTCGAAAGAATGGAGAAGACCACGACCTCGGCTAGAATACCTGCGGAAGACATGAACACACACCTGGGGAAAAACCAGGTCCTCAGACGAATGTAGCAAGATACAGGAAGAACGAGCTAATATGAACTGTCAGAATAATAAAATAATATATAAACTAGACATAAACATGCAAAGGAGATTCTAACCGCCTATTGTGTAATTTAGAGGACAACTTTCATGCGCATGGGTAGGATTTTTGGCTATGTGTACGTAACTGGCATCCAGTCATCTGTATCCGTCCGTAACGTCTAAAACGTCAGAGGGCATCTGCAAATATATCGCCACAGTTCCATCCGGAGACTGTGGTTTACCTGTTTGGCTTCACATACGCACTAGCGACTGTCCTCCCCCAATATATCCCACACTGTTCAAGTCATGTCCATGGCTCGTCCAGTTTTGTAACTGCTTGAGTCTCTAAAAACCCTAGTCATAGCAGTTACAATCATCTACCGTCACACGACTTTAGAGATAGCTAGTCAATAAGTCGTGCCCCTAGCAACATGTCTCAAACCGTGTAGTGTGAGTGTCACAGCCAAAGGAGATATAAGGATATCCCCTAACAGGAAGGTAGTCCACTAATACTAAGTCATCATGCATAAAATAAAATAACGACTAATAAAGTCGCTTGCACCCAAGTATGGCTTAGATGCGCAATTTATATCAAAGGAAACTAACAATACGAAATAAAGTAAATAATGCAGTAAATAAATAATTTGACAGTAAAATTAGCAAGGTATACTTGCCTGTTGACGCCTGAGGTGGTGCTGCAATCAATGTGGCACAAATTTTGACTTCGGAGTTACAACTACACAAGGGAGCCTCTGATGGTGGTATATGTTATTCCATTGAGCCCAGGATATTTAATTTAGCTAGGATCAACATAGTGAAGCACAGTTTCAGAAGAGGATAGGAAATACGACTAGCGTGGTCAAGAATTGATACTCTCTGGAATTGGAATAATATTACAGTATTTTTAGAAAAATATTTTAGAAAATATTTAAAAATTATCATGATATTGAAAACAATATTTATTAGCAATATTAAATGAAAGCCCAATTTAAAGTCTAAAGCCCATAAATATCCTTTTTTTGAAAAATATTATACATATATAAATTATTCTAGTGGAAACAAAGTACACAAGGAAAACATTTTTTTTAAAAAAATATTATATATAGGCCCATCTAAAATTTTTGATATACCAATCTAAAGAATGAATTTCTTATGGCCTAAAACAATGACTTATTAAATACTAAATATGTGATAGGCCCAATAAAACCCAATTTAGCCATATATCTATCTATATAATTATAAGCCTTTAAAACTAATTATTATTAAGCCCAAAAAATAATGTAAGCCCAAGGTACAAATAAATAAAAATAAAAATAAAATAAAAAAAACTATTTACTAGTATACAAGCCCAATAATTATTTACTACCAACCCATCAAATAAATACACAAAAAGAAGAGGAAAATTATCTACTTCCTATCCGGCCCTCTATTCCTATGGGCTAACTAAACAACACAAAAAAAACAACAACATAATAATAATAATAATAATAATAATAATAATAATAATAATAATAATAATAATAATAATAATAATAATAATAATAATGATGATGATGATGAACAGTAATAAAAATAATAATATTACTAATAATGATAATAATAATAATAATAATAACAATAGATAAAAACTAAAAACAATAATAAAAAATATAAAACACAATACTAAAATATCAACACAGAACTCAAACTCATTCCAAATCACGAAAAGAAAAAGAGGAGAGAGAGGGTGAGAAAAGGAAAGGAAGGAGGAGGGAGTGAGGGAGCGGTCGGTCCGGCATCGGTGGGGTTTCCTCGGTGATGGTCGGCGGAGGTGTGAGGGACGGCACGGGGGAGTTGGAGAGAGTGGGTCACTGGGGTGGCCGGAAAAGGGGGTTTCGCCGGCGGGGCACGGGCGCTGTGGACGCGGCGGAGGCCGTGGCGGTTTCGAGAGGGGTCCCCGGCGGCAGTCCGGCTCGGCGGAGATGGCGATGGAGCAGGAGAGGAGACGCGAAGGCGGCGGCTGAGGAAGCTAAGGGGTTTCGGGGCTGGCTCGGTCGGTGTCGCCGGACGCGGGGCGGTCGCGTGGCGAGCGGAGTTGGAAGGGACGGGCGGCGGTTCCCGGCGACGGGGCGACGCGGCTGGAGGGAGACAGCGCGGCGTCGAAGCGGTGGAGGTCGTGTGCGGAGGGAACGGAGGGCTGGACTGGCCGTGCGTCGGCGAGGCGGCGCGAGCTCGGGACGGTCGGCGGCGCTCGGCCACAGCGAAGGTGAGGCATGTGTTTAAATTAGGGTTTTATCCTTCTATTTTTGGTTGGTTTGGGCTGTCGGCGGCGGATTGGGTTTTTCCGGCCGGTGGCCGTGAGCGGTGAGGCAAAGTTGGTAGGTTTTGGTGTTCGATCGAGATGGGTTGGCTAGTCGAGGAGGAGTCGACGTGAGAAGGTCGGTGGTTTGTAGGGGTTGTGGTGGCGGTGTTCTGGCGATAAGGTGTTTGTGGTCGGTCGCGGTGTTGGTGCTGGTGGTGGTTCGGTAGGCGGTGGTGAGGGTGATGACTATGGTCGTGGCGATGGTAGTGGCAGCTGGTGGTATCGGGGGAAAGGTGATGACGTGATGTTGGAGGCTGTGGCGGCAGGCTGGTGTTGGGATAGCAGGTGGTCGGGCCGAACGGGACAGGAGGAGGCAAAGGGTTAGGATTAGGATTAGGGTAGAAATTTCTATTGTGTCAGGGAAGTGTCCGACACAGAATCAATGTATTTATAAAATATATGGAATAAGATTGTGGATGGTGGAACACGGACACGGTGTACGCACATCTTGGAGAAATATTTGTGGAGGAATAATGTGGATGATAAAAATATTGGAGGAGTACTTGCCTATTTATATGATGTGGGAATTTCCAATTGGATAGGAACTAGGACTATTTAAAACCCAATTAGATAATTCTTCTACGTAATTTAAAAACCAAATCCAAATCTAAATACAATTCTAATTTAAATCAAATTAAATTTTAGTTTAAAATCGAATAGGATATATCAAATTTTCAAATATTTATCTATTTAAAAAATTCCAAAAATCAAATCAAGATTTAAATGGCCACAATAACTTCCAAATATATTTTTCAAAATACCAATAATAATAATTTCGAAAATAATAAATATTTTTAAATATCTATTCGAATAATAAAATATTAATATTAATAATTTTGAAAATAAGAAAAATATATAAATTTAATTTAATGTAACTCATATACTAGGAATATAAAATAGTTTCCAAATTATTACTAATAAATAGATAAATAAAAAGGTAATAAGATTTTGGTCATCTCAATACATAACTTTAAGCAAAACACAAATACAAATAATTATATTTATTATTTGAACTATAAATACAGAAAAAAATATTTTTAAAAATATGTACGCTCGCACATATTCGTACTCGACGAGCAACTACGAAAAATAAATTTCGTGCGCGACGTACAATACGACTACGCAACGTACAATAAATTTTTTAAATCAGTACCAAAATCAAATAAAAAATATAGTAGAAATTTAGGGGTTTTACATCCTACCCAACTTAAAAGAATTTCGTCCTCGAAATTAAGAATTAGGAGGGGGTGAAAGGACACAAGGGTATCAATGGGGATTCAACGATGACAATGTTTTCATAAAATTATGTCGTAAGAGATCGCGATCTAGATCGTAGGAATACGATATGGTCGTAATCGATAGGATGACTAGAGTAAGTTCTAGTATAACGCCTTCGTCCTTCTAAAATAGGTGAAGGCAAAAACAATATAGAGTTCGAAAGAGGCGTTATCGAATACGAATACATGATTCAAAGGCGATCGAATAATTTTAAAAGAATTGTCAAGGCAGTCGTGGATGGGATTGTAAGGGCCAAGTTTAATTATGTCCCCATCCACGTAGAGTAATAGACAAAGCGAAACAAAGTGCACTTGGTTGATCAGACCATTATGCACCGGTTCTGATTAGACAATAGGCTAGTGAGCGCTCAATAGCATATGTCATAAACAAACTTGACAAAAAAATAAGCTTGCAAAAACTAGGCTACATTAGCATCATTAGTTAAAACGGTAATACATAGGTACGATAAATTTAGATTTTAAAGAAGGTAGAATGATTCTAAGTCATACAGTCGACCTATAGTCTTCTTTTCCAAGTCCTTGGTTGGCTAGACGGTTTAGGTCCTCTAGATTCTAGGATCTAAATAAGCTTGCTAATATAGGTTACTAGGTCAAAGGGGTTGCTAGTTCATAAGGTATTCTACCCAACTTAAAGAATTAACCTAGTGGTGTTTTGGGACAATTAACTAGTAGGGTCAATCTCTAGCAAGCACGAAGGGAAGATAAGAATAGGGATGGAAGGAAGCAAGCAAGATGCAATTGATGAGTTAAACGGTAGATAAAATCAAGGAAGGAGGTCAAGTATGTGGATGAGATCCTAGACTTCTAATCCTATACGCAGGCTTGCTTGGTACGGTAAAGTAACCAAACAATTTATCTTGACCTGCATGGGCCACCACAAAAACATGTAACGCCCCAGTCCTAAAATACGTAGGACTAAGTACGTAGACATGCCAGCTGTATTCATACGAAATACATAGGTCACGTATGAATACATAAGCTGTAAAATGTAGTAATCCAAGACAAACTAAATCTCATCCACGATGAAAAGGATAATAATATAAAATGAACTTGAATATTTATGACACAATCGTTGGGCGGAGACAAAGTCCACTACCAACTATCTCAATAAAAAAATATACAAGAATCGATAAATAAAATGGCACGACGAACCAAGCACAATCGTCTTCGAAAGAATGGAGAAGACTACGACCTCGGCTAGAATACCTGCGGAAGACATGAACACACACCTGGGGAAAAACCAGGTCCTCAGACGGACGTAGCAAGATACAGGAAGAACGAGCTAATATGAACTGTCAGAATAATAAAATAATATATAAACTAGACATAAACATACAAAGGAGATTCTAACCGCCTATTGTGCAATTTAGAGGACAACCTTCATACGCATGGGTCGGATTTTTGGCTATGTGTACGTAACTGGCATCCAGTCATCTGTATCCGTCCGTAACGTCTAAAACGTCAGAGGGCATCTGCAAATATATCGCCATAGTTCCATCCGGAGACTGTGGTTTACCTGTTTGGCTTCCCATACGCACTAGCGACTGTCCTCCCCCAATATATCCCACACTGTTTAAGTCATGTCCATGGCTCATCCAGTTTCGTAACTGCTTGAGTCTCTAGAAACCCTAGTCATAGCAGTTACGATCATCTACCGTCACACGACTTTAGAGATAGCTAGTCAATAAGTCGTGCCCCTAGCAACATGTCTCAAACCGTGTAGTGTGAGTGTCACAGCCAAAGGAGATATAAGGATATCCCCTAACAGGAAGGTAGTCCGCTAACACTAAGTCATCATGCATAAAATAAAATAACGACTAAAAAAGTCGCTTGCACCCAAGTATGGCTTGGACGCGCAATTTATATCAAAGGAAACTAACAATATGAAATAAAGTAAATAATACAGTAAATAAATAATTTGACAGTAAAATTAGCAAGGTATACTTGCCTGTTGACGCCTGAGGTGGTGCTGCAATCAATGTGGCATAAATTTTGACTTCGGAGTTACAACTACACAAGGGAGCTTCTGAGGGTGGTATATGTTATTCCATTGAGTCCAGGATATTTAATTTAGCTAGGATCGACATAGTGAAGCACAGTTTCAGAAGAGGATAGGAAATACGACTAGCGTGGTCAAGAATTGATACTCTCTGGAATTGGAATAAATATTACAGTATTTTTAGAAAAATATTTTAGAAAATGTTTAAAAATTATCATGATATTGAAAACAATATTTATTAGCAATATTAAATGAAAGCCCAATTTATAGTCTAAAGCCCATAAATATCCTTTATTTGAAAAATAGTATACATATATAAATTTTTCTAGTGGAAAAAAAGTACACAAGGAAAATATTTTTTTAAAAAAAAATATTATATATAGGCCCATCTAAAATATTTGATATACCAATCTAAAGAATGAATTTCTTATGGCCTAAAACAATGACTTATTAAATACTAAATATGTGATAGGCCCAATAAAACCCAATTTAGCCATATATCTATCTATATAATTATAAGCCTTTAAAACTAATTATTATTAAGCCCAAAATACAATGTAAGCCCAAGGTACAAATAAATAAAAATAAAAATAAAATAAAAAAACTATTTACTAGTATACAAGCCCAATAATTATTTACTACCAACCCATCAAATAAATACACAAAAAGAAGACAAAAATTATCTACTTCCTATCCGGCCCTCTATTCCTATGGGCTAACTAAACAACACAAAAAAGACAACATCAACAACAACAACAACAACAACAACAACATAATAATAATAATAATAATAATAATAATAATAATAATAATAATAATAATAATAATAATAATAATAATAATAAACAGTAATAAAAATAATAGTATAACTAATAATAATAATAATAATAATAATAATAATAATAACAACAGATAAAAATTAAAAAAAAATAATAATAAAAAAATATAAAACACAATACTAAAATATCAACACATAACTCAAACTCATTCCAAATCATGAAAAGAAAACGAGGAGAGAGAGGGTAAAAAAAAGGAAAGGAAGGAGGAGGGAGTGAGGGAGCGGTCGGTCCGACGTCGGTGGGGTTTCCTCGGCCATGGTCGACGGAGGTGTGAGGGACGGCGCGGGGGAGTCGGAGAGAGCGGGTCACTGGGGTGGCCGGAAATGGGGGTTTCGCCGGCGGGGCGCCGGCGCTGTGGACGCGGCGGAGGACGTGGCGGTTTCGAGAGGGGTCGCCGGCGGCAGTCCGTCTCGGCGGAGATGGCGATGGAGCAGGAGAGGAGACGCGAAGGCAGCGGCTGAGGAAGCGAAGGGGTTTCGGGGCTGGCTCGATCGGCATCGCCGGATGTGGGGCGGTCGCGTGGCGAGCGGCGGATGGAAGGGACGGGCGGTGGTTCCTGGCGACGGGGCGACGCGGCTGGAGGGAGACAGCGCGGCATCGAAGCGGTGGAGGTCGTGCGCGGAGGGAACGGAGGGCTGGACTGGCCGAGCGCCGGCGAGGCGGCACGAGCTCGGGACGGTCGGTGGCGCTCGGCCACAGCGAAGGTGAGGCATGTGTTTAAATTAGGGTTTTATCCTTCTATTTTTGGTTGGTTTGGGCTGTCGGCGGCGGATTGGGTTTTTCCGGCCGGTGGTCGTGAGCGGTGAGGCAAAGTTGGTGGGTTTTGGTGTTCGGTCGAGATGGGTTGGCTAGTCGAGGAGGAGTCGACGTGAGGAGGTCGGTGGTATATAGGGGTTGTGGTGGCGGTGTTCTGGCGATAAGGTGTTTGTGGTCGGTCGCGGTGTTGGTGCTGGTGGTGGTTCGGTAAGCGATGGTGAGGGTGATGACTATGGTCGTGGCGATGGTGGTGGCAGCGGGTGGTGTCGGGGGAAAGGTGATGACGTGATGTTGAAGGCTGTGGCGGCAGGCTGGTGTTGGGACAGCAGGTGGTCAGGCCGAACGGGACAGGAGGAGGCAGAGGGTTAGGATCAGGATTAGGGTAGAAATTTCTATTGTGTCGGGGAAGTGTCCGACACGGAATCAATGTATTTGTAAAATATATGGAGTAAGATTGTGGATGGTGGAACACGAACACGGTGCACGCACTTCATGGAGAAATATTTGTGGAGGAATAATATGGATGATAAAAATATTAGAGGAGTACCTGCCTATTTATAGGATGTGGGAATTCCCAATTGGATAGGAACTAGGACTATTTAAAACCCAATTAGATAATTCTTCTACTTAATTTAAAAACCAAATCCAAATCTAAATACAATTCTAATTTAAATCAAATTAAATTTTAGTTTAAAATCGAATAGGATAAATCAAATTTTCAAATATTTATCTATTTAAAAAATTCCAAAAGTCAAATCAAGATTTAAATGGCCACAATAACTTCCAAATATATTTTTCAAAATACCAATAATAATAATTTTGAAAATAATAAATATTTTTAAATATCTATTCGAAGAATAAAATACTAATATTAATAATTTCGAAAATAAGAAAAATATATAAATTTAATTTAATGTAACTCATATGCAAGGAATATAAAATATTTTTCCAAATTATTACTAATAAATAGATAAATAAAAAGGTAATAAGATTTTGGTCATCTCAATACATAACTTTAAGCAAAACACAAATACAAATAATTATATTTATTATTTGAACCATAAATACAGAAAAAAATATTTTTAAAAATATGTACGCTCGCACATATTCGTACTCGACGAGCAACTACGAAAAATAAATTTCGTGCGCGATGTAAAATACGACTACGCGACGTACAATAAAAATTTTAAATCAGTACCAAAATCAAATAAAAAATATAGTAGAAATTTAGGGGTTTTACATGAACTGGCCTCCGTTGGATCGGCTGCGGCTGAAACTGCCTCGGCTGCTGGTGCTGAAAATATGGCCTCTTGGCCTGGCCTCCGCTGCTGCTACCCCCAACTGGGTCTCGTCCCCTCTTGAGCCTAAGCTCAAGATCATCCTCTGCCAATAAGGCCCCCGTCAAGATCTCCTCGAATGTGGCATCCCTGTTGCCATTGGTCAGGGACTTGACCTCCTTGACCAGACCCTTCCGGAACCTTTGGGCCTTCGCTGTCTCGCTCAAGCCCTCTACAAACCTGCCGAGGCGGTCGAACTCCCCGGCGTACTCCTCCACTGAAAGGCTCCTCTTGACTAGGCTCTCAAACTGCGACTACAAGGCTCTGAGCGCTGAATCTGGAAAGAACTTCTTCTTGAAGAAGCCCTTGAACTCCTCCCAAGCCTGCCCAGGTACCCCCACCCTGGGGTCTGACTGATACCAGATGCGAGCAAGATCTCGTATCCGGCTAGATGCGGCCTCAATCTGGAGATCTGCTGGTATCCGGGCCATACGGAAGATCTCCTCTATATGCTCGATCCACTCATCAGCATATAGTATCCCCTCTATCCCCAGAAAGTCTCTGGGGCTCATCTTCTGAAACTGCTCTATCTCCGGTGTCCTCGGCTGCTGAACCACTGGTCGAGCTGTGACTGTCGTGAGGGCCAACTCCATGCCCCTGTCCTGTCGAGCCTGCTGCCGGTCCATGAACTGTTGGAAGTATGCGAATATCTGCGTCGCATCCACATATCCTGTAGGCAGCGGCTGCTGGAAGGGCTCCTCTGCGATGACTGGGTCATGCCTCCAAGCCGGTGGAAGCATACCCCCTGCTGCTGCTGCCGAGGTCTCAATACGAGCAGAGGTGGCAGGAGATGTAGTCCCCTGGCCCTGCTGTACTGGCTGAGAGGTAGCAGTTCCCTCTATAGCATCCCCATGAATGGTACGCTGCGATCGAGTCTCAACCATCCTGAAGATAGACAAACAAGAGTATCAATTTCTGAGAAAGAAGCGATATAACAAAGGCGGACAATTAAAATTCAAAAGGATCAGCTGACAATAAGGATTGAGATGGCAATAAAAGAATTTTTCCTAAAGTGATTGAGTACCTTAAAATTAATGTCCTATATCCTACTGCAGGCTTTAGTGATACTCTAATTCGAATACCACTACACTTCTAGTCTAGACCTGCATGGGCCACCACTAAAAACGTGTCACGACCCGCACCCTAGAGTAAGGACACGATACATGGGTACGTCCAGCCTACGCCGCAGTGTCGGCAGTAGAACGCTGTCCTAGGTCAACATACATCTAACAATATAACTCTACACAGTTTATACTCCCCGAATGGGGGTGACATAGCAGTAAATGAACTCAATCACAACTAAGGAAGAGATAGCACGATATGATATAGAACTCAAGAAAATATAGTTGATAAAGTAGTCTAAGATAATATCCCAGCAAACATCCAAAATACAAATCCCAGCTACTGAATACGAAAGAATATATACAACTCAGAATCTCCGAACAGAAGTAAAGTCTAGCTAAACAGTCTCAAGACAAAATAAAATAAGATAAGCCTAACTAAACTAGTCTAGGCAGTCGGGGTGATGTCCTCAGCTAGAGCTGGGTCCTCCTGAGTGTCCAGCTCGCAAGTGTCGTCTAGGGCTGTCCCGTAGAAGGTATCCACACAGGCCTCCTCCTCGTCCTCTGTAATATTTTTAACAGGTCCAGTCAGGACAGGAGCGAGTACAGTACATCTCAACAGTTCATAGCAGGTTAGAAAATATAATCATACAGTAAAGTAAGATACAGGTACTGAAGGAAATGCAGTATGTAAACATAAAGGGAGAGCTGTAATAGAAATATCTACTATAAATAGAGACTAATAGTGGCTAGTGAGTCAGAGTACAATATAGACATGTAAATGTCATAGGAGATTCTGATGAGACACTATGGAAAGATTCTGATAAGATACTACTTGGGTATTATTCACATGTCCACTTCTACTCCCCCGTACCCCCAATCAATACACAAGGATCCAACTAGGTTATGTTATGATTCCATGCACAGGCCCCCGAAGGGTGATACATGAATGTCCCATAAATGGGGATTCTACGAGATTCTAGGATACCCAGTAAATGGGATAAGGATTCTAGGAGACTCTGTGATCATAAGGGTATATATCACAAGTGATCAAGAACCAATGAAGCATAGTGATACGCCATCTAAGTGAAACACACAGAACATGTAGTACCCGATGCTTCCTAAGGATAACATCTCAAGAAGGGATCCATATAGTACCAATCCGTGTGACCAACGTGACAGTAACAAGTAAAGTAATTTAATACAGGAAATAATTCTAAGCAGGATATGAAATAATCAGAGAATGTACTCGCCTGGTATCTGAGTGTCCAATATGAAAGTACTGTCCAAGGAGTGGTGTCTGGCTCCTATTTAGAACAGCACAAGTCATAACAAGTCCAAAATGATAAAATGAAACACTGCAATGCATTATACATGAATCTAGGTCAATCTAGGCCAAAGTCAACTCTTGGTCAACTCTGGTCAACCCTAGAAGCCAAACTAGGTCAACTATGGTCAAACTAGGTCTAACAAGTCTACACTAGTCTAGCAAGTCTATTCTAGGTCTAACAAAGCTATACAAGACCATTCTAGACTTTCTAGGCAAACAGACTCACATATATGCCTATAGGCCAATCCTAACACAAGACTATATGACATCATCTACATCTAAAATACTACACATATGATATGTTATCTAACACAACATAGAATACACTAACTTTAGGTTATAATACATATTCATTAGGAACCCTCACATATATATACCTACATATAGATATAGGTTTAAAACATATAGATGATAGATACACATTACCTTATATATATATATATATATATATATATATATATATATATATATATATATATATATATATATTACATGTATAGGTATACATCATTTTAATATATTCATGCATATGTATATAGAGGGGGCAATATAATGTGTGTGTGTTGTGAAGGGTGTGAGAGTTGTGAGAGTGCAATGTGTGTGTGTGCTAGAGGAAAAGACATGTGTGTGTATAGTGTCCTGTGTACAGGAGTATAGGTGTGTGTGATAGTAGAAATGTGTATGTATAGCTTAGAACCTGTGTGTGTGTTATGAGTAGGCAGAAACATGTGACAGGTAATAAAAAATAGGCAGGAATGTGAATGTGTGTAGGGGTTTGCAGGAATTAGGAAATATGTGACTGAATTTCCAATAGTGCAGGAATGAAGAGACAGTGTACAGTACCAACTTGTGTGTCCAAACCACATACCATGTGAGCCTCAAGTCCCTATCATTAGTTAACATAATAGGGAATGAATTTTCAGGTTTGAAGGGAAACACAGGATTGTGTGTTCCCAGATTTCTCATGTAAAAACAGTTCAATTTTTCCTAATCCCATCTCAGGTTTGTGTAGACTCAGAGTTTCCAATCATCTCACATGTTCAATTCTCTTTTCATTCGAACCCATAATACATTTCAAAACAATGTATCCTCACAACCTAGCATGTCATCTACTAATCAGTAATGAAATCAGAACTAATACTGAGTATAACTCATTAAGGGAAATAGAATGAAGGACAGTGATATTTTTACTGATACAATAGTGTATCAGTCAAACACCCTCTTCCCTGCAATTTAACTTCTATTCAACAATTCAAACCCAAACTGAAACCCCTACATCCTAAAACATGATATTAAATGTGTAGTAATTTAAACATAACATAATACATGATATTCACCCATTAACTACAAATCGAAACAGGAAACAAACAGTGAATCCTATCACTGATACTCAACAGCATCCGAAATTGGGGAATTTCCATTTGAAATTGAAATAATATTTAATGATCCATGAAAAGGGTTGGTAAATAATATTTAGTGTGTGCACGTGTCATACACTCAATTTTGTGTCCAGAAACCAGACACGGATGTGTCCAAACCAATGCACACGCACACACGAGACTGTACGAGCTCGAGTGACCTGTGCACATGTCCGCACGCATTCAACACGCAACCAAGTGACACGAGACTTGGGGAGTGTCGTGTCAGACACTGCCCCGAAGTCCACGTCAAATGACACGTGCCCACGTGTCCTAAATAGCCCATACGAGCCCACGAGCAGCAGGATACTGCTGTCCGCGCACGCGCAGGCGTGTCCGCGAGTCCTGTGTGACTCGGACACGACTCAAATTCACCCCAGTCAATTATGAATGTGTAAGCGACAGCAAAATAATAATTTCTATTTAAATACAATTCAAAAATCAATACAAAATACCCATTGAGGCATTTCCACAAACACTTGAGCACAGTCACTGATACGTGTCTGATACAGACACGTACAGGACACGAATTGGAATGAATCCTAATCCTACAGAATCAGGACACCTAGGGCTAGGTGTTAATACAAGGAAACCCTAGTTTTAATGAAGGAATAGGATTTTACCTCTATGTGTTCTTCCACACAATAGCTCTTCAAAATGAACCTCCAAAAGCTCACCCAATTCCTTCAAATTGTCCCAAACCTATGATGTGACTCCACAAACAGTAGAAGAACAGTATTTAGAGTGCTATGGAGGAAATCCTAATGAAAATAGACCTATATTGAATGATCTATGGAGAAATGAAGTGTAGGCTCACCGTGTCTTAAGAAAAGAATGATAAACTATTGGAAGGAGGCTCAAATCCCCAAAATAATATTATATAGGCAAGGGGGACAAGCCTTGGCCGGCCACTAGGTTAGGTTAGGGTTTCTAGGTTGCATCCTAGTGCTAGGAATAAATCAAGGGTATTGTGTGGTCTAGAACAAAGGACTATTTCCTAGTCTTAAGCAAAATCACTTAACTTGACTAAACTTGACTTGAACCCTTAACCAAACCATCTAATTCTCAAAGTGGCTAACTAAACTAGTTATGACCAATCTAGGTTAAGTCCAATCTAGGTTAGGCTAACCAAAATCACATGACAATAATTAAATTAGTATTTAAATCAACCATTCAATTAAATTATTTAAAAATTCCTAATAAAATATATTAAATTCAAATAAATTCTAATAATTTCAAATAACTCCCAAAAATGACAAAAATACCCTCAAACTAGAAATGTGGTAGTGACAACCAATCATACCTCGATACTTACGTATGTAGATGGGTTTGCCTTGTTCATCAATATCAAGCTTGGTTGAAGTCGCCATTGGAGTGCTAAGTGGCTTGACTGCTTCCAGGTCAAACTTCTTTAATAGATTCTTTGTGTACTTTGCTTGATTTATGAACGTCCCATTGTTGGTTTATTTGATTTGCAGTCCGAGAAAAAATTTTAATTCTCCCATCATGCTCATCTCAAACTCATTCTGCATACACTTTAAAAATTTTTGACAAAGAGACTCATCAGTAGATCCAAAAATAATATCATCTACATAGACTTGAATCAAAAGAATATTGTTATTCAAAGATTTTATAAATAATGTAGTGTCAACCTTTCCCTTTGAAAAACCGTTGTCAAGTAGAAAAGAGCTTAAACGATCGTACCAAGCATGAGGGGCTTGTTTCAAACCGTATAAGGCTTTCTTCAACTTGAAAACATAATCAGGATATTTGAAATCAGTAAAATCGGGAGATTGAGCTACATAAACTTCTTCTTTTATAAAACCATTCAAAAATGCGCTTTTGACATCCATTTGAAATAACTTGAAATTATGAAAACATGCAAATGCACATAACATGCGAATGGATTCTAATCTCGCAACTGGGGCATAAGTCTTATCGTAGTCGATACCTTCTTCTTGATTGTATCCTTGAGCTACGAGTCGAGCCTTATTACGAGTTACTAAACCATTCCCGTTCAGTTTGTTTTGGAATACCAAACGGGTGCCAATGACCGGATGATCAATGGGCTTGGGAACAAGTTTTTAAACTTGATTCCGTTCGAATTGGTTTAATTCCTCTTGCATAGCATCTAACCAAAAATTATCACTACATGCTTCTTCAATATTTTTGGGTTCAAAATGCGAAACAAAAGCAACACAAGAAGCTATATCTTTATTAGAGGAACGAGTACTTATACCCTTGGTAATCTCACCAATTACCAAGTCCTTTGGATGATCTGCCAAGAATGTCATCTCTTTTGGCGTATTCTCAGGATTGCTAGTTTCGGCTTCTTTACTTGAAGACTCAGCTGGTGCTTGGTGTGAAGGTTCTCAATCTTTGTGTGATGGTTTTGTAGTAGCTGTACTTGGTGTAATTACGTCTTCATTGTCGTCATCGTCTAAGTGTTGATTTAGCTCATCAAACTTGATATTGATTGATTTTTCAATGATCATGGTTCTTTTGTTGAAGACTCTGTACCCTTTGCTCTTTGCTGCATAACCTAAAAATATACCTTCATCGGCCTTTTCATTAAATTTACTCAGATTGTCTTTAGTATTAAGAATAAAGATTATAACCAAAAATCTTGAAATATGAAACATTGGGTGTTCTATCAAACCATAGTTCACAGGGAGTCTTCCTCGATATAGGTCGAATTAGAACCCTATTGAGAATATAGCACGCTGTATTGACAGCTTCAGTCCAAAAGTATCTAGGCAGATTAAACTGGTTTAACATTATTCTAGCCATTTCAGATAGAGTCATGTTCTTATGTTCCACAACTCCATTTTGTTGTGGAGTCCTAGGGCAAGAGAATTCATGCAAATAACCGTGTGTGTCACAAAATTACTTGAATTCTGCATTCTCAAATTTGCCGCCATGATCACTACGAATGCGAGTAATCATGAACCCTTTTTTATTCTGTACTTTCTTGCAAAATATGACGAATTCTGATAATACATCGTTCTTGCGTGCAAGAAAATATACCCATGTATATCTAAAAAAATCATCTACAATGACAAATGCATATAACTTACCACCTTCACTAGCAATTCTACTTGGTCCAAATAAGTCCATATACAACAGTTATATAGGTCCAGTGGTACTTACAGCGTTCTTGGATTTGAATATGGATCGAGTAGCTTTGTTCTTTTTACATTTACTACATACCGTATCCTTCTTGAAAGATATGTCCGGTAAGCCGCGTACTAACTTCTTTGTAGATAGTCTTGAAATTGTATCCATGTTTGCATGACCAAGTCTCATATGCCATAGTTGACTCACAATGCTTTTGGCCATCAAACATCTACCTGCTTTGTTAGCATCTTCTAACAGATAGAAAACATATATGTTGTCTTTCCTGATACCTTCAAACATAGTATTACCAGTTGAACTATCAACTAGTACTACCAGTTGAACTATCAACTATAGTACATTTGTCTTTGACGAAGTTAATGCCATAACCATGATCATCTAAATGGCTTATGCTGAGCAGATTATGTTTTAACTCGGTAACTAGACAGACATCTTTAATCACAGGATAGGGAGCCTTACCAATGTTACCGATACCGATTATGTACCCTCGTAAATTATTATCGAAGGAGACGTATCCTTCTTTATTCTTTTTTGACAGTGTTGCAAATAATAAAGTATCACCGGTCATGTACCGTGAGCAACAGCTGTCGAGGACCCATTTGCTCCTAGCATGTGAAGGGCGTTCCACCTGCAAAATAATTTGCAGATGAAACTCTTGGTACCCGTTTCTTGTACGGTCCTGTCTGGTTAGTTTTTGGTATCCATGCATAAACATTTAAATCAACTAACTTTTTGATTCTACATACAGAGGATATATGACCAATGAGGCCATAATAATGATATTTTGCATGTTGAGTATTGAAAGTTGTGTGAGGTGCATGATTTATAGGTTTTGGTTTTCTAGTATAGAAGAATGCATACCTATTAGTCTTCTTGGCATAGGTTTGGTATGGTTAGGTCTGATAGTATTTGGTTTGGGCGTATTTCGATGATTCGGTAATTGACACGTGTTAGAATAGGAAGCAGCAACTTCAGGCCGTTTTCTTAAACTAATTTACAACTTTTTGGAAGTTTCATATAATCTAGTGTAGTCAGATGTAAGTGTTTCTATTCTGATTTGTGCACACTGGAGACTCTTTCTCTCCTTAGATAGGTCTTCCTTTAGCTGGATGATGGTTTGGTCTTTTTCTTTGGATAGCTTAATAGTCTCGTGTAACAACAACTTAATAGATGAAAGCTCACCAGACTCAGTTGTAGAGTCATTATTTCTAACATGATCTAGTTGGTCGGTAAGTCTTCCTATTTCACCTTTGTACTCTTTGAGTACCTTCTTAGAGGTTTCATATTTAGTACGCAGTTTTCTCTAATCATTTAACAGGTCACTGAAAGCCTTTCCTAGTTGCTCAAAGGTAAAATCATCATAAGGATCAAATAGAGGATTAGTGATTACCTGATCACAAGCCATCAAGCATACATTTACAGCGTCATCTGATTGTTCGTCTTCTGAGTCGCTAGCTTCACTTTCATACCATATGCTTGTATTGGCGTACTTCCTTGATATAGATTTGTTTAGGTAGCCTTTGTCATATTTGCTGCTTTTTCTTGTTGATGATGATGCTGTTGGACAATCTTTCTTCATGTGTCCTTTTTTCTTGCATCCGTAGCAAATAGGATCTTTCTCGTTGTTGTTGTTGTTGCTATCTTTTGTTCTTCTGTTAAATCTCATAAACTTCTTGAATTTTCTTACCAGAAGAGCTTGATCTTCAGAGTCAGAGTCGTTATCGTCAGAATCATCTTTGACAGTTCTTCTATGTTGAGCTTTGAGAGCGATCGACTTCTCTGACTTCTCCTTTGGTGTAGCATCTTCAAAGTCTTGAAGTTCTAACTCATGAATGTGTAGCTTACCCATGAGTGTTTCCAGATACATTATTGAGAGGTCGTTTCCTTCAATGATTGTTGTAGCCTTTGGAATCCAGTTTTTTGTGAGAGCTCATAGAAGTTTGCGAATCTTCTCATGGTTACTATATTCCTTGCCTAGTGAAGACAAAGGATTTACAATATCCAAGAATCTCGTAAACATCTGAGTGACTGATTCACTTAGCTTCACTTTGAACGCCTCATACTCCTGAGTAAGTCTGCTGATCTTTGACTCCTTGACTTATGTTGTTCCTTCGTGTGTTACTTCGAGAAGCTTTCACGCTTCATTTGATGTTGTGCAAGTAGACACCCTATTGAATTCAGTTCTGTCTAAAGCACAAAATAAAGCTTAATAGCATGTGCATCAAGACTAGCCTTTTTTTATCCTTTGTATATTTATCATAGGGTTTTTCAACTAAAACTCCATCAACATTAATACGAGGAGGCTTTTTGTAGCCATCAATAACTACAGACCATAAGTCAAACTAAAAAGATTTTAGGAAGAAACTCATACGTGTTTTCCAATAAGTGTAGTTTGTGCCGTCAAACAGTGGAGGTCTGTTTGTGGCTTGGCCTTCACTTGTGAATTTCACAGTTGCCATGTGTAATTCTGTGATCTATATAACATTTGCAAAAATAACTAAATATAGCTGCAATTTTACCTTGCTTTACCTATATAACATGCTCTGATACCAATTGTAGGAACGAAATCGTAAAGCAGAATACTCTGGAGGGGGGTGAATAGAGTAGGCAGTAGAATACTTCTAATTAAAAACTCGTTAGCAGTTAGATCACAGATATAATAATAATCACAAAGTAAATAACAGTAATAAAAAAGTGATCAGAAGGCAAATACAAACACAGAGATTTATACTAGTTTTCATCTTATGAGGACTAGTCCAGCCAGAAGAACACTAGCTTCCAGTTGAATCCACTATTGGAAAATCCTGCAAGTTTTCATACGAAGTCCTTGCAACTTCTACAGACACGAGCTTTGATACGAAGAATTCGACCAACTTTAATTGTGAAGAGTCAATCTTCAATCAAGCCTCTGATTACAATCGCTCTGAAACTTCTATACCGCATCACACTGGAAAATTGACTAGAGGATTGTAACTGTCTTGGAATTTGAAAATGGAAGCTTTTTAGAAATCTTTGGAAGAAATGTAAGCATTAGAAGAGAAGAGACTAAAAGTGAATTGGTGATTTGAAATGATCGAAATCCTTCTCTATTTATAGTTTTTCCAAAGGCAGAACTCTGACAGAATTCGGGCAGAATTCGAACATATCTCTTTGTAACCAACCGCAACTGAAGGAAGACCAAGTTCAAAATCAAACGTTCACATAACGTTCAACTTGGTCGAACTCTGGCCGAGTTCTGTCAGGGTTTCGTCAGTTGATTTTGTAAAAAATAATTTTGGCTTTTTGAAAATCCTTCAGAAGCCTTTTGTAAAATAGATATTTTTTAAAAACATAGGTCATTTTAGAAAGATATGTCAGTTTTGAAAAACGATATCGGATAGCCTATATGCCAGTACGACTTATTGTACAATGTATTTCTAGACTCAATAAAAAAGAAAATTACATTGCTTTAAGAAAATATATTCTTGAGTGGCAAACAACTGAGTATATATCCATCTTTGATCAGTATCCAAAATGTTGTTAATAAACATCTGAATTGATTCGTATATCGAGACAGAGTTTGATCAATTATTAAAATTAGGTTTGACCATGACCAATGGGCCAACAATTAATATTAATAAAATATATATACAAAATATATATCAACATGAAGGTATTTGAGAGTACTACATGTCTTTTTAGATTTGGATTTGATTCGGGTCAAGTCGGGGCTAAATTGGTACAACCGAGTCTCCTAGAAAGTCAATAATCTAATAATTAAATAAATAAATTATCGGTGGGGGTTAAGTCGTAATTTGGCCTAGTTTTCCTAGTTAGAACACACCTATGGCTCGGCCTTCCCTACCATGGCTAAAACACTAGTCAAAGCACACGTGTACACTATCCGTGTCACAATTCTTAGTCGTCTTATACTCTATATCTTAACCATGGCTAAGGTCATCTATAATAATAACTATTTAATCAAAAATATTCATAAATTCCATAAAATCCTATTTAAATCAAATAAATAATAAAAAATAATTCCAAAAATTTTGGGGTGTTGCATGAATGGAACCCCATTGTACCAACTTGTTTCCGGTTATGCTTGACGAAGGTATCTCCTATTGCCTTGACGAAACATAGTCAATATATGGACAATGTTAAATAAGTAACACCTAGGATTCTTATAGAGTTAATGACTATGATTAGAAGTAACCCGAGTCCTCATACATCTCCTTCAAATTTAATCCTCTTAGAAATCCTATTACCATGCTTTCCACGATTAACCAATTTTCGTAAGATTGAGTAGAACCTTGAACCTGGTATACTCCATCCTTTAGAATGGGATGCCAAGCTTGGATTCTATTATTAATCATTCTTCCATCTGTTTGAAAGTTGCGATAAAATCTTCATATTGCATTTTTATATCCATTGCTCGTGTGTTTAGATAGTTGTGGTAAATGATTGCAACTTTGAATCTTCAAATTCTCCTCTATCATAAAATTGTGCTTAGTATCAATTTCAAAATGGAAACACCTGAAGTATATAGGCAAGCCTCTCTAAGAAACATAGGGTTCTTTGTATTAGCAAGCAATTGGAATGGATTAGCTCAAAGGTAGTAAATAAATCAGTGTTTCATAACGTCCACTCCTATCTGTATCAATTGATATTCTCTACCATGACTTTGATATTTAAAGCACAATACTAGTCTTTTCCTTCCCACAAATTCCATACTCATGAAATAGACTAGTCAAACTACACACATGACATACATGTCCCACACAAACACACCATCTTGTGATCCATTTCAATTACACCACATGTATGACACATTTTTCCTTAGAACAAACCTTAGATGTCTATTTTTATTTTATTTGATTTTAACCATGCAATATCAACCAATTCTTTTAACTAAACTAAAATGATCCATGCAAGACGCTCACATATATGATGCGTGCATTCCACCCGAGCAAGCACACGCCTCCAACATGATACCAAACACCAACCCACATACCCTAGTCATTATGACTTAAAGGTCCCAAACACTTACCAAATCATATTTTATAATAAGGTTCTGCACTTATTATAGACCTTCATCCCTTGGCCCATGAATTATTCCTTCGCTACTGAACTCTTCAGTCTCATCTTTTAGTTACTCATGTTAGGCGAAGAGTGAAATCCTTTAACCCGACACGTTCTAGTCGAATAGGAGATGCCTTCTACCTTGTAAAAATATGGCCCAATAGGAACAATGTTAAACAATAGTAATTCTTCTATAAAAGTTTATGACCACGAACGACATGGAAATATCTAGTATAACTTTAGAATTCATGACTGCAGTTAGAAGTGCCAAATATTTTTGAGCCTCTCTTTGTAAATTATCCTCCTCAAAAGTCATGTAATGACAGTTTTTCACGGTTAGCCAACTTCTATAAGTTGGATAGGGCCTTGAACCAAGAATACCTTATCCTGTAGAATAGCCAATGTTGATTACTTTTACAAATACCTCCCTTTTTTTGGAAACCGAGATAGAATTTACATACCTACCCTCGCTTGTATTAAATCCTGTATTTTGTAGATATTAAGATTATTTTATTTTCGCGGAGGAAATTTTTATATGTTGGGTAGGATGTAAGACCCCATTTTTATTTAGATATTTATTTCTTATTATTTCTATTATTGGTGAATTTTTATTATTATTGATTTATTATTATTAAAATTGTGAGTATTTAGGATTATTAGAAAAAGAATATATTAGTAATAATATTCTATAGAAGAATGGAGTATTGTTATTATCTTTAATCCTATATTATTAGAAAATATTTTTAGATTTAAAATGATATTTTTTTCCTGATTATTAGGAAATATTTTTAGTTTTAATTTATAATATAAAATAGTGGTATTAAAAAGGTTTTTATTTTATATAGAAATCAAAATAAAATAGTTACATAATACTCTAAAAAAATATAATAGAAAATATTTTTTTATTAAGGATTGTGATTTAAAAAAAATATGAATAGGATTTTTTATATTATTATTTTTTTAGGTTTAAAATAAGAGAAAGAAAAAGGAAAAAAAAAGAACAAAACAAAAAAAGAAAAAAAAGCAATGTACTATTCCCTTACGGGAACAGTAACAGGCAAAACCCGCACCCTATGTTTCTAAGTCGAGAGGGATTTGTGTGTATATATATACACAACAACCCAACAACGAAAAAAAACCTCAAACCCTAAACCATCGATCATGGTAGCTGCCCAAACCCCAGACCAACTACCTAAGCCCGCACGCTGCCGCCGGGCATCACTGGCCGGCCGACGGCGGAGCAGATGGCCGCGTGCGCATTGTACAACAACAGCAGCGACAGTTCATCGCCCCATCTTCGTCGCAATGTTCCCGTCTCCCAGTCCACCAATTCACGAGCCGTCTTCTCCGGTACAACCCTGTCTTAACCCCCTTCAATCATTGTTAATTAGTTTATTTGCAAACGAAATGAATTCGCAGGAAAATTGAGTTGAAAATAGGAAAAAAATTATTTTTCTGAAATATCAAAAACAAGACGAATTCGTCCGATATCCTGTTTTGGAAGGGAATTTTCGAACAGTAAAATAGGAATTTTAGAAATCTACCTGAAGGACTTTATAGACAACATATACATGATTAAAACCCCTTTTGTATCTCTTGACTTCATCGTGTATGAGCATAGTTATTCGTCATTAAAAATGAAGAAAAATTGTTTTCAAAACTATAAAAATTAAAAAAAATTCTCCGATACGGCACGCGCACCGGCAAATCGGGCGACGTGGTCGCAACCTATAAGCAACTAAAGGCGCGTATGGACGTTGTCGACGTGTGGGAACTGATGGAACTCAATTTCGTTGTGCGTGCACGACGAAATCGAGGCGTATCCATCGAGATACCCTGTATCGGGCCATTTACAAAGTAGACCATAACTTTATGCACGTTCATAATCTCGAGACGAAACTTGCACCAACAGGACCATGTCATTTTTTTGGTCCTGTGTGCCAAGTTTGGTCCGATTCTGAGAAGGTCGACCGGAATGCCTTTTTAGCAGGCCCGCGACCCTATCCAATAGACAAATTTATGGACGACACTCCAAAATCCAACTTTGGACATATGATTGGATTCATCTCGTCAAACAAGATCCGTAAACATATAGTTTGAGGACTTTAGAGACCGTATGCACTAGCACGCTTTTCAGTACAAAATGGGTCCAACGACGGGAATCATTTTGACCCGAATTTACGATTTTGTCTCTGTGTCCAGAATTTGACTTTTGGACATGTGTTTCAAGACATCTTTTACACCAAGAACGTTCTTGATGTTTGTTTCTGCATCCGGAGCTGTTTACAGATTATGATTTCTTTTGCTGTTGATTCTGACTATTGGATTGCTGCTTTTCGCACCACCACTAGGCAAGATACCTTGCCATTATACTCTATAATTTAATTTATTTTTATTTTTTCTATTTAGATTCAGTTTATACTTATATTGCCTATTTATTTTTTGTTATTCCAGTTGCATCCTTACTATGATTTACGTATCGTGCTTTAAATTATTAAAATACAACTGTTAGTTATATATCTTTCCTTATCTTTCAATATGCTTTGGACCTAGTCTTAGTTGACTACCTTTTGTCAGCACCATTCGGGAGGGAGATGACAGTAGATGTATGGGCTACCCAAATTCGAAAGCCGTAGTAACCGTGTACTACGGTAGTCGTGTCACGACGGTCACTAGCCTCGAGCAATGTGGACTGATGGGTCATGTGGGCCGCTAGCCTCGAGTTATACTGGTTGATACATTGGTACTTGACGTGTGTGTATTGTGAGTTATGAGCTAGTCATGGAGGAGTCAGCCTTTACCTTCCCATACATTGAAATATCTTCTAAATTTGCATATTAGAATAGTTAGGTCACACTCCGTCCTAGTTATGGCATGGGGCAATGTCACATCACGGAATAGTGTGCTACCCCTTGTCCTTGTTTGGTTGTAGGGGTAGTCCACTATTACGTTGATGGAATATTGGGCCGTGTTATGGTTGGGACACTTTACTTTTACCTTGGGACTACATAGTATATTTTATATCCAGTTTATATGGCATATTCTTTATGTATCTTGTTACGTCCCTCTGAGGACCTGGTGATCTCTCCAGGTGTGCGCTTTCATATCTTTTCGCAGGTGCTCTAGCCAAGATCGTGGTCTTCCCTTTCTATCGAGGTGGCTTGCTCTTGGATCGTCCATTGCCATTTTATCGATCCTTTCCTTGTATATTTTTATCTTATTTAAAATAGTTAGTAGTGGATTTGTCTCCGTCCAACAGCATGTACAAATGACAAATTTATAGTTGATTTATATTATTATTCTCTTATTTTTTGGATGAGATTTAGTTGTCATGGTTTACTGCATTTTACAGCTTATGTATACATACAAGGATTCTATATATTGAAGTATACTTTGTATGTATACAGCTGGCATGTCTATGTACTTAGTCCTAAGCATTTTGGGACTGGGGCGTTACAAGTATGTGTTTACCCAGAGGGACTTGAATATGAGATAGAGAAGATGGTTGGAGTTACTGAAAGATTTCGATGTGAATCTTCAGTATCATCCATACAAGGCAAATGTGGTAGCAGATGCCTTGAGCAGGAGAGGTGGTGCATTCATCTTGCGTCACAGAGGCACATTGTAGAAGACCTTCAAAATATGGGAATTGACATAATCTTGCCACATGATACAAGAATTATGGCAAATTTGCAAATTCAGTCTACTTTGGTAGAGAGGATCAGAGCCGCATAGGCAGAGGACCCGCAGATCCAGAAGCTTTGATCAGGATGCGAGTCAGGTCTCAGAATGAGTTAGTAATCCATTAAGATGGTACACTTAGATTTAGAAACCGTCTTTATGTACCAAGTGGAGACCTTCGACAAGAAGTCATGGTAGTGGCTCATAGTTCTTCTTATTCCATTCTTTCTGGAAGAACCAAGATGTATCAGGATATAAAGCAGCACTTTTGGTAGAATGGCATAAGAGGGAGATAGCGAGATTTGTTTCCAGATGTTTGGTATGTTAGCAAGTGAAGGCAGAGCAGTAGAGACCAACAGAATTTCTATACCCGCTTCCTATTCCAGAGTAGAAGTGGGAGTACATCATGATGGATTTTGTGATCATGTGACTGTCTGAGGACTATCATCTACAAGTGAAATCATTGTCCAATGCATTTCCTATGTTTCTCTATTTTTTTTGTTGCTTACTTTCCTGGATCTACACCTTTCCTTCTTGTTTGTACAAAAGCCTACACTGACTTTTTTCTTTTAACTAAACCTTACCTATTCCTATTCATATAAGCTGTAGCCTATTACAATTACCTAATCCTAATCCTAGAACTTATCCATATTAAGATACTTGCTAGCTAATTGTAGTCCAGCCACTAATTATATTGTTTACCTTTTCGTTTTAGCTGCCTCTTTCGCTCTCTGGAGCCCTTTCCTTCTTAATCTATGCTCCCTCGGGGCAGGCGCCTGCAGTCTCTGCAGCATTTTTGTAACATGTGCCTACACCCCTACGTGTAATGATAAGAGAAAACAGTCGAATAGTTAGAAAAATCAGCAATATGGTTTGGAAATGGAATGAAAATTCATACAAAATATTTAAAGGTAAGTATCTCCCAAGTGAAGAATTCAAATTCCCTTAACAACCAAATGATAAGGTGGAAGAACGATGAAGCAGATCATGCTCTTAAACCTCAATAAATTAGTACACTGACATCAACAGGTTCTTAGAAAGTTATGTTCAATAATAATCAAACAAACATGATCAATAGACAAATTAAAATTGCAAGATAAGGGATGAAATATAACAAACTTATGTTGCAAGATGAGGGATGAAATATAACAAACTTATGTCACACAATAAATGCAATAAAAAAAGATAACATACCTGCAGTTTGACAAGCGTTGCTCGAAGTGCTTTGTAATAACCTAGCTTCTTTGCAAATTAAAGAATTGCCTGGAAAATATATTGATTAGTTCATCTGATACCATATTAGTGGTAAATGAAAAAAAATGTATCAGATGGATGAGTAACACCAGTATAAAGGGTACTGAACAAGAAAGACCATGGATTACCTGAAACTCAAATACCCTGCTAACAAGATTGAGGCCAAAGCTTACAAGGTGTTGGCATGGTATGACGTATGTTGCAAAGTACGAGGATTGCTTTATAAAAAAATTGAATAAGGTGAACCTTTATTTTTTTTCATAGATCAACAACTTCAAAATATTTCTAGAGCATAAAATGAAGATACAACTTATTCATTCGCATATAGATCATGAAGTTGGATAGTCAATGTAATTATTCAGAATGGTTAGGACCATCCTGGGGTCTATGTTTCCTTTTTTATAAGTTCCCTTTACATTTTTGAAGCAGTTTGGGCAGGTTTCAACATGTTCTCAAGGAAACCACCCAAAACCATAGAGACAGATGTCTGATAATAGACATAACTACAAAAACTGAGAGATGTTCATGGTGCAACATCTCATCCAAGTTTAGGATACAAATATTTAGCAGTTAGAATACATTCTTATGAAAACCTCTTAAAACCATAAATGTGCTCGAGTGAGCGAGAAAATGCCTATCAAATGTAACCTATTAGATGATGTGATTCACATTGGGGAATACAAGCATAGAATAGACAAAAAAAAATATCAATATATACCGACTATAATCAGTAAATAGGAAACATTTTTGAAGGTCGACAAACAATAAAACAGAAGATTATATCCATTTGGTATGGAGGCCTCACAACAATCAAGTTGCAGCTTCCTTATAACCATAGAGAATAAGCACATCAAATTGACAGCATATAACACTACTAAAAGGTGAAGCACAAGTTCCTCCTACTTCACCAATGGGCCATGTCTTTCCTTTATTTGTCATTTACTACAATACAAGTTTTTTACCCGACTTGGTATTTTCCTGGAGTACAATACAAGATATGATAAAATCGTGAAGGTAATCCTGAGACAGATTATATCATTAAGGGAATTCAAGCAATAAGGAGAAACTTGTTTCGTGAAAAGAAAAACCTTCATAAGAAAATTTAGGGCCTAATTAGGAGAAGAATAATGGATAAATTTTGGATCAATTCAAGAAAACTAGCTATTAATATGTAGTCCCGAGCCTTAAGGTATGTAGAATGTTAAACAGACGAGTCAGATAGTGTATGTATGAACTATGAAGGTGATATATGAATAGAATAGAGGAAATCAAAAAATGAACAATTGATGGATGACATTTGATAAAGAGTTGAGATTATTCAATGAGGGCGCAAACTTATATCCCGAAAACAAGATTAAGAAAAATTAGACCTGTGAAGAGTAGTTGCAGGAAGACAGAGGCTGTGAATGAGGTCACTATGCTAGTGGACATGTTTCTTTATAAGAACTTATAAAGCTGACTACAAACTGGGATGTAGTGAACAACTCATTTCATGATTTTGTAACATTAGTTTATGAATGTTCAACTTCTAAGAAAATGCGAACTCTGCTGCTACACATCAGACCGCCATCCCAGAAAAAAAAAGATCCAAGAAGCATGTATCGCATACAGAAGGTTCTGTGTGCATGATGCATCCACTTATAAATCTTCAACAACAACATTCTGAAAATATATATGCATGAATCATGCCTATAGGTTCCGTTACTTTCAATTTCCCCCAAAACAAAACTCTATAAAACCTTAAAAATGTTATACCTTCTTTTTCCTTCTCGTCTTCATTATCGTCCCTCTCAATTTCACTATCGGCATCCTTGTCAGTCCCTTCTCCTTCCACTTCCTCCTCGAATTCATCTGCAAAATTTGCAGAAATGTTACAAAAACAGCCAAAATTAAAGCAAATAAGATTATTAAAAGAAAATGAAGTACTCACCTTCATGGTTAGATACTACGGCTCTTTTAGCCATGTCACAGAGAAGAGAACGAACATTGGAACCCTAACCCAAACCCTAAATTAATGGATGAATCGAAACCCTATATTCGATTACAACAAACAAAGTGTGAAAAAGGAAACCCTGCCCCTTTTTCTTCAACTTCTGGGCATACTTTAGGAGGGGGAGGGAGTCCTCTCTCCCTACAGAGGAGAGCTAGGCCTTGCATTGGACTTACAAGAGTGAATAACCCAGATAAGGGCGAGGGTGAGGAAGGTGGAGGTAAGACAGGGATTCGGGACCGCGACAGGAGGCGGAGGAGAAGGAGGTGGGAACGGGAAGGAGGAGAGTGTGGAGGAGAGAGAGAGAGAGGGAGGGAGGAGGAGGAAGAAGAAGAAGAAGGAGAAGAAGAGGCTTTAGACTGAGAAGTAAAGGAGCACGAGGGAGAGGGGTAGGGTAGAAAAAATTTAAGCTGAAATGAGCGGGCCATCGTGCGGTCCATGAAAAAAATTGGTGCTTTTTTTCACAGCTTTTGCGGGATCTATTGTGCATTTTTTTTGTGTAAACAATTTATGGCGTTCAGTCCACGCCATAATTAACATAAATACATGTAAGAATGATACATTTTGATCTTTTTACGATGTGCATTATTTATGTAAGAATGATACATTTTGATCTTTTTACGACGTTCAATATAATGCAGGTCGTAAATCAATTATTTACGACATACTAGTTAAGTATGCCTTAATTTTTATGTCGTAAAAGGTCACTTTTCTTGTAGTGTCAGTTTACCTAGATACCCGACTGGTGAAACGCAGTTGGGTGATAGTGGATCGGCTCACGAAGGGTGCTCATTTTTTTTTTGAGTGGGATAGTCTACTGACCAGTTGGCAGAAATGTATGTGAAGCAGATAGTGAGCAGCATAGTTTCTAGTCAGCATAGTATCAGATCGAGACACACGGTTCACCTTCCACTTTTGGCTGAGTTTGCATCAAAGTTTAGGTACCTAGTTGAGGTTTAGTACAGCTTACCATCTGCAGACAGACGGATAGTCGGAGATAACCATTTCGATGTTAGAAGATATGTTGCGAGCTTATACCGTAGACTTTGGCAGATCTTGGGAAGATCATCTCCATTTAGTAGAGTTCTCTTACAATAATAGTTATAAGGCGAGTATTCAGATGGCACCGTTTGAAGCATTATATGGAAGAAAGTGTAGATCTCCTCTATCTGGGAGTGCAAAAATTATTGGGACCAGAGATGATACGCGGAAAGGGAAGATAGTTAAATTAATCAGAGAATGACTCTGAGTTGCGCAGGAACGACACCATCATTTGGCAGATCAGCATCGTAGGCCTCTAGAGTTTGGTGTAGGAGACCAAATTTTTTGTTAATTTTACCTATTGGGGTGTCATTAGATTTGGATCCCGAGGAAAGCTTAGTCCGAGATACGTGGTCCATTTGTTGCTCTCGCTCGGCTAGGCAATGTTGCTTATCATCTTGCCCTTCTGCCTTGCTACATGATGTACATGATTTATTTCATATGTTTCAGTTACGTAGGTATGTCCTGAATCCGAGTCATGTCCTCGATCATTCTGAGATGATCGTTGGTACCGACATGACTTACGAGGAACAACCCGTATCCATTTTGGATCGACGAGATTAGGTGCTCAAGAACTGGACTATTAGTCTTGTCCTGTCGCTTGGGGCCATCACTCGTTGGAAGAGTCAAGATGGGAGCACGAGGATGAGATTAGATCCGATATCCGTACTTGTTCGACTCAGAAGGTACGTTTATTCTCATGCCTTTGTAAACTGTTTCCATGCTTGATTTACACCTAGATTGGATGTTTGTTCCTTAAATGCCTGCTAGCATTAATAGGGTTGCATGTGTAACTAGTCCTATTAGTATCTTGCTTGCCCTAATTTCTCTATTTATCTTGGCTGAAATTTTGGGGACAAATTTTTTCTAAGGAGGGTAGAGATGTCACTCCCTATTCCTGATATACGTATTTGCCTACGTGTTTCCTATATATGGTATCTGGTATCTGTGTCCGTGCACCTGTGATCCTATAATTTGTACCTAGTCATGGCATGGAACAATATCTGATGCTGATGCCCTTTTGAAAAAGGGCCTTCCTGCTGTGCTGTGGCATGAGCTTTCGACGGGCCAGTAGCTGCTTCTAGAAGTGCTGCACGTCTGGAGAGGGGAAGCTATAGTGGAGACTATGATGGAGACTGTATTCACATTTATCCACAGTGCCTCTCTCCATGACGACCAAACTGTGAAGAGTAACCCCGGCGTAGATCTGTAAAAGTTTTTAATTTGGAATATGTAATTACAAAGTCTTTTATAACAGATCCTTGTAATTATGTCTTTATATAGTCTTGTATGTAACCATGACAAGTCTGTAGCCATGATTAATTAAAAGGGCCATTTGAGCTTTTTATCTGTTTGTGACTTTTGTCTTTGCTGTTAGTGTGCCTGACCGTCTGCGCCTCTGTGCCTTGTATATGCTGATATTTTTGCTTCTATAGGACACCCTTCAAAGTGTCACAAACTTGGGTAAAGCTCGGGGTACTTTAAACAGAAGCATGAACACGTGTCTCTTTGTAGGCGAAATGCCCATCACCTCTGTTGCCAGGTGACGTCGTGCTTAAGCTTTAGCATTAAATGCCTTTGTATATGTAACTACGAAGAGTCTGTAATAGGTCTTTGTAGCCACATGCTTCTGTATAAGGACTTTTTTGTCTCTTTATTTTTTGTCTTTAACGAGCTCAGGGGAAGGGTTTCCTAGCCTTTGATGACCATGACAAGGGATCATCATGAAAGACATGCCTAACCAAAGATAATATGAACGTGCAGGTACAATATTTGCTAGGATGTAGAACAATAATTCAGAGGTAGTATGAACGTGAATTTTCTAGATAGCCATGATAATCATAGGATCAATTAAGGAGAGGGCGAATAATCATAGGTAATATGGACATGGTAGCCACAATTTTGGGTATGGAGGAGCAATCCAAAGTTAATATGGATGTGAAGTGCTTCATCTACTTGAGGAAAACTATAGAAGAAAAGAATCCCCTTACCAAACCATAGGCGCCCTTAGGGGATATGGGAGCCTATGCCAGTTTCGCCTTCAGGCGTAAAACTTTTTTAGGAACTTGTCGTTGATAGGCATCATTAGCAAGTCGCCATTAGGTTTTGCCAGCCGGTAGGCACCATTAGAGTATACCGTCTCTATAATGAACGGTCCCTTCCACTTGGGCTCGAACTTTCCTGCATCATCAGCATCGGTCTTCGGACTGCCAAGACGAGGTCGTCTACTTGGAATGTTCTTTCTCGTACCTTTTTGTTAAAGGCACCAAAAATATGAGCCTGATAAAGTTCCATTCTTTGCTGCACTAGCAGGTATTTTCGTCTAGCCTCTAACTCTTGTAGCCGCCGATGCTAGTTGTCTTTATCAGTAAGCTGGTTAGTGATGGCTACCCGTAAGGATGGGATTTGGATCTCTAGGGAGAGGACTGCATCGCTCCCATAGACAAGGAAGAATGGTGTGCTACACGTGGGTGTGCAAACGGTCGTACGGTAAGTCCATAGACATTCGCCTAACTCTTATTCCAGTCGCGTTTGTTAGAAGAGACGACTTTCTTGAACAGCTTGACGATGGTTTTGTTGAATGCCTCGGCTAGTCCATTAGCCGCAGGGTTGTAAGTCGTTGATGCCATATACTAAATCTGGTTCTTGTCGTAAAACCGATGGAACACGTGGCTTGCAAACTGGGGCCATTGTCGTGGACAATCCTCATCGAAACTCCGAAGCGGTAAATGACGTGGTGCTTGATAAAGTTGATCACGTTAGAGGTTTTCACTTCTATCAACGTTACTGCTTCTGCCTATTTGAAGAAATAGTCCGTGATGGCGAGTATGAACCGGTGTCCTTTGGAGGAGGGCGGGCTGATTGGCCCAACTATGTCCAATCCCCATGTCTCGTACGGCCAAGAGGCCACCATGGGGTGTAGATATTCTGAAGGTTGGTGGATGAAGTCAGCATAAAACTGACACGCCCGATACTTCTTTGTATATTCTATGGCGTCTGCCATCATGGTGGGCCAATAATAGCCTATGCGGCACAGTCGGTCTTGTAGCTTAGAACTAGGCTGATGGGCTCCGCAGGTCCCATCATGCGTCTCTCGGAGTGCCTTTTGCACCTGTCTGAGACAAACACTGTAGGAGGAGTCCGTCGTATGAACAAAGATACAGTATTTTGGTGGTTGTGTCATAGAAGAATCGGAGTGAGCGTCTTCTTAAAGAAGCTACTTCCTTTAGGTCTTCAGGCAGGATCCCGCAGACTGCATACTCTATGATAGGAATCGCCAATCTCGAGTGACAATATCTGCTTGTAGCGAGTAGCTTTGACATATGTAGAGCATTCTTTGGACAGACTAGCTCCAGTCCTATCACCAGAATGGTATATTAAGACCCAACGGGGGCAGCCAGCGAAGTAGCGAGACCATCTAGTGCGTCGACCTCCAAGTTTTGCAGATGCGACACATGTTCTATAAAGAACCCTGTAGGTGGAGATGATGTCGATCGCCGTCTGGTGGTAGGGGATCAATTCTTCATGTCGAACCTCGTACTGCCCTCGAACCTAGCTTATAATTAACTTTGAGTCTCCATACGCCTCGATATAGTTAACCCTCCAGCTGTTTAGCGAGTTGGAGCCCAATGATGAGAACGTTATACTCCACAGCATTGTTGGTGCACGACTCCATAAGGGAATATATGCGATTGATAACCAGACCGTCTGAAGTCATGAGGACGATCCTGACCCCTGCAACGATATCACCCTTTGGTCCTATTCTCGAGGCTCCATCGAAGAACATGCGCCAAACCGAATTATTTGAGACTGCATTGGACTCCAGAACTTAGTCAAATATCTTTCGTAGAGTCTTGATATCTCTGGCACCGGATGTGCTGCCAAAAAATCTGCTAGCACTTGGCCTTTAACTGCCTTTTGTGGGAAGAAACCATATCATAAGGAGTCAAAAGGATTGCCCACATGTCTAATCGTGAGTTTAATGCCCCTGGCTTGGTCATGAGGACTCTAAGCGGATTGATCCTGGACATGACATGGATTGTCTGTCACATATTGTCGCATCTTCTACATGGCGAAGAGAAGGGCGAGGCATCTTTCTCAACAGGATTATACCGATGTTCGGCTCCAATCATGGTTGGTTCGGCTGAGATAGTATATCACCTGCTCGTGGCCTTCACTATTCTTTTGGGATAGTAAGGCACCAAGAGATTGGTCCATAGCTCGGACATATATTAGAAAGGACTAGCGCTACGTAGGGGAGGACTGGTGAGATACTTTTTGATTTCGTCGAACGCGCATTGGCATTCTTCGGTCCATACAAAGGAGACCCCTTTCTTCATTAACTTGGTGAAGGGTTGACATTTATCGAAAAGATTCGCTATGAATCTTCTGATGTACGGCAAGCGCCCTTGCATTCCTTGAAGCTCTCATATTTTTTGGAGGAGCCATGTCCAGAATTGCCTAGTCTTCTCTGGACCAATGTGAATCCCCTTTGCTGTGATGATGAAGCCTAAGAACTTGCCGCTAGAAATGCTTAGGAAGGACTTGGTCGGATTCATCTTCAGTTGATGTGTTCGCATTAGATCGAACAATGTCCGTAGGTCGTCCAAGTGGTTGGACTTGTCCTTGCTCTTAACGGCAATATCATCAACATAACACTCCGCCGTCTTCTGGAGATGTTTACGAAATATCATGCTCATAGCCCCTGGTAAGTTGTTCCCGTATTCTTCAATCCAAAGGGCATAATCGTGTAACAGTACACCCCTTTTGGAGTCCGGAATGTTATATGATTTCATCTTCGGGGAGCATCTTGATCTGGTTATAGCCAGAGAAACCATCTATGAAGGACATACACACGAAGCCACAAGTGTTGTCAATAATCACATCAGTAATCGGGAGAAGAAATTCGTCTTTAGGACAAGCTGAATTGAGATCCTGAAGTCTATGCAAATTCGTATCTTCCCGTTCTTTTTGGTGACCGGGACGACATTTGCCATCCAATCTTGATGTTGCTCTTCACGGATGAAGCCACTCTCGATGAGTTTGTCGACTTTTTCCTCGATAACATCCATGATGTTCGGGCAAACGACACTGTTGTTGCTTAACAGGCTTGAAGTCGACAAGATGTTGAGGCGATGCATAGCAATCTACGGGTCTAGACCTAGCATATCTTTGTAGCTCTGGGTGAAGACGTCGATGTATTCTTGGATAAGCTATATCAGAGATCACTTGTCTTCTTCTGTCATACTCTTGCTGATGAAGATGGGCTAAGAGGAGGCCTCGTTTCCCAATTCGACCTGGATGACTTCATCTTCTATGGGAGGTTTGTGCTGCTCGAAATGCCATCCCATTGGGACCCCAGGCGTTGAGCCCAAGGTTCATCTTTGAAGTACTCGACCACCTGGTCTTCGTCTCCGACTGGAGGGCTTGCAGAGGCCATGTTAGCAGACAACATGCTTTTAAGACCTGGTCGGTACTAGTATAAGTCCAAGGTTGAGGAGTCAGAAAAGTGTGAGTGCATCATGACTTTTATTTCTGAGCCTTCTGAAGTGGAAGTGGACGCAATATAACCCAACCCCTGGCGGGTGCGCTGGTAATAGTTCTGGGCCTTTCCCTTAGTAGCACGAATCTTAAGAGAAGGCGCCAAACTTACCATAGTTGAGCCCTTTGTCGTTGTTTAGGTCGTAACCCATCTTCTGTATGAGGTGTTTGGCCAGAGTAGCGTAGCGGTAGAGCTGCATCTTGTCGCTGTCGGATTCTTGATCTTCGGGAACTAGTTGCTGAGGATGTCACTCGACCAATGATGATGGGTTCTTTTTCTTTCCTCCTTACTAGAATGAATAAGTAGGCGCCCCGGGAGGGGACAACTTGGCCGTATTTTGGCGGTTGTCAGTTGTTTGTCTAGGAAATATCTAGTGTTCCAATATGCACAAGAGTAATTCGAAGACAAGTTTCTATTTATAAAATGAGAGATTTTATCCTGGGGGATTACATCACAAAAGAGTGCGCTTCCATGTTGGCACAAATGTAGTCTTCTAGCTCCTCATCGGTGAGGACTAGGGCTGTGAGGGAGGAGGAGGAGGACGCTTCCCTTTTGTTTGATCACCAAACGGGTCACGATTGGAGGCTCCTATGCCTTCATGGTCGGCTTTGGGGATCTCCGAGGTAGCCTTATTCACATAGGCTCCTGGCCATCCTCTGACGTTACTGAGGGCAAAGGTGGTGCTCTGCCTCGGAGCTTGACGACGAGAGGTGCAGACACCTTGAGGGGTCTTCCCTTCAGTCGAACCTTTAGAGGTTCTTTGGCAATCGCTGCACTTCCTGAGGCCGTCTCCGCCTCGTCATCAGCATCATTGTAAACCCCCTAAAATTTACTATGATTTTAAAAAAATTATTATTGTGAATTTTATTTTACGTATTTATACATTGAGTGCGAATACGTACAAACGGTGTATATATTTTCATATAAAAAGACTTATTATAGAATTTCTTCATATAGAAGATAGTATAGTTTCAAAAATAATATAAGATAAATAATTGCTTAAAATTTTAAAATACGTCGCGTCGAGGGTTGCCAAACTTTATTTTATTTTATTTTAATTATTATAAAAAGTCTAGTGTATATAAATATTCTTTCTTTCTTTTTCGCATGCGAGTACATAAAATTTATTCATGTATAATTTAAACTTCAAAATTTATTTATTATATTTTATGTATAAAAAGGTATTTCTAATATTTAAACATTTAATTGTAATTTTCAAAATTAAGTATTACTCTATTTTTGTTATTTATAAAAAGATAGTTTAAAAATTGTGATTTAAATGTTTAAGTTGTATTGATAATTTAAATTGAGATTCAATTTTATAAGATAAAGTTTTAACTTGTTTTAAATCTAGATTGGGATTTTATTGAGTTAATTTTAAATTAATTTAAATTTAAAAATGATTTATGGTTTAAATAAGTCCAATCTTTATCTACCAAGGATTCCTCAACCCTATATATAGGGAGCCTTCCCATTGATTTCTTCACAATTGTCTCCACAAATATTTTTCTACTAAACTCGTGCATCGTGTCTGTGACCACACGTTCTTATTCTAGTAATTTTATAGTAATCCATGTCATGTCCATACCCCGGACACGACGACCAAAAAGCACGTAACCGAAATCCTAAACTATCTACTACGATCTCCATTCGTCGCCGTGCGCCTCCACATCCCGTCTCTCATCCCAACTTCACTGCTACTCCCCGGCCGCCACCATCATAGGCACCCCCTCGCCTCCCATCACCGCGCACCATCTTCACCACCGTCATCACCTTGTTAACTGCCACCAATGGCGCAACCCCAAAGCCCATCACCACCTCCACCACTGTTACCATCCTTGCTGCCCCATGGCCAAACCCGGCCACGCACCACCACATTCACCATCATCGAACCACCCCCTGCCGTCAACATCCGCAACACCACCATAACACCGCCCCCTCTTCCGACCGTGCGACTTCCAAACCCGGCCAATCCCTCCACGCAACCCCGTCGTCAAGATCCCCTCCTCACCACATACCTCCGCCTCTAAGGCGCAACCGCCGACCTCGAGCGCTTGGCCCCGCCAATGCCAGAGAAACACCACCAACAAGTATCAAAGTAAATCCCTAAAACTCACCTCCGACGTCGCCTTCACTCTGGCGAGTTTTCGCACACGTGCTCCCCGTCGACCACCATGGCCAGCACCCGCTGCCGCCAATACCTTCCTCTTCTCGGCGTCGCCATGGCGATGTCTCCCGACCTCGACGTCCGTTCAGTGCCCCGATTCTCTCCGCTCGCGGGGGTGACTCTGCCCCATTTGTCTGCTGCTTGAATGTACAACTACTGACATGCTTCTCCGGGGTGTGCACCATTTCGCCGGCGCCAGGCTGACGAGTGGCACCTCCAGTCGCCGAAACCTCTTTCTGTAAGTCCCTCTTCTTCCGCTCTTTCTCTCCCGTGCTTTCCTTCTCTCAGCCTTCTCTCTCTCCCTAAAGAGAAAAGGACACAGCAGCATGTGCTGTTCCTTCCTCTTTGGTTTATTATTTCTTGATTTTTTGGGTGATTTGTTATTATTTTTGGTAATAGTTTAAGTATCAGAATACAAGTATACATTAAAATAAATGTATTTTTATCATTCATATTATTATCAACAAGTACCAGTATTACTTTAATTTATTATGATTATATGGTTGTTATTATTATTAATAAATTTTGTATACAGTAAAATAGTTATTTTATAAATTATTTATATTTTTGTATGTAGGTTGTATAAATGTTGTTACTATTACCATTGTTATTATTATATTTTTCTTCGGTCTTGGTAATATTATTTGCTTTATTATTATTTTAGAAATTATATAAATATTTTGATTTAAAACTTGTAAAGTTAGTTTTTTTAACACAAAAATCTTTTC